>VXAB01003247.1:5644-118144 GCA_013399175.1 Odontophorus gujanensis | reverse complement strand
GTGCCAAGAAAGGTATCTGGCTTGTTCCACAATGTGTGAAAATTGTAACTTTATTTTGATATCATTTTAGAATGTATTTTTCCAATTATTTTCCAGCCTAAATGCATCGGACTTCAAATGCATACGTTATCCAATGAGTAAAAGCTGGCTTCCTTCTCTTTTTTGCCTTTAAACTTGCATGTACTTTGTTAACCTCTTTAAATGTTATTTTGGGGCCATATTTGGAAATACATGAATAGTACACTTTGTGGTTTTACATAACTGCCTGTTGAGTGGTAAATGCATTCACCTTTAATTAGTAAGGAAATGGCTGTCTTAAAATCTTTAAGAAGTGCACCTATTACATCCTCAGATTTTTCTTGCTTTTTTTTTTGTAATTTAACTGTTGATTTTTTTAGCGATAATTGAAGTGTCCTCATTTGCTTCCATGATGAAGGCTTTTTTTTAATACATATAGGGGTGTCTGTATGTTTTGTTTTTTTTTTCCAGCAGGACTTTTCCTCTTCTAGATGTATAAGAAATTATGCATCAGACAAAAGCCTCATAAACTGACCATTTGTCCTTTGGACACAATAGCCTGCCCAACCCCTCTGCTCCTCCTCTCCAATTATGTGTGATTAGTCTCAGTGTGTTGTGTCAAGAAGGGGGAGTGTGCTGAGTGCTTATTATCTGTTTAGGTACAAGAAGAGCACATTTAGGTTCTGACTATGAATGGAAAGTGAGCCTTTATCAGGACTAAAATCTAAATGCTACTATTCTGAAAATCGCTTTTAAAAATGCATCCTTTTTTGATAGATTCTGAGAAAGACTAACAACTAGAGGAGTTTGTAATGTAATCAAACTGCCTCGCTCAAATTAGTTTGCATTGTGGTGTATCATGGTCCAAGTGTCTGATAAACATTTAATATGACTTCTTGTACTGGGAAAGAAAAATTCCTACTAAGAGATGGGAACTATTTCTTTTTCTCTTAAGAGGTTAATAGCACATTTTACCAAGTTCTGACAAAAAAAAAAAAACAAGCCCTAATCATTACAGAATTCTGTACTCTTTCTTAAGCCAGAGCAATTTTACAGTGATGAAAAAGAGGAAAACAGAATATAACTGAAAGAGGGAGGTAATATCTAGGAAGCAGAGAGGATGCTGAAATGTATTAATTAAAAGAATGGCAGTTTGGTAATAAGCGTTCTTCCATATTCAACAAATTGGGCAGCATGTGAACCACAAGCTCATGAAGGTCCTTTTCTCTTCACACTTCTGCTCAAATTTCTTCACTACCGGTTTGCATGTCCTTGTATTCAGTACTTTTTATGCTCCATTAGAGCACCTAGATGGATCTCAGAAGGCATAGGTCAAGTCGCAGTTAGATCATACATTTCTGTCTCACAAAAACTTGAATTGCAATGCCAAGTGATGGGCTAACATCACAATAACAGCAATTTATTCCTCTTTTGATAAAAAGCAGCCTATTCTCAGTGTTAGATAAAGACCAGGGGCAATGCAAACCAACCATTTATACTAGAACTGAGTAGTGTATCTCCCTTATAGCTAGTATGAGTTTCATATTCAAACTCTAGTTGGAAGATACCTGTCTAGCAGGAAATGAAAAGTAATTGAGAGTTATTTAATAATTGCTGTAGTTTCATTTTTCTTTTGTTCTGTGTGTCCCGCAGAGCAAAGCCTTTGTTTACTCTAAAAATATGTGCAAGGAAATCTTTATAATCAACAAAGGGGTGTAAAAAAAAAAAGTGAAACATTACAATTTGTGGACCTTTTTTTTCTGAGAGGGCTTGAATGTCTGCTGTAACAATAATCTAATAAATATTATTAGCTTCCTGAAACAGAACCAGTGTCACTGAAAATCATGTTTTTGACTCTAAGAAGAAAATAGTTTTACTTAAAATAGTAGCTGGTGATTGCATTTACTTCACTAGTTTGATTTGAAGGCTTTGCACAGGTGCTGCCATTCTTAAAGTGTGTAATTGATGGCTTGTTTACCAAAGATGTATTTAGGCTTCATCCTGCAAACTCACATAGGAGCTCCACAGGCAGTGAAGTTCCTCATCTATGTAAGTGTTTGCAGGTTTGGGCCATGTAGTTGTTTTTAGAGGTATATAAACTGGCTCTCTTCTTTGTTGTTGCTGTTTGTTTATTTTGTCTTAACATGGTATTGAGAAGTCCAAAATGTAGGATTTATTGTTTGTTGAGCTGCTAACAGTGTTTTCTCTTTAAAAGCATCTCTCAGAGTACCTCACTTTAGTAGGGATTTGATAAATTGTTTCTGAGCTCTTTAATATAAAAAAAAAATTAGATGATGTTTCTAAATACATCAAATATCTTTGCTATGAAAAAAGTTAGGCAGCTTATCAAATCATACTGATAAAATGTGTCAGAGCCTTTCATGTAATGTGCTTTAACTAGCATCTGATACTTGGCGTATTTTTAATGATACAGTTTACTGTGTTCAGTAGAGGAATATTGAGCTTAATCATTTTGTGCTTGCAAAGCACTTTGAAGATGAACAACACACAGAAGCTACACTGTCTTCACTAAGAGAAGACAGGAATGTAACACTGATGCAAGTCTGCCTTCAGATATACTGGTAGTTTCTAGAGCAATATTGTCATCTTTCTCCTCCCTCAGAGGAAAATGGCACAGAAAGAGTCTTCTTGTGGATGAGGCCCTGGGTGCAGCTCTAGTGCAGCTGGTGCCATTGGCAGTGCCTTGTGATCTGGAGAATAGGAAAGATTAAGAAGAGCAAATTCCATTTCATAGTCTGACACGAGATGAGGGCTTTCTTAAAAATTACAAACTAGTTTTCTCTGTTAGCATTCTGGAATAACAGAGCAAATCTTTTCATTCAGGAAATAAGTTTGACTCGAAATGAAAATGTCTTAGGAATGTGAGATGAGGCAGGAGAACTTGCTACCCCAGGTACCTGTCCAGCTGCGAAATTGTTATTAGACAAGTCATTCGCATTTTGCCTGTGGCTTAATGTGTTTGCATGAGGAGGGAAGTGGGATTCAAATTGCTCTCCACACAAAAAGCATCCTGGCTGCGTAGGGTTTACCAAGTGTTACATCGCCATTGCGAGCCTCCTCGGCTGCTCCCAGACAAAAGCGATGTGGAGGGTGGAGCTCCCGGTCCATCCCTCGGTGTGGCAGGTGGCACACGGCTGGGAGGGCAGCAGCACTCTGCAAGTCAAAGAGGGCCACAATTATTACCATCCTTTGCCTGCTCTTCCTATGCACGGGGGGGAGCAGCCAGGTCCTCGTCCTCTCATGAGGCAAATTACAAATGCATAGCTCAGCCCGGGTTTCTCTACGTGTGGTTTTCTTCTTGAAATTGGGGAATGAACGGTGATGTCAAACTGCGAATTCCTTTAACTCCTGTGAAATGTTTTGAGATGCTAGTGAAAGGTGCTAGGAGAGTATGTGCTGATGATTGTATTGGAAATGTTTTCTGTGCGGCACAGCCATCCTGCATTGTTTCCTCAGTGGATGAGGAGACAGTTTTGTCCCTTTCTGCCTCGCAATTCTCCTTTTTGATTCTCCTGACTCTGAGGAAGGTGATTTGTCAGCCCTTTGCTGTCACAAGTCGGTAGCATTCATTGTAAGCAGACCAGCGTGCTTTAAAAAATAGTTTTAAAAGCTGATATTTCAATGTTACTCTCATCTGTGCTGCAACAACACTTACTTAACCCAGCCAAAAGGAGGGCACCCTGATGCGAGACCCCATAAAGCTCAAAGAAAGCCAATACATGACTCAGTGAATTTGAAGCTGAATGCATAAATAAAGGGTGCCCCCCTAATTCATACCCATTCCCCACATGAGGGAGCAGACATATTACTGCCTCATTTGCTTATAGACATTTAGAAAGCAACAAATATGCTCTATAACTGATCCTGGGTTTCATAGGGCCGAATGCCGCATCTCCTCGGCAAGATCAGCCTCCCTTCCTGACCTGCGGATTCTGTTCAAACAGACAAATGTAACAAACCTAACTTTTCTTTTCCATTTTTAAAGGATTTCGCCTATTAAGGCTCCTTGCTTAGTCAGCAACTGGCTTGCTGCCAAATGGCCCAGCATATTGTTGTGGCTGGGTACAAGCTGGATATTTTCCATCTCTGTCCAACAGCAACATTGGATCCGCATTGTCTTCCTGTGTGTGAAGTGTAGGGAGAGCGGAGGGAAGATGCATGGAACAGTCATCCAGATGGCATTCCACAGCCTGAGAAGAAACATCTTGACCCTTGAGTCTGGGTTAAACTCAACAGATGCCAAGCCCCCAAAAATAAAGAGCTGTCGTGTCTGATGAGAGAGGAGGAGCAGTAGAACTTGGGTAACAAAAAGTATCTTTATTTTTTTACATATTTCCCTGCAAAAAAATCAGGCTAGTGTCACTCGCAGAAGACCACTTCTTAAAAAAAAAGTAATAGAAAAAGTGTTCTCTGCATTAGGCACGTTCCCCTTCAGCTGTAAAATGTTTCCTCTGAGTGATGGGATGTGCTAGCAGGAAGGGATTTGAGCGTTCAGCCTGTGCTGTGCCCTGCCAGAGCCTGCGTGCTGAAAAGCTTGCCATTTTTTCCCCGACTCTGACTTCAATTAATATACTTTTAAAATGATTAAACGTATCATGCTGTGACTTCTAAAATGTCAACAAGCTTCTAAACTTGGGAAACAGGAACGTAATAAAATAGGTAATAGGAGATTCAATAGTTAATAAAGGCCCTGAAGTGTGAGTGTATACAGTAGCTGTATATTGGAAACTGTGCAAATGAAGATGGCTTAGTATTGCAAACTGAGGAAGAAAATTGTTTTTAATTAGCACCTTCATAAGAACTGCTGATTAATACTGTTTGGTTTGGTGAAAAGCTTTCAGCTGAGTAATTTGTACAGCCATTACAACAGTTTTGTTAGACCAGGACTCCTGTTGTTAAACACAAACAGCAGATGATAATGGTGGAAGATGAGTTTGTCATGTAACAATTTACCTTATTGAAAAAAGCTTTATATAAAACCCAATACAGTAGGTACCAGCAGAAATCACATATTTTAAATCCTTTCAAGATTGCAGTCTGCTATGCTAGTGTGTTTTTTTCACACACTAGAAACAGATTTTTTATCATTTATAAAATTATATATACAATTTAAAGGTGGTGTAGCATGGACAGACCACTTTACTGGTAATGCTTTACATCAGGACAGTAAAGTGCTGGCGTATTCAAACACTTTTGAAGTATACAAAGTAGGTCTAAAAATTGAAAGGTAATTAAGTAATATTGTCCACATGCAAATGCGTGTTTGTGCATTGTGCTCTGAAATTGCATTTGGTGTTTGTGCAATGTCTACCATTTATACTGAAGGTTTTAAGGAGATTTCTCCCAGGTTAACTACCGCTCACTGCTTTTCCTTACCGTTCTTTTCAACTGACAACAAAAAATTAAAACCTGTTATCCATGTCTTGATGGTCCAGGAGCATACGTGTATCAGTGGCCCAGGTAGGAAATTTAGTGCGGTTTGTAGAAACAGAGGGATTTTATTAAATGTGGTAACAATGAAGGAATATCTGCACTAAATTATGACGCTAACCAAGGATGGTAAGATCTGTAAATTATTGGAGTGCTATAATAGAACATGAGAGTTTTCCTTTAGACAGGCCTTCGGGGTAATAACAAGGGTTGAGACTCACGACAGTGCCAAATAAGCTTTAGACAGCATAATAGTCTGCAAAGAAAAGCCACAGAGCACTAATGTAAAAGAAGAGCTGTCCACCACATGCAGTAAAAATCACCAAAGGTCATTTTATGGTAGCAATTGTGACATAAAATTGGTGGTCATGCTACATGTCTAATACTCAGCACAGCTTTATAAATGATGGGCCCCTAGCGATGGCTGTCATTAAGTGCTTTCATCATAATAAACTTTAAACTGTTGGCTTTATGAATCGCCAGCCAGCTTCAGCTGTTCGTTGGATGGAGCTTGCAGTGCCTTAAGTGTGACAAGGCCTATTAGGAACTGCAACCATGTTTCAAGCGTACTTGGCTTTCCCACTCCTGGGGTGATTGCTGCCTATTAAATGGCATCTGGGAAGATTTTCCTCCAGCAATCTCTGATCAAGAGCTTTTTTGGGCTTTGACCTGCATTTCCTTCAAGACTTTCTCTGAGGAGTTTTATAAGAGCAAAACTCCAGAGGATTTATAGCCACTTCTGATTAATACCTTTTCAGTTTTTCTAGCAACTCTCCCACTGCTACATGGAGAAAAGCTTTCATTGTTCCTAAGGTGCTTATTTGTGACCTTTTCTCTGCTTTCTGATTCCCTCTAACATGTTCTCAGTGAAATCCTTGGTGTGCAACCAAGACGGTCGCTGAAGTTGCTGCAGCTTTGTGTGGAGTGGCTTTGACAGTTAAAAAATAAAACAAATTTAGAGTGAGCTCCTCCCCTTTCCATTTCAACGGTGGTCTTGCAGCTCGCAGGTAACAATTAAACGCGAACGGCGCCAACTCCCTGTTGTAAACAGTGTACGTGCCATCAGAGATGGAGGGACTGCTAATTCCTTGGGCTTCCAGCTGAGAGAATGCAGATAGGTAATTGTAACGTGGATTTCTTCTTCCAGCTGCGCCCGCCCAGACAAGCAGCCATCACGGCCTGCTCTCAGGCACGGAGCTGGGCCTGGGGCCTACTCTCCCTCCTCATAGCTGTGGGCAAGCAGCACGGGCCAGGGCTGATCCTGACCCAGGTACAGCAGCACCGATCCCCACACCATGAGCTGGGAGGAGGCTCCCTGCCGTGTCCAGGCTGCCAGCAACCGAACCCACTTTCAGCTTGGCGCAGCCGAGCAGCCCCAGAAGTGGCCCGGTTCCTGGAGTGCCAGGGGTGGCCACACTGCTTGAAATGTGGAGTCACACATAAAGATTTCATGGGCTCGAGATTATATTTTCATCACCCTTACGCATATGAAGTCTTTTAATTTCTATAAATCTTACAGTGACTAAGAGTTAAGTCATATTAGTGTGAATAATAAATGTTGAGGGATCACTCATCTAAGAACTTGTAGTATTTAATTTACAAGGACTATACATTTTTCAAACCTCTTAACAAGAAACTTTAAGCACTTCTTGAAATTAAAAAAAAAAAAAAAAAAAGAAGTGGCTCTGGAAAGCAAAAATGCTCTATTTTTTTCCCAGGATCCTTAATGAGTGACACAGGAGGTACTGAAATTGCAAAAGCCTTCTGTGTAAGAACCTGGCTAATACTCGTATTAGCATCCCTTTTAATCCAGGTAACATAATATAGTGGAAGTGTCAGATGAATGTCTCAGAGGTGGACCATTAAAAATAAATTGCAAAAACCTTCCAGAGATTAACGTTTGAATCCAGTCAGCACCTCCTTGAGGTTCTTGGCTGTGGATCAGGGTTCCTAAAGTATCAGTTGCTATCACTGACCACATCAGCCCCCAGGTTATCCTGAATGGGAGGACAGTGTTGCAGGTTTAGCCCCAGCCTGAATGCTTTGTATTCAGTACAAATGTTTTCTACTTCATATTTTTACTGAATACTCAGAATATTTACATGTTAATGATAATTATCCCTCAAACAGCGCAGTACTTTGCATGTTGAAATTTTTTTTTTGTCAGTCAACAAAGAGTGCCATGGTGTGGTACATTAGGAAATGGTTTCCCTTCTCCCATTCCAGGAAACTGAGGCAGGGAAGTGTAACACATACACAAAGACACCACAGGAGACAGTATCAAATTGCCTTTATAATGCAAGTCTCAGTAATGAGTTTTTCTTGAACAACGGACCTTCATCCATCGATCAGACTTTAAGCAAGATATTAGTATATCCCGGGAACTGTGATTTTTTACATCAGATATAGCCTGAAATTCCCTGAACTGGCTTCTCAATCTTTCTGACGTGCTATCGGTACTGGTGTTTCCAGGGGAAGTGCTGAAATACAGACACCTATAATGCAGCAGAAGAATTTTAATTAATCACCTCCCTTCCTCTAAAGCATTTCAGCATTAAGCTGATGATTTTCATAGGTTGGGAATGAACACTGAGGAAAATACATAGAACTTTGTCACATTCCTTAAGAAGAAAAGGGCTGGTGGTTTGGAGGGTGCATTGATGGTTGCTCCTTCAACTTCGTGCTGTTTTTAGAGCTATGCTGCTTTTTGGGAAGGGGAGGATGTGTTTGGGTGACAGTAGGTCTACATTAACTCTTTGCTCTCTCATTAGAAAATCTACAGAGATGTTTTTGGCCATTTTTTTGGTGACAGAAGTCTGCAAGCAGTTGCTTTTCCACTAGAAGCTTTAGGGATGAGGACCACCCTTAAAGCACTTTCTTTGTGCACCGTAACAAAGGCATTAGCATTGTGGAAATGGATTCAATAACCAACACCAACAGTTAAAGTGATGACACAACAGGAAGCAAAGTGGCGACTTAACCTCCCATTCCCAGCACTGAGCAGCCCGGCAGCTCCACAAATTGCTCTGGAATGGGCTGAGCCTTTTGTCCCCACTAGGAGTGAATCAGTGGGTCAGGTGTGCCTGCACTGTCAGGTGCCCACCCTGCAGCAAGGTGCTGCCGTATATCGGTGTGGGCAGTAAAAAGGAGTTGTGTCACTGGCACCAGCACACTCGGCATCCACCAGTGAGGCAGAAATATAAGCAGACGTGGGAAAATAGTCCATTATGGAAATAAAGGTCATGGGAGAGCACAGAAACAAAGAGCCATGTTTAGTGGGTTGTGCGCCGCAGAGAGCAGAACCAAAACGGAAGAGCCTGAATAAATGCTTCCCATCCAAGGAAGAGACGCTCACCATGACAAAAACCATTTGGAAAGGTGTTCAGCTCAGTGAAAAAGCAGCCCTTTTGAAGCACTTTCAGACTTCTTTTCAGCTGTGAGCAAAGCAGAGGAATATTGCCACCAGGTAGAAATTGCTGCCAAACAATGACTGGTGAAAAGGATGCCTACTGCTGAACCCATCCATTTCAGATCACTTTTGGCCTGCTTTTTATTTCATTGTAAGGACCCATCACTGCAGTAAGGTCTGTAATGTATGGGCTGCATCCCATCCTCATCCTCCATGCCAGGGCAATGGTGGGAGGTTTGCATCTGAGACCTAAGGGCTGAGTACAGAGAAGAGCACCTCCTGTGTTGGGGCATGGCACTCAGAATTCCCAATTTATGCCCTGAAATGATAAGTGAGAGCAGAGTAGTTCCATTTGAGTTCATTATAGAAGACGGACTGTGCACGCTTCTAGCAGGCATGGCAATGGGTGAGAGAGCTCTCCTGCAGCTGGGCAGAAGGTAAGACTGCTTGAAAACTTTTCCAGAATTAGCACAAAATTTACAATGTTGAAACTAACCTGTGCCTAATAATAACAAACACAGGAGACTGTAGATGGCAGAACAGCAGCTGCCGGGAAGCCCCAACATGTGCTACAGCTCATCTGTGAGAGCAAGCTGTGTGTGCTCACCAGGAAACGTGAAAACAGAAGGAGCAACAGGGGAAGGGCACACTCAGTGCTGGGGACTCGGCCCTCCAGCACATCTGCTTGCCTGGGCTCCAGAGCCCAGTGTTAAAGAAGGGTAAGACTGTAAAGCAACTTACGGCTTTACCTGCAATCTACCCAAGCAAATGAGGTGTTTTGGAGAGTGTTTTTCCCTAGGTAACTGCTAGCAGGCAGGGGGCATGTTGTCGCCATGCTTTTACTGCTGCTGGATAGGATTCCCCACTCCCAAGACCACCCTCCATTTTACCTTCGACATACAGCACATCCAGCTTGCCCAAATCAACACCTGCATGAGCAGTTCAGATAACTGTACGGAGATCTGAGCTGCAGAAGCACTGCAGATTTTCCTAGTGCTATTTTGAGGACAATGTGTACAGCCTTAACAATGATTTGTTTATTTACCCATTTCAGTGGCTTTCTTCCTTCTGACTTCCATCTAAAAGGTGATGTAATGCACCTTTCAAGAGCTATTGGACAGTATGGCTTAAAATTCATCCATATGGTACTAGAATGCTCGAACAGGAGGGAGAAATTATTTAAAAAAAAACCTTGCATTCATAAAAAAAGTCGTTATTATTCCCCTTTGCTGATTTCTTACCTTTTCATAGCACAGAAGGAAGAATAAATTTAACACTTACTGGTGGATCTGAGCACACTTTCAGCATAGGGCACATGCAGGGAAATCAGAATATTCAGACATCTGTGAACTGGAGAGCAGCTTTCCCCCAAAGTGTTGAAAAACGCTCTTTCAAGTGAAGAAAGAAATCTCACATTTAACTTTTTAAAAAAATTGAGGTAGCAATGTGGTGCTTTGCAATGATTCTTTTAAGTATGAGGCGGCATCTGTGGCATATTCCCAGATTTCTTTTAAAAGTGGACTTCCAAAGGCAGATAGACCAGCAGTAATACCTCAAAACTCTTAGCTTCCATGAGGGATGTCTATAGGTATATTAGCTGCCAGCTAGTGAAAGTGGCCAGTGAAAGCTGTGTGGTTCGACAGAAAAATGTTCAATCTCAGCCTGTGTGAGATTTTCTGGGTTTTGCTGAGAGGAAGAGCCTAAGGCCAGGCTGCTTATCAGTCCCAGCCTTTCCATGGGAGCTTCAGGGTCTGATGGGTTGGTTGTGTCACTGCACGCTCAGGGAGACATGTGGAAGGTGATGAGCTGGCTTCTCCATGCCACAGACCTGTGCTTAGCAGTACCATCAGGCTGAACCTTCTCTTAGCAAGAAGATTGCTCCTAGCCTGTGTTTGAACAACCTCATAGGGTGGGCTTGAGGATGACATATTTTTGTGTAAAACCACAACCAGTCACCTGTGGACTCTCCTGTGGTGGACCTGCCATTTTTTCTCTGCCAGTTTAGGTGGGAGGTAACTCAGAAACCTCTGCCCTGTACTGGTACAGTGAAAGGTAATTACCCTTCCTAAAGGAAAACGCAACTGCACAAACCTCCATTTAGCTCTTAAAAGCTTGCTCTGGTAATTGTCTTAAAACCAATCTGAAAATGTGAACCATTAGAAAGCATTACACCAGAGCCCATTCATACTACATATATAGTAAAAGTTTATTTGTAGAAGCAATTGCAGTGTCTATCTCATTTAGACCCCATAGGACCTTCCTATATGGCCCTCTGACTCCGTGAGAATAGAGGCAATTCTCTCTGGGCAGCTATGTATTACAAAGGAAGCCACCACCACTGTGAGTGGTATTATCTTAACAAAAATATCCCTGTTGTTGCCCAAACCTTGACCTACTGTGTAGTTCTTTTGCTGTTAACATAACTCACTTGACATCTTTACCTTTGTATACCACTTTGCTGTGGTTCCCTATGACCCTTTTAAAGAACTACAGTGATGGTGTAGCTTCATTGCAAAGATGAACTGCAAAGCATAGCCAAATTTGGAGGGTCTGAAGGGAAGGACAAAGGGCTGCTTGTTACTAATTCATATAGAGCCCGCCCCAAAGAATAACAATGAAAGATGCATGGCAGTGATGACAGTGTATACTCCTTGTCCTTTTCAGGATAATTAAAGTGGTGTGCTCAGGGGAAGTAGAACCGACACACAGAAATTATGATGTTTGATATTTCTATCCTTCTAATATTTAGAAATAGCTGCTTGCCTTTATCCTACTTATTTTCTTTTATTTTTCTTTCATGAAAGATCTGGGAAGGTCTGAAGTTCCGAAGTCCAGCCCATGGTCTGATATGGGTAATATCACAATTGGTAGGGTCTTATCAGTCACCTTTCTCTAAAGAATGATCAGAGATCACTAAAGAATAACAGAGAAATGCCAGGTGCTGTCTTTTCCCTCCTTTCTCTTCTTCGTTCAAGTTATGCTAGTTGTATTTTCGGTCTGATCCACCTAGCCCCATGCATTCCACGTGGATTACATGCTATTATGCCATCATGAACAGAAAGAGGCAAAAGAGTTATTTCTAGAGATGCATGAAACTGGGGATGGTGGACAGACGAGCCAGTGACCTATTTACAGGATGTTGTGCTATACTTATTCTCAAAGCACAAGAGATGGGTATTTATTTCTGAAATATAATCACCTACATAAAGAGATTCCCAGAGATTCCTGCTCTTCAGTCAGTGCTTGTACTCCTCAAAGCTACTGAGGAAAGTTGCATCCTCTCCTTCCCACAGGAGTAACTTTTCACAGTTAACCAGCAAGCTTCATGGCACCAAATAAAGCTGTATCCTTCTGTTCACTGGTACTTATGTAGCTGGGTAACATGATGTCTTTGGAGCACAACAGTTGCAAAGCTGCTAGTTAGTATTGAAAACCTGCTTGTGCATAGTACCATAGAATCACAGAGTGGTTTGGTCTGGAAGGGATGTTAAAGGCCATCAAGTTCCAGCTCCCCACCACGGGCAGAGACACCATCCACTGCCTTGCCTTGAACACCTCCAGGGAAGGGGCATCCACAGCCTCTCTTGGGAACCTGTTCCTGAGCTTCTTGACTCTCATAGTAAATAATTTCTTCCTAATATCTAATCTAAATCTACCCTCTTTCAGCTTAAAACCATTACCCCTTGTCCTATCAATATATTCCCTGGTCAAAAGTCTCTCCCCAGCCTTCCTGCAGGGCCCTTTAGGTACTGAAAGACTGCTATGAAGTCTCCCTGGAGCATTTACGTCCCCAGGTGGAACAACTCTCTCAGCCTGTCTTCATATCAGAGATGCTCCAGCCCTCTGATTGCTGTCCAGGCCTCCAGAAGGTCCACTCAAACTGATGTGGATCTTTCTTGTGCTGGGCATCCTGGAGCTGATCACATACTATGACTGTGTTTCCCAAATTTATCAGACCTCTCCTATGAAAGACGTTGAGTAACAAGGTGTTTGCTGTCACCAGCTACTTCATTTGTTTCTTCACAATAACTGAATGCTGAGACAGCCTCCTCGGGACCAGCCCTACCATTAGGATTCTCCTTGAATTTTATCTACCCTACTGAAAATACAGGCTCAGCCTGAGAAAAAGTCCACAGCACTGACATAGCCTCTGGTTCATTATAATACCAAATGCTAGCAGCAGAATCCTTCTCTGGAAAATACTGGCTCAACAGTAACTGTCTGGTTCTCAAAGGGGCTCCTGAGTTACATGAGTAACTGTATTCATTTAACAGGAAGAAATCTCTTACATAATTCGTCCCATGTTGTACAGTCAGAACGAAGGAGTTTCTGGCCTGAGGTTCAGTACCTGACCAGTCACTGACCAATTGATTGGTGCAGGTAAGGGAGATGGGTAACACTGAGCTGTGTTTGATGAAGGCAGAGTGGTGCTCAGACACGCCAGCATCAGCCCTGCCAGACAGGGCTGGAATGAACTCTCAGCCAAGCAGGTTTCTGTGTGCTGCCTTTTCTCAGACTCAGTACAGTCATGTGTGCAACAGTGCTGCTGGGCACTGATGGGATCCAACTGGATGCAGCACTCCAGGTGCAGCCACAACAGCAATGACTGCTGACTCGAAGCAACCATGAAGGATGGGGCTCTGGGTGCAGGGGTTCTCCTATGGTACTTTATAGGGACTGCAGCAGCAGGTGAGTGTACTGTGTATATTTTCTGAAGTTCTGTTTATCTATTCTTTGAACCCTCCTGAGAATTATGGTGATGCAACACTTTCCTTTCTTACCCCAGGTCAGAGTCTCCCTCACTGCGACCCAGGAAAATGCTCTTCTCATGCTGAGAAACCCATGACACAACCTAGTGCCATGCTGCGCTGACCGCTGAATGTCAGGATGAGTGGTCAGCCCTCCTGCAGGCAACATTGTCCTCACCCCATCCATCCCCAGGGCAGGTCTTTGTTTGTACCCCATGGGAGGAAAATAATCCCTTTGCCTGTGACCACACCTGGATTCAGCCTCCAATTTGGCACCTTGAAAAGTGGGCCAATTCTCTGACACTTTTGCAAGGACTAAAGCCAGGGTGAATGCAGCTAATTCTCACCGCTCTAATTAGGTGGCCAGTTAGCAAGAAGAGAGCTCACCTGTTAGAAAATTGAGAAAGAGAAAAAGAGAGAAAAAGAAAGGAAGAAGGCAGGCAGAGGGGAAGAAAGAGAGAAAGGGAGAAGGGGAAAGGAAGAAACTATTGGTTCTGAAAAAATAATTAAAAAAACGCCAAAGGCTCAGTAAGTGAGCCCCGGAGGAAGGCTGGGAGCAACCCCTTCCCTGGCAGGTGCAGGACGGAAGCTGCCTTGCATAGGTGTGAGGTCTGAGTACTGGAGGGGCACTAGGGCCACGAGGGCAGCCCCAGAGCAAACGTCTGCATGCATTTTCTGGCTTGCTTGGGCTGTGGGCCCTGGGGAAACCTCTACCAAACAAATCAGACAAAGACGTTCCTGTTGTTACCCGTGGGAATTCACTGGTTCAGAGAAATGCCCTGAAAATATGTTGAAACCCAGTTATGTTGTCTCAGAAAAACAAAAATGTCTCCTCTAGTGCTTTTCCAGCCCCAGCCAAAAATCAGTCTTTTCCTCAGTGTATTTAGTGATCAGGTGCCTTCTCCCCATCCCCCCCAAAAGGAAGAAAAACCACATCTGCTCTAGATTACTCGAAATAAAGGGGACCCAAACCTGTAAGTATGGTTTTCTGAGCTTCTACACAGAGAGCCAGGGCCATGGAAACACCAGACTAAGAGGCTTAGAGTAAATCCTGGCAGTCTCAGTGCTAGGAACTCTCCCACTGATAAACAAAGCCCAATAAATAAGTTTGAGAGAAAAACTGAATGAGACTGTGACATTGTTGAGCAGTTAATTAGGATTCCTCTAAGCATTTGTGCAGCAAAGAACAAGAAAATCAAAGAACTTAAAACGTGTGTTGGAAAGAGTGCAGACATCCTAAAAGTAAACACTGCTGCTATTAGTAGTAGTAAAAATAATATTAATTAGTTGCATTACAGTAGCACCTAGTGGTGCTACTTGATCTCATCCCCAGGCGAGTTCAAGGGCCCCAAAACACAAAGGTCTTAAATAGAAATGGTATTTGCATTTGCATGCATACATATGTCGCAAGAATACATAACATAGAGATATAGCATTCAAATGGTGAAGAACCCCCAGTACATGGAGGTCGGGATAGAGAATATTTTGTAACTTGACTTCTTTCATTCCTATGTTTTGAGTTGCTGCTGTGCAGCTGTTTGCAATTGTTGCTTGTGATATACAGACTGTGGGACTGTAGTAAGAGTGCAAGAGTCAAAGAATATATGTGTGTGTGTATTCATATTTGCATGCATATATACAAACATATATTTATGTATATATATATTCCATTCATACATACACTCACATACAGATGAAGGTGTTTTCTGCTAACTGGGATAACACAGGCAGCTTTGCTGAAAGAACAAGCCCTAGCCAACAGCTCCGTTTCCTCACCACAAGCCAAACTACTGCTGTCCTTCCTGTGTGTGCATGGACAGCAGGCACGTTTTGGAGCAGGGAGCATCTCCCAGCTTTGTGCTATGGAATCCTCCCTTAGGAAAGTCCCAGTTAAACGCTGCCCTCGGCTTAACCAGCACCGTGTTGCCTCAGAGGTATAGAACTGCAGCTGCTACTGACTAATGCTAAACCAAAGCAAATAAAGAAAGCACCTCTCCTTTTATCTTCCAATGTTAATTTATGTGCTATAAATGGGAGAGAGCATGAGGACCCCAGTGACACACAGCTAAGCGTAACTCCGGATTCATTAGCACATGGGAACTAATTTGTTAATGTGCTGGCGCCTGGATTTCCTAGGAAAACAAGCCCCTGCAGGTTATCTGGGTTCCTATTTCAAACAGAACGCAGCTGAGATTTGGAGAAAAAAAAGCCAGCCCCAGTTTTACCCTAAAACAGCAGCAGCAGGAGCATTGCAGATTGAGATTTTCAGTGCTGACGTTGCAGGGCAGGTCAGGCCGTCAGTTTAACATCCAGGGTCCTGCTTCGTTTGAATGATAATTTCATTAGATTAGTTTGTAAACTTTTAATGCTGGTCATATTATATGTCTAGAAGAAACAATTTGTGTGACAGACTATCCTTCATAATCCCCCTCTTCAGACCCCCGGTAACAAAAGGCCTTTAATGCTGAAGATGTTTTGTGGGAGGAGAAACATTTTCCAAACAAGCGGTTTCTCCCTTCCAGCCCAGGTAACAAAGGGGCCTTAGGAATTCCTGTGGCCTTGTCAGAGCGGGCCCATTGCTCTTAGAGCCACCTGCTGCTTAAGCCATTGGTCAATAGATTAACTGCTGCTATTACTAAGTGTTTAGAAAAGTAAGTTATGCGGCAGAACAAACAGAATCAACCTCCTTCACACATGTTAATTCAAAATTTAATAAATCGGTGCTGAGAACAGTGAGACAATCAAGGGAGTGCAGAGGGCTCTTAGTATGCGCTGGTCCTCCAAGCAAAGGATCCCGGATCAGCTGAGAAGTCTTCGTGGCATCTCACACAAAAGGATAATGCTCTATTTGCTTTGCAAAACTCCCCTTATGCTTCCCTCCACCCCTCTGCCTTCCCCCTTTTCTTCCAGTTTTCTGATGCTGCTCTGTGCTGTACATTTTTGAGCAATTTCCAAACCTCAGTCACATCAGATAAGTTCACAATAAGCAGTAATGGAGGAGTAACTTCCCAGTGGAAAGGCTGGAAGCACTCAGATCCTGGCAGAAGCTGCGGCCCTCCACATCCCCGCCTGTCATTCTCATTCTCAGTGAAACCAACGTTTAAACTAAAGCACAGTTCCCCAAAAGAGAAAGCTTTGTGCATAATTTCTCGCACGGCTGAGGGCTTCACAGCCTCGTGCTTGGCCAGGAGGATTTTGGCAGGGGAGCAGAGGAGTTCTGTGAGGCCATTGCAGATCTTCATCCCCACGGGGATGGTCTGAGCCAGGGCTGGAAAGGTGCTACCTATGTGTCTGTAGTATAGCATGCACTATAAACCTCTTTCGCATACTGCCTTGAGCTATTTCATCACAAAAAAAAAAGAAAAAAAATTAAAAATAAAATAAAACAAAACAAACCAGGAAGGAATGAAGGAAAGAAAGGAGGAAAGTATGAGAGAAAAAAAAAATGTCATGAAAAAGGAGAATGGAGAAATCCTAGGTATTTAACTACCTTGGGTTAGAAGCTCTCTCTCCTTTTCTGTCTTACTATTTCCCATACTGCAAATTTAAGTTACTGGTAAAATGCAGTTGACATTCGCATTTCAGAAAGATCCACAGAAGCTGCTGGATTACATTTCCATTTCTGCTGTGTCTTAACAAAGGTTCCTTTACAATCCTTCACTACTAAGTAATTTGTTTTAAATATATGCCAGCTGTGGCTGAAAGCTGAACACCAGAATTGTGGTTGTCCTTGCTTAATTTATAATCATGGCGTGGATGGTCCCACTGAGTCCATGTTTTCCCAAAGGATGCTCAAGAGAGAAAAACTGAGGTCCTAAACAGCAGCAATTCATGGACAAGTTTGTCCATGTTTTCCCATTGGGAGGCAGGTGTGGAGAAATGCACCATAACATCTTGCTTCTCCATCACACTTCAACACAGGCTGAGGTGTATCAGCTGACATTGGTCTTTTTGTCATAAATATTGACTGCATTTTGAGGGCTGCTTTTGTATTGTATTTTTCTGTTTGGTTGGTTCGGTTTGCTTTTGAGGAGGATGGTAACATAGGTGGTTACGTGAGGGTTTTCTGTTTTCTGTTTGACTCCCAACAGCATCATTAATTTGCTGGGTCCCATTCAAACGATTAAGGAGATTCAGGGAAAAGGCAGAAAGGATAGATAACACAGCTGAAATGTTTACTTGGCTAGAAATTAGAGCGGACTTCAGCACCCTGCAAACAGAGGAGCTGCGGGAAGCAGGAGGCCATGGGTGGGTGAAGGAGCTGGGGGGGATGCTGCATTAGGCTACACAGTGGTGGTAATGAAGGTAAGATGAGTCTGTAACCAGTTTTACCAAGTGCATCAAGAATGCCTACACTGACAAGGAGGGGCAGCACCTCCATTGGAAAAACAAGGTTCTTCCCTGTCAGTTTTCCATATGGCTTCCCCAGGTTTTGTTTGCTGGGCTGTGGTTTCACTGTGGACATTCAGGTCTGTGTCTGGGCAAGCCTTCTTTAGGCAGGCATGAGATAAATGCTGCTGCGAGCCTCCATGCTGTTTGCAGGTCTGCAGGCTCCCCCTGCACACAGCTGCAAATCTCCTGAGAGGAGAATGCAGCAGTAACTCCAACGTGTTTTCTTTGCAGACCTTGTCAAGCTGTTTTTCCCCTGGTAGGGGAGCATTTAGCCCTCTATGAACACGATAAGGTAAATGATTTATTGTGGCATTGTAGGTATTGCAAGGCTATCAGTTGACATCACGGAGCCCGAGCTTATGGTTGTAGTAAGATATTTGGGGCTATCTGTAGAAAGGATATTTACCTCAGATTTCTTGAGTAGATGAAAGCTCTTTGCATTGCCACTAACCTGGGGAAGTGAGTAAAATGCTGAGAATGTTTCAGCTGGACTTCTACCCTTCCTTCCCTCCCCATGTTTCATTATCTCCCTTCTGACAGCCTAGTAAAGTTGTGGTGGAAGGATAAAAGCAGATCACCCTGAATATTAAAGGGTTGCCCGCGATCTAAGTGGGAAGCATCAGGAATCTCTCTGAGTCTGAAACCTCTTCTCCTGACACGACACAGTGTAATGAAATCCCGACCCAGCACCATACTTCCACTCCACAAGCAGCATGTGCATCTCTCCCATTCACAGTATCCCTTTCCAAGATGGTGGGTGAGCATCTGTCTTTGCAGCTGACACCGAGACTGGTTTGCAGCCTGGCTGCTAGCATGAGAAGCAAGTGAGCAGGGTCTCATTTGATAGCCATGAACTCGAGGTAGTGTACTGTAATGCAGTTAAAATCAAAGCGTTTTCCTGCTTTCCTTTATGATATCTCCACTTTCTTCTGCCTGGCAAGGTCAGCTGAATAATGTTGTAATCCCTGATTCATTCTCACTTATCTTTAACGTGACATCGCTTTCCGTACACATATTAATTACATAAGCCAAGACAATTTGTGGAGTAAATAAATACATTTTTAGATGTTACTTTACTTGGAAAGTGGGAGACAGTCTCTTCTTAGACTTGATCTCATGAGACAAATGTTCTCTTACTGCTGTGACATGTTTAAAACACGTAACTTACTCGCTTCTTCATAATGAAGGGAACTGGGAACTGGTGTTCCCCTCTGAGGCAAAGAACGTGGTCTGTGTTCGAGAAAAAGTTGATTTTGGATCACTTTCTGTTCTGATTGTGCTAGGTGTTACGTGGGGTGCAAGGGTAATACACATTGTAACATGGCACTTAGGCTGTTATTACACTTTTAATTGCATTTAGAAAAAAAAATACCTCCAATCATCCACAGTTAACCTAGGAGAGCATGTTTCCCAGTGTGACACGTACGTGTTTTAAAAATAATGGGATAATTTGTTTCTTTCACCTTGAATACAAGGCAGTGAGGTTAGAAGGAGAAACACAGAAAGTGGCTTATATTGTTAAGGTCTCCTTATCCACTGAGCGGCAGGGAAAGAATCAGAATGATTTCTTGGGTGAAAACAGAGAGAGATTCTC
Source organism: Odontophorus gujanensis (assembly GCA_013399175.1). NCBI lineage: Eukaryota > Metazoa > Chordata > Aves > Galliformes > Odontophoridae > Odontophorus > Odontophorus gujanensis. Next base: position 98,532 of record VXAB01003247.1, on the reverse strand, counting down.
CACTGATGACTGTCCTTCTAAGCCTCTCCTATCGCAGGCTAGCAGTTAAAATAATACTCACCTACTGGGCATCCAGCAGAGTTGATCTACCTTTTCTGTTAGGATGTTCACATCCAGTCAAGCCTGATTAATCTGTTGCAAGTCCTGAATGATCCCAAATATAACACAGAACAGCTACACCTGTTTATCGAGTCAGTTCATTTCCCCTCCCCTATTCCACACTGAAAAGGAGCATTAATTAAAACAGTAAACAAACGAGCGCCTATTCTAAATCAGAGCTGCAGGCAAAGAAGAGATAACTTAGGCTCTTGAGAAGAGGGATTTTCAGTTAATTTATGGAATCTACTGTCACTCTCAGGGCAAGGGAGCTTACTTAGCTGGGAAATTGAAGCAGACAGGCTTTGTCTAAACACTTCTTTTTTTGACAGAATATCTTCTTTTTTTTTTTTTTTTTGTTCATTTTTAATCAAGTCTTTTTTAGGGGGGGAAGGGGTGGGGTGGTGGAAGAATTTACTGGATTTTTCCAGTGTTCTGGTGACTCCTTCGGCTTTTCTTTCCCTGCAAGATGCCCAAAAGGTAGAAGAGAGGAGGGAGTGAGGAGGAGAGGCAGGGAGCTTTAGAAAAAAATTATTCAAATAAAATGTGAGGAAATGAATCAGTCTGTCAGAAAATTGTTCCCCAGAAACTAATTGCTGTGTTCCCATCCACTCTGACTACTCATTATTTTGCCAGAATTTTCATCTCAGGTCTGTACCTGATCTTGAACTGGCCCTGGCAGAAGTATTGTCCATTCAGATCGGGTGACTGCAGGTAGTCTGCTGAACAGCCTCAGTTTGATGGCCGTTCTGAGGAGCTTGCACTCTGTGGTGCACCTATAAGAGTCAGTTACTCTGTGCAGTATGGATGTGAGCATATGGAGAAGCCTACAGGACTGTGACACAGAATCCTGTCTGCAGAAGCACTGAGAAATACTTGCAGAGACTGCAAGGAGAGCATGGGAGAACAGGTCAGGTAAAGCCCAGCCCAGCTGCTGGTGGTGCTTAAGGATGCTGCCTGTGTCTGAACCAGCACCAGGGTGGGCTGTGATGTCAAGACCCCACTCTGCGTGAGAAGTCGCACAAGGAAGTCAGCCGGTGTGGATGCCGCAAGGTCAGGGCCTCTACTTTCATGTGTTGATATATACGTATATTTTTTAAGGGGAGCATCTATATCCATTTTTTTAATAGGGGGAAAGAATCAGAAGATGAGTGGGGACTGCCCCAGCGCTGCAGAAGAAGTGGGATACAGCCTCCCCTGAAAATGGAGGGGTGCTGTGCTCTAAATTCCCAATCACAGCAGTGCTGTGGAGCTAATTGATCCTGGCTCTCCCACAGCCCCAGAGAGCATCCTGACCTCCTATCTCCAGCAGCTGGGAGGGCCAGGAAGCAGAGCAGCCCTTCTCCCTCTTCATTTTTTTAATCAGAAATCCTACCCTGATAAACCTTCCCTGCTGTAGCTCCTGCTGTCTGCTCTCAGGACAAGTTTCAATTTCAAAAAATCACTATTTTCTGTCAAAAAAAATTCACAACCCGCTCTCATTACGTGCTGCTTTTCAGTTCCAGTGCGTAGTTAAAAAGATTGCTGCTCTGCCCAAAATAAAATCATATTGGCAAGGAGACAATTTAAACTCCCATCAGCCAGTGTTTGTCATGATGAAGGCTGCATTTCTCAGGAATCATACTATCACGTTGCTTCTTACAATACTGTTGGGACTCTCTCCCTGGGCTAATTAATATATTAGATGTTTTATTTTATTTCAGGCTGAGATTTAGAGTAATTCAGTTTGTGAAATTATGTTGAAATTGTAGTTTTCATGAAATTGCAGACAGACCAAAAAAAGTTCTGTAAATCTTTGTCATTTCAGATGTAAACCTCCTTTAAAGATACGGGAATGCCTTGTACATATTTCAAGTCATCCAGCTTCTTTTCCTGGCAGATCCAGTAATCATGTTGACAAATTAATGGCAGAGAATTAGTTGTACATTAAAGATTTAAATTATATTATGCAGCGCATTGTCATAAAATGATATAAAACAATAGGAAAATAAATGTAAATTAATTCAAGTTACTGACATGTAAAACACAGAGTGACATCTGTACACTTAGCAACTTGCGCAGCTGCCGTACTTTCCAACGTACGGTACGTGAGAGATGCAGGGAGCAGGGATGGATGGAGGGATGGGGCTGGAGGCAGCGGTTGGGGATTTTGAGGGGCTGGGCCCAGCGTAACTCCGCTTCTAAACAAACAAATCTGTGTCCAGACTCACCCCTTTGTGCCCCCGGGGGGACACTAGAGAAGGTGCCTTTGTCCGGTGGAATGAATACCCCCTAATGACAATACCGGGGGTTTTGTATTATCCCGCCCTGAACGAAAACCTCCGAGTCCCTGTAAATGCCGAAGTGAAATTGCTTCCAGGGGCACAACCCTTGGACTTTCAAGGGCTCGCACACTACTGTGCGGGCTAATTACACGGACGCTGTTTCCTGGTATGAAGGAATGTGTTACCTGCAGCAACGGGCGCAGAAAATATGGGGAGCGGGAGGCGCGCAGAGGAAACAGAAAGCAGCAGTGAATTCAAGCTCCAGCTCAAGGTTTATACCCACAATCCAGACCCATGCTGGGAGACTAATCACTCGGGCCATTCTTCGGGCTGTTGTCCAATCAGCCCCTGAATAGCAAAACTTCACAATGCAGAGTATGAATTAGAGGGGAATAAATGTGGGTGCAGACTTTTTTTGCAACAATACCTAACTGGGCCTTTCAGCCAGGACAACTCGTGGACAAAGGCCCGGCGGAAATTGAAGTAACTTTTGGAGGCCCTCGCGGCTCTTGTCAGTAAGAGCTGGCTCTAAAACAGTAGCACTGCCTTCTTTTTGTGTGGACCAGATCAATTATTCACTGGGGGGGAAAGAGAAAGAAAAAAAAAAAAAAAAGACTTAAAAATTGGACATTTGTGTTGTACTTGCCACGGAAATCAGGGCTGCTCGCCGAATGAAACCAAATATTTTTGTCTCCTCCTCCTCCTTCTCCCTTTGGTGGATGCTGTAATTACTTAGGCGGTGGCAGAGTGCTTGCATCCCACAGCTCCCACCCCCCGCACTAGAAAGAGAGGAAAGCTTCTTGAGCTATAGAGATGTCAGGTCTGTGTTTTAAAATTTAGCTTTGTTTACCCAACAGAATGGAATTCATTACTGTGCAAAAGTGGTTCAATTTTCTGACCTTTTTTATTCAAAATGTTGAAAGTAGCAAAAAGCTCATTCGAAGGTCACAGGTTTATGTATCTATTCTCTTAAGTGTTTTAGAAATTCATATGGAGGACACTAAAGGTGGAATATGTGAAAACATACTGTTCATTGTTTACCCTAACCTTGCCATGATTATTAGATAAATGAGTGAAGCAAAATGGCATTAAAAGCCATTGTTAACAGTGATTTTTTTTTTTTCCTGAAGATTGTTCATTTTTGCCCCTGATCTGCAAGGGTCATTTTCTAATTCTTTTCACCGAGTAGTTTATACAACTTCTGCATTTCAAGTCTATAAAAAGCTTTTGCAGACTTTTCATACTACAAGTAGTAATTTGTTTCATTACCGTTTGAATTTTTATGTGTAATTCCTACAGACGTTTTGATGATATTGTCAGGCTTAAAAGCCAAAAGGCTTTTCAGTTATTTTTTTTTTTAACCCAGATCCATTCTATGAGGATAATTTAAAATTAGTGGAATTAATCAGTCAGCCATTTAAAAGCCAAACTTTGCAGAGCGAGAGATTTGTGGCAAAATTATTTTATTTTTCTGTATCTGCAGCTTATTTGAAAGGCCCTTTCAGCTTGCTATCTGAAGCTGATATTTAACTGTTACTTATTCCCCTAATTTCTGTCCTTTGTTCGAGGAACTTTCCTGGCTAGATCTTGTTGCTCCGTTCCATGCTAATTGCAAGCTTACATTATATAAATGGCTTTGTAAAGAAAACTATAACCCTAAGCCTTGAAAGTTGCATGTTTCTATTTGCTCAAACTTGATGCACTTATTTGGAGAGGGTCATTTCGAGGAAAGCTGTGTAGGCACTAAGAATGTCCTGTATAATAAGCTTAAACAGAACCCTTTGTCAGACCTAGTATTCTCAGGCCTGAAAATTAGGGCTCCTTTTTCTAACCGCGGGCTGAAGTGGTTCATTACCGCAGCCTCCTTCGCCGGGCCTTGGCCCAGCCATTCCCAGTACTCGAGCGCTGTAACTTCCTTAAAAAGGAAGAAGGAAAACATGGCACACAAAGGTCTTGTTAGCACTTCCTATGCGAAATTAGCAGCTTTCTAAAAGGTACAACTCCAATTACCTCACATTGTGGGGACGCGCACAAACCCAACAATGCGTCCAGTCTTGCAAGTGACATTCTGTCTCTCTGGAGTTACTTCCCTAATTAGGGATGACGAAGCTCCATTCTGGCGAGTGCATCTATTTACAGTGGGCCACAATGCCGCAACTCGAGCATCCTTCTGAAAGGCCCGTGTTAAAAAACACAAGTGCTCTTTTGGCGGAGCTGTCTATGGGGAAGCGCCGCATTCCTGGCGGCTACACCCTCGAGAAAGTGCCGCTGCGTTCCCCGTATTGTTCACACTTCAGGACTCATTGTGGACAATAAAGCTTCTGCCCAGCGAGCTCTGGGAATTACAGTGGACAATGAGGAGGCATTCTTAGGAGAGTCTAATGATGGAAAAAAAGAAAAATATTTATTGCTTTTGACAGTTTCACAAGGGGCAAAAATCCTTGTCATGGCTAAAGTTTCCACAGCTGTTGGAGGAAGGGTGGTCATATGGACTAAAACAGTTCAGCTCTTTTGTTAGGAGCCTGAGCACAAGGGCCATGCTGTGAAATTAAAGATTAAGTTCATTAAGGTAAGATAATGACGCTTGCATTGTTGTTGATACAGGTGTAGCCGCAAGGCCCAGCTAGCTGAACCTATCTGCAAGGGAAACCTTCTGTCAGGGGCAGCACACTGGAGACGTTTGCTGTTTGCCCACCTCCCAGCAGGGCTGGAGACTTGCACCTTGGTGTGCTGGGGGGCAGGAAGCGTTTGGGGCACCACGGGACGTTCCCTTGCCCTGACGAAATACGCATTTGCACTGGGGACTAGAATTTGTGGCAGGTTGTTTCCACCGAGTGGAAACGCCTCGAAATACTAGCTGTGTTACTGTGTGAGAGGAGGAATTATTAATTCCCTGGTAGCTTATTTGACGTAAAAGTGTTGCTGATTGTTAGTTTGCTGCTGCTGTTGAGTGTTTGGGTTCTTCGCTATTATTGCGTTATTTGTATTCTTAACAGTTCAAAAGTTCAACAGTTTCAACTAAATTGCACTCTAATATTAGGGTTCCAGTATGAAATTACTGTAGTTAATAGTAAAATAAGACCTTTGTGTAGGTATATAGATAGCTTCCCAAATTCATTAAAAAAGCCCTCGCGAATTAGCACAAGCATACTGCTGGGGGTTGTGCTATTTTGATTCAGAAGATCAATTATCTGTTGTGCTATTTCGGTGAGGAAGACAGATGATAATTTCAAGCGATTAAAAATGCTGTGGTACATATCCATTTTATTTCATTACGATAAACACAAAGCCAGGGCTTGCACTGAAGAGCCTGACGTCTCCGTTTTGCTGTTTCACTTTATCTGGCACATTGGTCACCCAGTGCAGGCACCGATTGTGACTGCTGTGAGCATGTCACACGCAGAAATGAACAAGTCAGTGAGCAGAATTGTTTCTAAACGTGCTGCTCAGACAATGTGTCTACATGGCAAAGCCTGCAAGAGAGTGCAATTTAATCCCCTCTAGTTTTACCTGTAACGGTTCTGCTTCCCTGTGTAGTCTTCAGTGTGTTTTGTAGTGCATGCTCTAATAGGACGCAACTCCACTCTCTGAAACATTTTTTTCCCGCATATTTTGTGCAGGTAAGTGTCTACAAGTGGACACTGGCAGTTTATTAGAGATCAGAATTTCCACAGCCTGATGTCTTTTCTTTCTGGGTTGGGCCAGTGCACAACATTTCATTTTCTGTCTCAACCTACTCTGGCAATCCAATAGCTCCTGTGCCCACTTAGGAAAAAAACACATGGGAAATACTGGCCTCGGAAATTCCTCAAACACAACAGCTTTTATTCAAAGCTGAAGAAATGTTCGTATTAAACGGGCACACGAAAAATGCTAAGTGTCTCCTTCTTTAAGCTAACAATAAATTTGGCCACATCCTGCTAGCATTACAGAATTGATTCCATTATCTTTTGCCTTCTTTAATCTGTTTTCCACATATAGGTGCCTAAGGAAGGAAATAGTAGTTAAGGTTAAAAATGTGCTGTGCTTTAGATATGCTAAGTACCGGAAGTCCTGCTTTTTTACAGAGGCATCTGTTTGTGCAAAAATTCTCACTTTCTGTTCCTGGAGAGAATAAATAATGTATCAGTATTTTTAGAAAGTGACTTATTCAAGTAACATGTAACCTCTTCACAGCATCTTCAAAATTTGGGATCTAGGTTTACTCTTGTGGTGAAGGTAATGAATTCTGTTTGCTCTCTTGAGAGAAAAACCTGTTACATAGCTGGAATATATATTCTATTACAGCTAATGCAATGCTTCATGCCTTGAATCATTTGATAATTACAAAGATTGTTGCAGGCAACTTCTCAAGTTTTCTTAAGTCTCGCTTGACGCTTTAGTACTACAGAGAGCAGTCATTAGAGGGGTGCTTTTTAATGAGGCAAAATGCTTTTGATATATTTTTTTTAAAAAGCTTGGGATGTTTTTCTATAAAGGGCTGTTTATTACCCAAATAACTTCAACCTTTTTCAGCTATGGGAATAATTTTAATGTAGTCTGTGAGAAATAATTTGTTAAAAAAAATCATAAGTATCTTAAAATATAAATCTTCAGCCTCTTCTATTTTAACATTTTTGACAGTTTGTTGAAAAATCCTGGTAAAATACAACTGAACAGTTTATGAAATAATTTGCCTACAAATCATTACTAACAAATTAAATTAGCTTTGTTTTCCTGCATGTGTATGTGACTAAGGCAAAAGAACTTAAAATATATATTAAATAGTTTACACACTGAAAAAGGATTATTTGTTGAGATGGGTAAAAGAAAATGAAGAAAAATGACACTTGAGCTGCGTTTCTCCATCTACATTTGTAGGTATACAGGACGGAGGTATTATACTTGAAAAGCAACATCTCAAAAGTAGATTGCTTTCAGGATGGGTTAGATTCACGGAATGGCTCACGTGCTGCATGTGTAGGCTTCTCTCTCTAATATATGTAGATATACAGCTGTATTCAGGAATGCCTGCATTTATGTGTGGATATGGATGAACACAGTGGTGTGTGTGTATGAATACCATCTCTATATGGGAGTATGCATATGCAAATATATATTAATTTGAACGCGATGGCAAATTCCTATTGCTTGCTATATAGTATGTCCCAAATGAATTGTTCATTGTAATCTTTCCTCGTTTGCATAGAGATATAACGTATCCAGTTATAATGAAAACAGCTTTGAGATAAATTACTTTCTTTAGCACTGTTTCCGTGCCATAAAAATAGTAAAAGATAGTTACAAACTTGTGCCAAATCTTTTGTCTTAGGAATTATGCATGGGATTTGCACCTGTGATTAAAGATTGTTAGGTTCTATTTGTTCTGTGATTGACCACCTCTTCTTGGAGAGTAATTCATCCCTCAGCAATACAAATCACATTTTAAAACTGCCTATGTTTTGCCATGAATGAATGAAACGTGTGAAATGCATTGAACTTGCAGTGTATGGAATGAGATACAGTTTGCACAGTAGTGTCTACTTTTGTTAGGCTCTGAAGGACGAAACTAGGCAGTGGTGAAGTGTCACTTTCCAAGCACGTATTGATAGTTATGGCAGTCGGTGCTGCATATGAGCAGGGCTTATCAGAAGATTTCAACATTTTCTGTTTGCCATGTGTTTTTGACTAACCAATATACAGTAAAAAATTATTAAGGAATCCACGTGATTGCATTTCACTGTGTCCTCTACAGCACGTCCTGAAGCTGCAATCTTACTCAGCTGCCGAGTCCACCTCCTGTTCTCTGTGCATTAGTTATTTAGTTTTTGTATTCTGTATATCAGAAAAGCTTAATCTAAAAGTCATTATATGTTTTTTAATATTAAAATTTGTCATTGCCACATCAATTTTTTATACTCCAAATTATGTTTGTCCCCTTTAAAAGCATGATTAGCAAATGTTTTGCAGAGAAAATAGGTGGACAGATTTAGTACATGGTTTTCACACAACACATTATTCAGTCCTGCTGGAAGTAAAATGCTTAGAGCTTTTTTTTTTTTTTTTTTGAGAAATATTGTTTCAAAGGATTAGGCCAAAATTTCTGAAGAATCTTGTATGGGTTAGAAAGGCTGTCACTAAGCATCCGTGCTTTTTTGGCAAGAGAAATTAGCCTTCACTGGACTTCATACTGTGCTGCTCATGCAGCTGGTACACAAATTAGCAAGCATAGTTAGACTCCGGTGCAAATCATTTTTCCAGCAGGTTATTTCCTGCAAAGTTAATGTTACAACTTTTTTATATAAATGATGAGAAATTCTTGAGCATAAAAGCTTGCAGTCATCAACTGGGGGATGCAGACAGCTTGTGCATAAGAATTCTTCGACCAACTGGAATGTCCTCATGTGAAGTCCTCTTAGGGTTCCTGGATAAGCACAAGTAGGCATCTGAACAAGCTGCAGTCAGTTCTAGACCCCTCCTTGTTCAAACACGCAGAAGACAGAGATTTAAATGTGCCTAGTAGATTACATGCCTAATGGATCACAGAACTGCAGTGAAGCCCTTCTTTACTCCATCTATATTTAAATTCATTGCAACAGTCTGTTTTTGTGTAACACATGAATTGTCAAAAGAGGAAAATGTGTTTATTTGATTTACTATTCCCTTTACCAGATCAAAAGTATCTGTCCGTCCACGGTGTATGGCTATGCAACAGAGCCTAGAGATATTGCACCTAGCTTGGGTACATCACAGAATCTGACTCACAGCAGTATGATCATGCCCACTTGGGACTTGGACTTCTTGTGCCTGGGCTGCTTCCAAGTGCTAAGCTGGTACATAGCTCCGTAAGCACTGCAGTCGTCAGTGCAGACATATCCTCAGGCAAAGAGTCTTTGCGTAACCAGAAATGAAAGAAGCCTGTCTTGAAGAACCTCTATTCTCTCTCCTTTCACCTGTTTTTGCTGCATGTCATGGCGTAGGCTTAGCTTCTGACATTCTGGGGTTCATTCTGAGGAGGCGTGGGACTCCAGATCTTGGAGTCAGGCATAGAGCATAGATGTTATTATTCATGAGTGAGATGATATTTCCTATTTCACTGTCTATGTTATCAAACCCTAGTTCTAAATAGACTCTGAAAAATACTGATGATTTGAGTACACTAATTAATTCTAAGTATAGAGTTAATTTCATTTAATTTTCTGAAGAGTCTTTTCTCATGCACTACTCTATCATGTTGTTTCTATTTTCTTCTTCCCTTTTGATGAAGAACTGGAATGGGAAAATAATAATGGACAAAAAGGGCTCAAAGGCTACTTGAGTGTAGGCAGAGGCCAGGGACACTGTTTCCAAAGTAGGAAAAAAATCAGATGTTACTTAAGATCCAGAGGAGGAGAATCAAGTCAAGGCAGCAGTATGACATTAGGCAAGAGAGTGAATTCAGGGAGAATAAGTAAAAGAAAATGAGAAGAGAAATGCTGGTGAGTATGTAGAGATTTTATGAGAGCGCTGTCGATGGGAATGATGTGTTTAAAGGGCATGTGGTAAGAGTCAGGGAGCTAAAGGAAAAACCGAAAAACCATCCATGTTGTGGGTTAGGAGGAAAAAGAAAATTGACTGAGGGGTCAATTCAGAATGTTTTTAAGAATACACTTGAGTGTAAGTACCTAAATAACTTCATAGAAATCAAGCAGATGGCTTATAGTGAAAGCTATGTGTGCACCCATGTACCCTGCTGAACTGGAGCTTTTAATGATAGCCTTTATACAGATTTGAATGAGGGAGGAGCTGGACAAGAAAAGGTTACAATAACTGAGATACAAGGCCAGCAAACAGAAAAAGGCTATAGGCAAACTGAGAGCTAAGGGTAACATATCTATGCAGCAGAGCTTTCTACAAAATTTTCTGCTTTTGTTCCATATCCTGTTTTAAATGAGACTGACAGCTTTCAACACTAACCTAAACCTTCAGGTCTCATATGTTCCAACTGTGAAGATGTTCAAAGAATAAGCCTCCAAGAGACTAGGAAAAACAAAAAGGAAGTAAGTCAGGGTTCAAATTTCTTCCCATAATGGACCAGTGGACTCTCTTACCAAAGGACTTTCCAAATATTTCAGAAATACTCAGACTGAAAAGGCAGCACTATTTTCCCTTGCCAGAACAGGTGTGGCATCTACAGTCAGGCATTAAGACTACTTTCATATAGTTAACAAATGAGTATCAAACTACACTCCAACAGCAGAGTCTGTAAGCCAATCGAGGTTCTGTGCACCAAGTGGCAGCTTGGTACTGTTACAACATTGCCGAGTATCTCAAAACAAAATACCAGACCGAATGCAAATCTTGTAGGAACATAAGTGAGACCTCATTAGAAAACCCTGTCTTTTTGGTCTCCTTATGATTATCAGTCCTTGTCACTGGGAAAACTGCATTCTCCTACCAGAGCTCTGAACCTCTTGTTTCAGTGCCAGCAATGAGTGTTCAGAGCTTAACCTGGGCGACAGTGTAAAGGAAAATATTGCAGCTGTGTGGGTTAGAACTCTTAAGAATATTACTATTGATTGTACCTTGCAAAATTAACAAGAAAAGATACCCCAGGGAGCAGTGTACTGAAAACATCTCTCAAAACTGCTCTTTAGATAAAAATCTGAAATCAGTATTTTTAGTCAAACTTCCAGCTTAGATTTGGCCCCTGTGTTAGGCAGGCTTTATGATGGCAGTATTTAGTTGTTTTCCACAGGATGAAAGCTTGCCTCCATTTATGTGATGCATACATGATAGATGAAAGAATGAAGAATAACTGTAAATCTTAGCTGCTATCACTGAATTTTTCACCAAAACTAAGCAAATATTATATTATTTATGTGTATGCACATATATTTCTAATTGGGTGCAGCACACTGTTCTCATCCTCAAATTACCAGCAGGTTTTTTTTGTTGTAGTTGTTATCTATCCTGGGCACTCTTCCTATGCTTTCATACCTGCTCATACCACGTCGGTTGTCAGTATTGAGAATGTTTGACATTGCTGCTGCCATTGTAAATTGAAAGATGGAACTATGGGCCAGATTGCTTTTATCTGTTCTCTAGTTTTGATCTTTTCATCTGCTCTTTGCCAAGTAATGTCAGCCATGATTATTTCTAACTTGCCAAAATTCTGAACGGCTTTTAAACAGGTGACATTTTCCTATAAAAAGACTCTACCACAAGCATGTTTCTTTTTCCAGCCCCGAATGTCACCTTTTCTCCCATAATTACAGTGGTCTAAGTGACACATTTCTGGACTACTGACAGTTTTAAAGATTTGCTGTTTGTGGGTATTGCAATTACTGTGCATTACCTTCTCCCTTCTGAGAAAAGTGAAATTATTTCCATAGATGTTGCTGCCTTCACAGTTTTGCCTTTGATTTTGCACAGCCGGCTCTAGACTGGATCTAGATTTGGAAGTAGCTGGGAATAACTTATAGTCAGGCAAATAAATAACTTTGGAACTAGCTACTGCCATCACTTAAATGTAGTCTTTCCTAAACTTTTGCTTTCTTGTCTGGAAACATTCTCAAAAACTTGAACCTTTGGTAGAGGTTGCAGGCAAATATTTTTGTGCCCCATGTTACTTACTGATGTTAATAACACCACTTCTTGCAATTATTCTTGCATATAGATATGACATTTAGCCCATAGACCGAATGCTTAATACAACTGTACCTATAAATCAAATGCTGCACGTGAACAAATACGTACAGTGATGACAACTGGGGTTTGTATACTTCCATTGGGTTTTCACCTCTTCAGGGAGAGGAAGAACAGGTTGGAAATGAAACCAGGAAACTGACTGGGCAAGTCACCATTTCCTTGGTCTGCCTTCTGCTTTCTGTTTAACATCACAGTGATCAACAAACACTACTGATCTAGACATCTTTCAATTTGACTGACAGACTCTGTATAAGAAAATAATAGTTCCTCTTCTTCTTTGTTTCATAATAAAGCCCTAGGAAACACCACAGGCACAAACCAGTGATCCACTTGTGGTCTCTCTTTTTATTTTATGTCACAGACACTTGCAGAGCAGACTTACCCAAGTCTTCTACAGTCTCTAGAAGGGAGATTTGCACAACTCTTTCTGAACACTAACTACAGACCTCAGTATTTCAGATGTGAGTAGCAAGCAGCATAAATCTGTTAGTCTGCATAGCAGATCTCTGGAACTAAAAGAAGAACAGTACTATGAACTATATATATACTTCTTAAAATGACTCATTTATTGATAACTTTTTGGGACAATTTACTTTTAATTTATACATATTTCCATAATGACTTTTTATTTTTTTTAATTACCTGTATAAATTGGGAAGCTGAAGCAGAAATTTAACAAATGGAAGGAACAAGAGCAACAATAGACTTCACAGTCAGTCTCCTTTAAGTCCTTAGTATAGTCATGAAGTTAAGATACAAAAGCATTTGCAACAACAACATAGTGGGCAGAGAGTATAAAAGAGAGGCCATGCCATTAAGGCAATTAAGAAAGATTAAGATTGTTTGTGGTGGAAAGACCCATTAATCAACAGGCCAGAAATCACAGCATGTAGAATATACTTCACAAAAAAAAAAAAAAAAAGAGGGACTGAGAGAGAGAAGGAACAAACAGGCTACATGTATCCCATACCAAAGGTTACGGAGTTCTCATTAGTGAGAAATCATATTAATCCCTCAGATATTGTTGGCTCCACGGTTAGGTTTTCCATTTGCACAAGCAGGAATAATGCTGATGGAATATATCCTAACCAATGCAAAACTAGTGTTTAAAAAATTCCTGTCCACAGCTGGCACCATAGACACACGGCAGTATCTGGGAAGGGAAAGCAGAGCTGACTCAAGAGGGAAAAGGTGGATGGATCTCAGCATTTTGCAGGGTAGGAACGATTATTACAATTATTCATTGGTAGTAACAATGAAACACAACACCCCATTCATGTATCTAAAGCTGCTGTACAAAGAGGGCATGATGCTTGTCAGAAGGATGGGTAATTGAAAATCCTTGCATTTGCAAAATGCCTCTGGGCATCTAATACAAGTCTTCATATGGTAATGAGGAGCGGAAACAAAGTGGGAGGGTTACTGCACATGTTAAAACTTGCACCTGAAATAATTGAAATTGGTTTGAACAGTCCCATAACCAGACTGAAGCTGTAGGGCACCCAGCTTCATCTGCAGCAGCAAGGTGACCATGCAATTCCAGGCCTATGAATGTTGTCTGAAGGAGCAGCTACAGGTGGGAAAAAACTACTTTGCAGAGGGTTTTGTACAAATAGCTGCAGATGGCTGGATTTTTTTTTATTTCATTTTTTTTTAGCAAACTGAAGAGCCAAGGTAGAAACAAGTGTGGTTTTTTTTGTTTTGTTTTGTTTTTTTCCAGGAAAGATATGTCTCCATCATGTTTGAATTTATGAGTAACTTCTAAAAATATCCCTTCTGAAATTTCATTTCTCAGAATGGCCAGTTTTAGACAACAATATAGAATAATTATTTTAAGTTATCAAAATTCAGATGAGATATTTTAGTCATCAGACCACTATTTTGCAATTCAAGCATTCTTGAGGTGTGTTGTTTCAGAAGGGGATTTCTTTGTCACTTCTTAAATGCTGTTCAGGTGATAATAATCAACTCACAGCTGAATATGATTTTGGCATATATAGTAGCAGTGAATGAGGCATCTGAAATGACCTTTTCCATTTGTGAAGTAAGTCACTATGTTTTCTTATTTATTTGTTTGTCTGTTTGTTAACTTAGTGAAGATTTTTTTGGTTAACATTACTAGAAATGACTGTAAGAGGTAGGATGATTTATGAAAAAAAGGCTCATAGTACTACCCCCATAGTAGTTCTGCTGTTGGCAGTAGAGTAATAAATATCAGATAAAGCCTTGTTCTGCTGCAGATACTCTAGGTAATGCTAGATAGCCCTCCAGAGAGGTCAAGGGGCCGTGGCTTGTTAATTTCATGCAAATCTACAGGCTCTTGGAATTTCTTAACCTCTATGTGCTTCCTTACTTGTTTATTAAGAAACAATTCATGCAATTCTCAGAAAAGTAATATGATATAACAAATCATCATGAAGCAATTGATTTTTTTTAAACTCTTGTGTTACTTATACAGCAATACTGTATGATACAGAGCACCTCTGGAGTAACTTCTAGCATCAATTTCATTTCTCTGTTAAATCTCCCCAAGCTTGCAAAGAATGAGCATTTGGTCCCCAAACTATTTGCGTTGCCATGTTGCAGGTTACAAAGTAGATGGCTCAACTAGCACAGCAAAGTTCTGGTGGCCAAATGAATGGCAGTAGGAGTTACATGACCAGGATAATGATAGCAGCTGTAAAGGAAACTGGTAGTTTCAGATATTTGCTTGTTTCTTAAAGGAACAGGCAAGCAACTTCTTTACACGTGTTCTTCATAGTTAACGAAATGTAGCATGGTAGCTTTTGGCTGATCAAGAGCTGGCAGTCTCCTTGACTGCTGAGAGCAGTCTATGTAGTAAACCTGTTGTGCTTTTGAAGATCTTGCAGTCGATTTTGATACCAAGTACATGCTATTGTTTTGGGAGGCTAATGCACTTTAGTAGATGTCCGTTGTCTGAGGGTTCTGGGTTTTGTGATCTTGGTACAATTTATATTTTAGCAAACAAATATTTTATTGCTGATGTGTGGGTCGGTGTTATTCTGTCACAGAGTCTGAGAATTAGCGAGTTTTTGGCTGCTGGGCATGTTTTCTGCCATTCTTCTTCTATACACAATCTCCTTGCTCTTCTCCTATTGCATTTTCTCAATTTTACTACATAAACACATCTTCTATCATATTGTTTATCCATGCATGGAGCAAGAAAATAATCTGACTGCACCATTCTGGACCTCTTGACATTTAGAGAGAGTTGGGATTTAGACAGAACATAGAAGAAGGAATTGCACAATTCAAGATGAGAAGTGATTAAGACGTGAACAAGGATTTCAGCAGAAGCAAGGTCAAGGTAAAGATGAACTCAAGCAGAATTTCATAGGTGGGAATAAGCAAGGGGATAAGAAAGACAGTCTGGTGCAATGAAAAAGCCATTTATTGTTTTGAATTTTGCACTGGTGGGATAGAAATGTAAAGAAATGTAATATCTTTTAATTATGCTGTGATAGTCAGGGCACAGAGATGCCAAATGCTTAGTGACATTGCTGTAGTTTCTTATGCCTCCCTCTTCTTTACCTACTTTTCTCTCCTCTCAATCCATTTCTGTATATGGGAAATTCTAGGCACTTGAATTAAACATTTTACATTTTATGTAAAAGAAATTTTTGTGTTATGAGTGATTGCTAAAATTTTGTTTATTTCAGTTCTCAGGAATTAAGACAGTTTATTAGTGACAAGGAAGTCACCATAGACACTGGGAATAAGATACTAATTGTAGGAAGAAACAATGCTTGCGCAGAAATCATGTGCAGCTTGTAGGCCAGCTTTCTTTTCCATTTCCTATCATCTGTCCACTCATGGTGGCTCTTTGATGTGCTGAATAGCTTGTAGGTCTTTGGTCTGCTGGTGGAAAAAGCCCCAGCCCAGGCACTGGGAGAATCGTCAGGCCCTGCAATGGGGCAGCCTGCCATGTCTTGTGCTGTGGAGAGGAATTTGGAAGGAGAGATGGCAAGGGTAAAGTGCAAATCTTTGGAAGTGGGCATCAAGGCTGATAGGCCTCCCACAGTTTGACACTACCAGCTTTGGTAAGGTTTCTTTCTCTTTCTTGATTCAAAATCTCAATGCAATGCTTTTTGATGCTTGTATATTAATTTCACTGTAGATATTAACCAAACTAATTGGCTCTTCATGCTAGAGAAGTGTAAACAGCTATATAATAAAGTAGATAGCCATTTGAGAAATATATTCTATCCGTCTGTTTCATCATAAGGCTCTATTTTCTCATCCCCTTTCACTTTTACAGTACGCTTTCTCTCCCTGAGGATTTCTGTGTAACTCTTATCTGGAGACGAACAGCACTTCTTATAACAGAATAGGTTAAAATAAACTGAAATTTTACTCAATAAATATGCATCTTAACATCATTCTGTTTCATCTTTCTATTGTATTACTAAAGTAAATGTAATTAGTGAAAATAAAAATGATTTATGAAATCCTGTCAACTAATTGGACCAAAATTTGGGGGGGAAAAAGTCTAAAAAATACCGCTATTGATATTTTTGAAAATGAAACTTTTTCACTGTCCTCTTCCCTAGTTTTTTCTAATTCCAAAAGTTTCAGTCTTTAAGTACTATATATCATGTACTACAACACAATACAAGAGGTAAAAGTCAGTGTTCAATTAAACATTTTATCTAACTGAAAGTAAAACTTATGTATTTATTTTTTTTAATTTATTTTTGGTGACCCAAGGTTAAAACATGTAAGCATTTTGCTCTTTGTTGGAGCTTTAAATCCCTTCATAATAAGAAACCCGTGAAACCTCTGCAAAATTGATTTTTGCTTCTCTTTGTCATTTCTTGTCTCTGGGCACCTGCATACAGAGGGAAAGAATTTTTGTGTCCAAGTTCTTGATCTCATATCTTCCGTCAGGTTAAGCACTCTCACTGATTACCACTGCTCCATTTAAAATGAAGGGAGGCAACCTCTTGACAAGCTGGCTGCCATTTAGGGCCCTTAGGGTGATACAGTCACTGTGCTGATGAGAGGCAGCGTGGGCAGCACCGAGTTACCCTCTCACACGTTATTGAGCATGCGCTATCCTGAGCATTGCTAATGGAGGAGGAAAGATACCTCCCACTCAACTCCTTCCCCAACTGATAAATTGCTCGGCACAGCTTCAGAAATCAACAGCCTTCAATACCATCAGGAAACTGGTTGGTGAGTATAGAACCCAGTGAGACAAACTATTTTGCAAACTTGTAGTGCTGCAACAGTTTCAGATTGTGACTGGGTAGACTACTTTGAGTTAGGGATGATGAAGGAATATGAAGTTCATGCTTGAGAGAATTAAATGGAATTAAAAAGACAAAGAATGGTTACAAAGATATTGTTCAGCTTTCCTTTGCTTCCTCAACTAGCTCAAAATCTAGCCATATATCACAGTTGCCAACACAAATAACAGAAAGCTCAACCTTCTATGACATAGAGCAAGCCTTGCCATGCTTGATTCCCGTCTTTAACATGTAAGTCTTCCTTAATAGCAGGATGTTCATTGAGCTGTAATCTATGCATGCTCCTCGTCCTGGTTCTAGATAAAGCATTCTTCCTTTTTTAAAAAATACTTCTAAAAACTCCTGCAAAGAAATAATTATTGCTAGTTATAGTGCCAGACAATAGTGATAATTTTATCTGAGGGGTGCATTAAATTAATTAATAACCTTAACTGAAATAAAGTAGATGAATGTGGGCTTATTTGAATATTGTAATTCTTTTTAAAGAAGATAAAGATGAGTTGTCCCAAATTTTATATTTTTAGTGTACATTGAATGTAGATTTTATATAAATAAATGTCCTCCAATAAATTTTAAATATTCCATTTTCTGTCATGGAAGTGTGAGAGACGTATATATTGGACTTGCAAAAACTTAAGCAATCTCCACTACCAATACACAATGTTATGTCCATTTCAGAAGACACTCTTCACAAATATGAGCAATCCTATCAATGGATTTGAAGTCAGGCATGCCTTGAGGCAGAGCATACCAGTTTCATTCTTGTTTGAAGTTTCTGTGAAACTTTGGTTTCAAATTAACTATAGTAAATTTCTGCATTCTGATGATTAAAGTAAGAATAAATAATTATGAAGTTAAAATTCATTAAATGAATTGACTGCATTGCTGAAAGCACTGACCAATATTTTTATAACAAATCAGTCACTAAGAAATTATAATCAACAATGATGCTGGCTAAAAAGTAAAAAGAATCCCTCGCTAGACGTGTCTCTGTGAAATACAGTGCCTTTTTGAGCTCCGAGTGTTTGTATATTTGACTATTGCTTATATAACCTAAAAGATTCAAGAATAAAAGGTTGATATGCACGGGGGCGCTTTTCTGAGATGTTTAGATGGTCTAAGCATCAAGAAGTAAAACATTAATATTCATCATGTTCTAATTTTCTTATTCCTATGCCAAGCTTGGTATCACTTAGAATTAAGATTCTTCTGTTTTGCTTCTATTATGTATTGTCTTATCTGCTTTCACTTCAGCTTGCATAGTGCCACCTAAATAAGCAACTGCACAATTGCTTTCCAGCTTCAAACAGTGATTTGTAGAGGAAATAAAATTCCTGATGTGTTTCTTGGGAGGAATAAGATATCTGCACATCCATTTTAACATATGATCAGGATCGTACAATCCCTGTCTTGCAATTAGAACTATGTAGTTTCTCTTTCTGTGTATTTTTAAAACCTTCATCCTGCCCCCTAGTTCTTATTGTCTTCAGGATATCACAATTTTTATAGTGTTTCTGTAGATCCTTTACATTTTTTTGCTACTTAGCATCTTGACTTCCAAAAGTATATAAATTCCTATCTTTCCATTGTAGAATCTGTGTACCAGAATTTGTTGTAGGCAGTGAAATAATCAAAGTTAATAACCACTGAAAGATTCAAAGTATTTCTGTAACTTGTGATGATTCTCCAAATGGTTACACTGATGAAGATGCTGAAGCTCTGTCTGGGCAGTTAACATCAAAATTCAAAAGGCCAGTGGCAGAGGTGTTGAAACTAGATGATCTTTGAGGTCCCTTTCAACCCAGGCCATTCTATGAACATCATGTCTTTATAAAATGGCAATACTGCAACAAGAATAGCAACAACATTGTTGAAGACTGGATGAGTGCAGAGTCTGGATCTGATGATCTCAGAAACCCAAAGAGTTCTGACAAAGGTTGCAAGGCCATGAGCAGAACTACTTTGCCTAAAAACTCTCTGAACTTTGGGCTTGGGAATTACTGATATTGAGTCCTTTCTTGGGGGATGGGAGGGTACTGTTTAAAACGCATTCATGGTATATTTCACAGTAGTGATAGATTCCCCATCCACACAGATAAAGAAATCATGCTGAGTTCTTAGTGACAGCAAACTCATCTTTTATGTCTGGTGCCAGCACAACTTCATATGCTGATGCTTGCATTTAGGTTTTCAGTGTTTTTGCATATACATATAAGTGTAAACATTTATTTATTTATTTTGGAGGAGAGGGTTAATTAATTCCCCAAATCAGAAACAATAAAGTGAAAAGGGAATTTACTGCTGAATTTCTGCACAACCGGGTGTTATCCAGAGGTTAAATTCTTTTCCTGCTTAACATAAGAACATAAGAGGCATACTGGTTCGGAACAAAGGTCAGTGAAGCCCAATATCCTGGCCCCAGTGACATCCGAAAATTGGTACATGTGGAAGAGTAGAGAACAGCCTTCCATATCCAATTCCTTCCTCTAGGCATTCTCCCAACTCTCAGCTACAAACAGCTGACCAATTTCCTCTAATGGTGTAGTTCCCAAGTATTTGAAAACCCTCTATTTTTCAGTTCTGTAGTCTTGCCTGGCCTCCCCTTGAGTCTATGGAACTTTGCAATATCTACTAACTGATGACTGATAGGAGTTGGGCACCTCGTTTTTGTGGTAGAAAGTGTCATTAGGGACTCAAGTCTAATACTTCCTCTTTCTCTGCATTCCGAGCATAAAATAGCTCTAGAGCAAATTGGGTGATTTATAATAATATGAGAATAAGTGAGACTGTGTTCAAAATACAACTATGACTTCTTTAAAATACAAATGCAAGCATTGTGATCTGAGACGAATAAAATGGAGTGAGTTTGGGCAGGGTAGGACACTAATAAACTGTTGATGAATGAGTAACCTGTGGCTTGAATGAGGAGATACTCAAGCTGTTCAGGCAGTATGCTAGGGGCAAATTAAAAAGGTGATTACCTTTGAATTATTCTAGCTTAAATAAAAGAAGAATAGCTGAGAGAAGCCTGTGGACGTTTCTGAACGTTGCCAAGGAGCAGGCAGACATGAAATGAGATATCTGTTCAGTGGCAAAATCCAGTTAGGCTGCTCTCAGCCCAGATTACAATAAATTCTTGCATCCATCGTCCTTGATTTTTCAACATTTCCTTTCTATTTTATTTTTTCAAAAAAATCATCCGTCTTTTATAAAGATACAAATTAACTTTCTGAGACCATGTTAGCCATTTACATCTCCCCACAGGAAATATGTGAAACAAGCCACTGACCAAATCCAAACCTATTTCCTGACTTTAAGCACTTGCAAACAACAAAGGCACTCAAATATTCCGATGATGTGGCTCGTGTAAGGACCTATGTGGCTAGACAGAGCAAATCTTTTATTTGCTGTGCCTACTGTAACCAGTCATATCTCCTGCTGTTCTGAATCACTAGGTTCAAATCATTGGCTTCCATGTATCTTGTAGTTGGAAACGTCAAAGACAGAAAAACTCTAATGGGTCATTTTGCACAGCCTCCTGCCAGGTCATGATTATTCCCTCCAGTACTTGATGAACAACATCACTACCCACAAATGAGGCAATGCTGTCCACAAACATAGACAAACAGAAAGAAGATACTTTTGAATGTGGTCAACAAATACTTTCCTCTGTAGCCTGTGTTTTTGTTCTTTGTTGTATTTACTTCTTTTTTCCTTGCATTGGAAAGACAGGAAAACAGGATGTTTTTAGAAGCTCCAGAAGAGACCCGTCAAACTGCTGAATTTGTGTTAGTTTTGTTGTGTTTAAATAATGAGGAAAGCTGTAAGATATCCCACAGTCAGATGTTTCTCAAATGTCTGCACATTTTCTGCACTTATTTTTTTCCTGGTTTTGCTTGCTTTTGTTTTGTTTTTATGAGAAAATGTGTAGGTCTCTTGTGTCCCCCAGAGGATGTCTCATTTGATCAATGGGTTGCTCTTGGTACCTGATAAATTACAGATCTTTCTTAATGTCATCTGATCACACGGTCGGCAATTTTTCTCACAGAAGAGTTTTTAATAAGATCCTTTCAGTCAGAGTGATGTATATAATCTTAATTTCTGGGGACAACAGAATCATTTTCTGGAGTGATGTCAAATGTCTTTGTTACCTGAACAAAGTGCCAGAGGTTCTGGAAAGCTTTTTATGCCATTCTGAAAGACTGTGTTAGACCAACTCCATGGTTTATAAAATCTGATGGGGTGAGACCCACATGAAGGAGGAAGATTGTCAATGCTAGTCTTAAGTGTTCACTTTTAATGAGATTTTCCAAGCTTGCAGTATCAACATTCTCAATCTGCAAGTCCTTTAGAGTCCTTAATGGTTTCTGACTGTGCCCATGGCAGTAGTTGTGAATGTTTTTATCTAATCTACTTGGTGATGAAGCTGTATTCAATTTCATCTTGTGATCAAATCTCTTCAATGCACCTACATCCATTTATATCAGAGGATCAGAGTCAAACTTCAGCTGTGGTTTATTTGTGAAAGGGTGTTTCATAAGCAGCCTTCAGAATCTCCACTCTACTATTTGAAAAGAATTTTTTTGTACTTTTTTCCTCCCTTAAAATGTTATGATCCTTGTTATAGAACCTATCTCCCTTTTTGTGTGATTCTGTGTCAATGAATATGAGCTGATGTGCCTCGAGGGATCAAAACTGTCAACCCTGACTCTGATAGATGGCTTCTTGGCCAGTGGAACTATGCACCTTATAGTCTCTGCAGAGCTGTAGACTGTAAGGTAACACTGTAAAATTCAACAGCTTACCCAAACTTTGGGAAGAGGGGGAACACACATTGAAAATATATTTGCTCTCATGACAGACAGTTAGGACTGAACATGAGTCTTAACAAGTGTATTTTTATACTCTGAAATAACAAGACACTTTCTGCCTGGCTACAAATCCTTCTATCCAGCCAATTTCATCATTCTACCAGTGTTGCACCTAATTTGCTTGGGGTTATGTTTTCATGCATATACATAAACTGTACCTAAAGAAAATCAAAATTGACATGTAAGTGAGACAGTGTTTTCTGTCATTATTTAGCAAGATCTCATAGCTCTTCAGTTCCAGTTCCAAACGTATTTATCATAGCAGGTAATATCTGAGACTGAGTTGTCTAGTTTCTATATCTCCTTTTTGTGTTACTTCTGTTGCTTCCCTGGCAAAGCATGTCCATAATGCACATCCTCTCGGGGTTCAAGGCTAAAAAAAAAGATTTTTCTTTATAAAAAAATCTTCCTCTGTGACAGTCTTGGAAGGAATTAGATTTTCTATGGTTGGTTAAAGAGATACATGCCTCATATTAAAAGAACCAGTCCTTTATTTTAGGAAAACGTTCCATTTCAGGACATTGTTTCCCCCTTTGAGTTGAACTTAGATATGAATGGGACTTAGGTACACGCTATCCTGAAATTACACGCTTTCCTGAATCAGAGCCCAGGTGAGATGGAGTAGGAGGGTGGATGGAGTACAGGTTTGGTGTGCTGGTGACGTGAGAGGTGTGCAGAGAACAGCATGGACTACTTTGCTGGAGCTTCAAGAGAAGCTACAGAGCCCACAGGGACCACATAGCTCTCTGCAGCAGAAGTCCCCACTCATACGGCAGGGGCAGGCTCAGGCCCACTGTCTCTAAAATGTAGGCTCATTATCCCCAGGTTTCTTACACAAAGATTACTACTGTAATATGTAATATGGCTTTTCTCTGAACTGAGTATTCTTATTTGTTGAGCAAAATTGCCCGTTTTTCTCCTTGTCATATTTACACAAAGTGCCTTTTCTTTTTCTTGTCTTCTTAGGTAGGATTTTCTGTCAGCATGTTTTATTTGGGAAATAGCATGTGACACTGATGGATCTTCCCTTTCCTTTCTTTTTCTGATGGAAAAACACCTGCAGCATGGAACAGCCCTGGAAAAGTTAAATAAGAACCTGTGTGCTGTGATGTGCTGTGGTAGTAAACATATTCTAGTGCACGCTGAGCAGGATAAATATGTAAATATTTTATAACGTGTGTACTTACACATCCTACCACTATTTTTCTTGCAGAGTATATACTTAAGAAATGCACATCAGGTTACATGCATCTGATGTAGTGGTGGCAGTCTGCTCTGTTAATAAAATACTGAATATGTAAATCCCTCCACTTTTTATAACCAGCGCTTTAGGTTGCATTTACTGTAAACAAAGATGTATTTTTGAGGGCAGTTGGTTTGAGTTTATTGTTTATGTAAATCTCTCAGAATGTGACATAGCCAGATAGCTTCCTATGTTGTGCTGATCCACATTTTAGGCCAGCAGCCAAAGTATTTTATCTTTTACTTCATTATAGTGATCTTCCAATTAGCTGTGGTCTGTAATACCCTGATTTTGGTGGCAGTGGTTTGGGGAGGATTGTTTGATAGTTCTGCTCGAGAGGCAAAATGAGGGGCCTTATTATAGGAAGTGCAGAGGTTGTGCAGTAGCTGAGTTCTGTTGCAAAGTTTGCCGATAAGGGAAAACTGGCCCTTGAGCATCCATTCTATTCTGTATATTAACACTTCTAATCTGCACTGCTGATAAAACTGCAAGCCATTTGCCTTTGGAGGAATTAGTTCTGCCTCACTTGTGTAACCAGGCGATGGTGATTAACCTTTAAACTGTCCAATATTCTCAGCAGACTCCTGCTCCAGATTAGAAACTATTTAGTTATGACCAACTAAATTAACAACATTCCCTCCTCTGAAGAATAAGATTTGGAAGGTATGCATTTTAAGGTGGAATGTGTCCAATGTCCTTGTTTATACAGAGCTTTTGAAACATGAAATGCATTTGTCTTTTAAGAAGAAACAGAAAGGAGAAAAAGAGACTGATTTCAGGTTGAAACAATCTACAGTTAGTTGTATCAAGGCAGATATTTGCTTGACTGTGGCTTAGGGTCCTGCTTTAGATGGCTTAAACCTGTTTCTGACTTTTCATTCTTAAATAAAACTTATGGAGCAAGGGTAAAGGGGTCAGGATGGCATCCTGGTAGGGGCAGCAGTTTAGGGAATAAAGATTTCCTTCCTCTGAAGGGAAAAGCAATTATCTCAAATCTTGGGGAGAATAATTTTGGAAGTTTACTAACCTTCCTGTCACAATCAGACAAAACAAAAGATTTTGTACACGGTTGTTACAGACCAATGTATCCAATGGACTTTAGCTGCTGTGATAACCTAGTACTGTACCGTTGTATCAACATTTTTTAAATGTGTAATTTATCAATTGAAACATACCCTTCAATACACGTGCCATAAAAGAAAAGAGCAAGGGCAATTATGTAATAGTATAGTGTTTGTCTGACATGCCTTAAATCCCCATATTGTTATTCCTCGCTGAATAACAAATACACAATCCCCGTTAGCAATGTTTTCCGTTTTACCAGTTTTATATTAGCTGCCTCCTTAAAAATTGCTAATCTAGATACTACATTAGTAGGATGTCAGTCAAACTGCAATCCACAGTGAAGCCTTCTTCATATACCAATTTAAATCATTCATGGTCCTTTCTTTGGCATTATTCAAAAGATCATAATAATTTTCTTGTGCCCACAGCACAAAAAAATCAATTATTTCCCCACAAAGACTTGAAAGTACTTAGCGAGTGCTGTAAGAAAAGCTGAGGGTTATATCAAATTGAAATTGCACTCATTACACACAACACAATTAGTTGCCACTAGTCTGGCCGGTGCTTTAATTCTGAATGGCATATCTTTATTATTACAGAAACAAGCATGCAAATGGCATTGTTCAGGATTTGCAGAAATCAATAGGATATAGTGCTGTGTGTTTGGTGGCCACTGTCACTCAGTCTGCTGTGGATTTGAGATAATGTGTGTATTTGAATTAATGAAGGGAACGTGAGACATCATAAGTGACACCCAAATAAAAGAAATGGGTACATGATATTTGTAATTATTCTACTTGTGTTTTTGTTGTAAATACTTGTGCTTTTTGTTTTTTAATCAAAGGATTAATTGCATTTTAATAAGGCATTATGATTTTCAGAGCTTTAGTTAATTAAAACTTGTAGTATATAATTATGAAGTGATGCTGAGATTTGTCTAAAGATCACCCATACGTTTAGAATATGTATATTTTTCCTTGTTAAGCAGTTGCTGCATTTTTGGGGGAGGATGGATTATATTAAATGTTTGAAAGACGATGGCGGTTCCAAATGGATTTCGATAAATGGTAGCTGGGAACAGATTATGTCGTTGGACAAATGAAAGTGGAGCAACTACTGGGGTTGGAAACACTTTTTGGCTGTATTTATGGAACATTCATTTGCACAAATGTTAGCTTTCAGCAGCAGGAGTAAGAACAGATGTATTTGTTCAATGTATCATATCATTCCACCCATTAGGTCACAGGGAAATTGCTGCAGTTTGAAATACAGAGTGCAGGCCATACACAATCACTGGTAGTGCATGGTAAAGGTTATTTCCCATGTGACAGAAAGGTTTTAAAAAAGAGGAAGAAGGTAGGTGTGCATGTGTGTGTGTTTGTGTGTCTATATATGTCTTTGTGTACCAACTTGTTTTGTCGATAGAGGTGAATATTTCTGATGCAGAGCTTTACTCACTTGCTCTAACCTGGGAGATATCAGTGTTAGAAAAAGACTGTTTCCTGGGGGAGTATATTGTGTATGGACTGATAGACTGATTTCCAAATAGATTAAACACTAAGAGTAGAACGGTATTAGAAATTTAAAATCTTAATGGTACAAACAAAGCTTTCCTTTGGCAGTAGGAAAAAAAAATCCCTTCTTTTATATTAATTCCACAATTTCTGAAAGTGTATATTGAGAAGAAAAGTGAATTTTGCTTTTCTTAAAAATATAGAGGGGAAATTTCTTATGTTGAATAGTGTGGGGTTGTTTTTTTCCATGTTGTGTCAGCTATAAAATGAAATAAATGTTTATGCAGAACAGTACTGTATTCCTATCACATAGCCCCAGGAACCAGAAGGGGTTTCTGATGTTCTCTCTTGAAGGAAGGGTCTTAAATTAGACTTAGCATTTCCCATTTGGAAGCTTGGCTCCTGCAATGCTTAGATATTTATTTATTTATTGCACCTTGGCTTGCAGATACTTTCTGAGACAAACCCACTCAAGAGCTTAAAATGTTCCAGGCGAGGTGGGGAGATGAAGTCTGCAGAGAGGCAAAAGAAAGAACAGAATTCTCAGAAATTTACGTTGACTTCAGCACTCAAAACTGGATTTTATTAGGTATCTATAAATGGATTTTAAGTAGGATTTTCCCATGTTTTCTCCCAAAGCTGATTTAAAATCTAATATTATTAGATTGGTCACAGCCTTCATATTTTAGCTGTCAAACCCAAAGCCTGAAAGGTGATTCATTCAAAGCTTGCTAAAATATTTGCTCAGCAGCACAATAGTGTGTGATGGAAAATAAACTCCTCTGGAGCATCTCACCCTATCAGCCATGGCCTGCAGCAGGAAAAGAATGAGGGAAGGTCAGTCAATTATGTGTGGTAATCACCGTAAGCATATTATCTGAGACACAGATGTCTTCCCTGACCCCACACGACATAGCTATTAACCCCACAGTAGTATAAAAATGGGGAGGAGGAGGAGCAGGTCCCCTAGGTAAAGCAGACCTTTTCACTCCAGGCTTGTCCGGCCGCCCTGCCGCGGCACGGCGGCGAGGACGCTGTCGCAGGGAGCTGGCCCACCAGCCGACCCCAGTGCACCGCGGGCGCCTCTCCTCTTTGGGGACCTTTCTATAGACCTAGTCATGTGAGATAAATAGTCACGGCGTTGGAAAATGGGGCTGACAAATTGACTTGTGAGATGTTCCAGGAGCGGAAAGAGCCGTGGCATGCCGGGCGCTGCCCGCGTGTGCAAGGGAACAACTCTTGTGTCCCCGCATGCACATGCCTTGTTGATGTTTTAGTGCTGATAGAGTATAATACCACTATCAAGCAATCACCTAATGCTTCCAGAAAACAGAGATGATTTTCTCATTACACTGACTAATGTGCTGATTACCACATACAGCTCCTTTTGAGTTCAAGTTCCTTCTATATTTACTTCAGAAAAATGATCAGCTGCTTATTCAAGTGAAAGGGATTCTTTTTTCAGTGTGATTATTCAAACACTTCAAGTAAGCAAAGCAGACTTTTTAAACCGCCTGTTTAAGTTGCCGAAGTTGGGGAAACATTCAGAAGTTTGCATGTTAAATTTGGTTACTGTGTAGGAATCACACGTTGGTAAGAGATGAAACATCCCTCAGCAGCTACAAGCTTTCTGATCTTCAGAGTGGCTCTGATTCTTGTAGGTTCTGGAAAATCTTCAGGCAATGCTTTGTTACCTTTTGGGAGCCATTTTGTATTTTCTACCCTAAAAGATGAATGACTGTTAAGTAATGTAACCTACTGCACTACTGCACAGCATACAGTGCATAAGAGTTGATGGCAGACCAGATTCATGCTTTTTCCTCCTTTTAAAATAATTGATTGAATTGGCATTCCAGTCTTGTGCCATCTGTGTAACTGGTCCATACTGGGACCAGTGAATACTAGACCATGAGGCAAATTCTGCTTGGCAGATTTTCCACTGAATGTAGCAGAGCAATGCCCAGATTTCCTTTCTGACAGAGAGAATTATTAAAAGATATTATCTTTGGAATATCTCTTCTAGCTGTGTGAGTGCACATTTGCCTGTGTTGCTGAGCTATAGGTAACAGAAGAGGAAAGTGCTGGGTTGAGCAACTGGCATGAGCCTAACCACCAGTCTCCCCCGAAAGGGCAATCTGCTAAGAGATACAGTGCAGAGTGAACACTGGTTGTCTGCCACTGACACGGGATGACCTGGGAGTGGATGAAAAGGATGATGGAGACTGATCACTGGGATAGCTGGGGCATCACAGCCACTGCCAACAAAATCCAGCTGAATTCCAACAAAAGAGATTTGGGCTATCTCCTCCAAAAGTAAATTCCCCTTGGGAGTTTTGGCCATGTGGAAAGATGCCATTTGTACTCCCTTCCATTACCGTGGTTAGTCTTGAAATTTGGTCCTCTTGTAGTCCTTTACTAAATCTCCATTCTATTGTCATTTTAGCCCTATGTCTAAATGTTGCTAAGTAACCTCCTGTGTCAAATACTTTTTCTGCTGGGAGAGAATCTTGCATCAATCACCTATTGTGACTGCCAGATTAGATACCGTAATGTGCTCTACATGGGACTGCGTTTTAGTTCTATCTGTAAACTGCAGCTGATACAGGATTTGCAGACTACTTTTTTAGGCAGCGTCTTTTCCTTGAGCACACTAAAGCAGCACTGAAATCTCATCCAGTGTATTTACTGGTCCCTGGTCTGATTTTTAAATGTTTGAGGTCTGGGGGTTGTTGGTTTTACCTTTTAGCTCTAAATGCTACTTGTTTGAGTAAGCAAGTCTGCCAAAGATCACATTGCTTCATTTGCAAATAGTGAAGCCTGTAAGGTAAAACCTTGCCTCTGCAAGAGAGTGAGAGCAGTGCCTACTTGGAGCTGTAGCGAGCTGCAGTTTCTGTAAGGCTCTTTTATCGTATTTTCCATGGGGCCAAATAAAAGCCAAATTCTGATGATCACTTGTGTAAGTAGAAATCAGGAGTAATGCTATTTAAATACTATGTAATTAGACTCAAGTGAATGAGAATGGAAGTTGGTCCCAATTGATTATATATTTCAGGTCAGTTGAAATAATGGAACAGCCTTTTCTGTCTCGGCTTAATGCAGTGGTTCTGAAGAGTTCATCACCTGCTCTTGGCTCTCTTTCTTATTTCCAGCTGATAAATCATCTTTAATGTGTTTCCTAATATTGCTTTTCCATGTGAGCGCTGGTTGTAGTTCTATGTGACAGCAACAGGGAAGAGGGGGAGGGGGCAGGCAATAATTTCGCTGACACAGAAATTACTCTAAAAATGCATTAATGTGTCTTAAGTATAATTGACATACTTTGAAACATGCATGGCCTATTGGCAAAATTAAATTTTGATGGCCAAAACTCGAGGTAGGCAGAACTTCTCTTGTGATCATTTCTGGTTATGTATTAAATAGTGATAATGGTTTAGATCAATATATTTGCAAAATATTAACAAATTTCACATGAAGAAATCATGTCTTAGTCATGTTTATCATCTAACTTTTTCTTATGTGGTAGGTTGCTTTTCTAGAGGAAATATTTGATAAAACATATCATAGAAATTTTATAAATATAATTTACCATGTTAATACTTGTCACTTATCTTCTTCAGTTCCTTCTTGTTACTATACAGTATATACATTATATGTCACAGCAAAAGCAAAGCACTTTCCATAAGGCTCCAAGTGAGAAGTCAGAATTTACATTGGCTTTTCTTCTTTAAATTTTATCCTAATAACTAATCCCAATGACAAGTAAAACAATGATTTTAAAAACCTCTAACTACAGTTATATCCTCTGCCTAAACCCTTGCCTGGGTTATGAGAACAGACAGGATTGTTTTGCTTTATTTATCTCAGGAAAACTATAGCTGTTTCACACAACCAGAATCCCAAAAGAACTGATATCTCCATGGTACAGAAGGAAACCTTTTTCATATATGCTTAAGAAGTACACAAGCTGCAGAGAAATGAATTGTTCACATGCAATGACTTAAATGTGAGAAAATGCACACATGAGTTGCAATCAGTACAAATGTTTGACCACTTCACCTGCATGCTGCAAACCACTCCATCAGCAGTATTGCATCTGCAGAATTCTTTCTGAGAAGCTTCAAACAGCTGCAGCTGAAAATATAATAGGAAACATGGTACCCTGCTACTCTCACTTACTGCACTAATTTGAAGGACAATGGGAGGACAGTTCAGGCCAGGTTCAGTGATGAGTAAGCTCCATCTTCGTCTGCCTTTTTTAAAAATGTGGTTTGGTCTTCACAATCATTTAGCTGCTTTTATAATACTAATATGGCTGCACATTTCGTGAGATGCAAAAGAAGATATTCCTCATAAATTTCAGACTGCTGTGATGAAAAAGTTTTATGCAGAGTACAGTGGTGTTTGTATGAAGTCTCTAAACAGCAGAGAGGAGGAGACTAATTTCTGTGTATTAGATTCTCTAGGAGATACCAAGCATTTTGCGTATGGGATGTCCCAGTCCAACCCCCACATTGCATCAGCTACACTTGCAGCATTTGCAATTCTGCAAATAGACGCTTGCAATCTCAGAAAGAAAGATAGGAAACCTTGAGAAATGCATGGAGAATTACTAACCACAGAGGTCTGCATTTAGACAAGGTTAAATATAGGTGTAAACTCAAAAGAGTGTTTTTGCACCAAACCAGATTTCCTACGTACTAAACATCTCTGTCCACACCTGTCAAGTTACCTCAGTCAAAATGTGTTTTCAGTATGCAAATAAGTTAAAGGGTAAATGGGTTAAGTTGCTGTCATACCAGCTGTGCATTATCTCCTCCATTTTTATGAGAACTCCTTACCTGTCTTCTCATCTGCAAATATCCATCTTAGGAACAAAAGTGTGTTTGGATAAAAGGAGAATAATATTTTATCTCCACCTGATCTGTTACCAAGAACAGTAAATACAGATACTTGGTCTGAACCTCCTGTGGCATTTAATATGATTTTGGTTGTGAGCCAGAGTCAAAGCACCCATTTTTATTTCTGCAGAAGTGTTGTTACGCTGTTAATCTTTAGAGCATTGCAGATGGAGTGGATAGAAAGTGTACTTCAATTTATTAAAAAAAAAAGTCCATTTTGTGACATGATTCACTTTGGTTTTAAGGAACCTATTGACAGAAGAAATTGCATTGTTCTGTCTGGTAAGAAGTAAGGACTGGAGCACCTCCAGTTAATAATGGGCCTCAGAGATTTCAGGTAATCTTTTTCTTTGCCTGCTGAAAGTTAGGCAGAAACAATGAACAGGGAAAGCTGAAGTTCTCAAAGGTCTTTTCCAATTAAAAGATTCTGCGGTTCTATCAAGCCATACAACAAGCAGCTGAGGAAACTGGGGCTGTTCGGTTTGGAGAAAAGGAGGTTGAAGGGGAGACTTCATTGCTTATCAAATCTGTAGATTTTTATTTAGGGTCTGAAGTATCAAGGCAGTAAACATTTTGCAGTAGATTCCCCAGTAACTTCTACTTACCACTGTTGTCTCAAAATCTTGCAGAACACTGCTTACAGAGCTCTGAGTGAGTAGATTGTCTTCCTCACAAGTGGTGCTTTGTGGCTTTTTGGACTTGTGTGGCATATTGCAGGGCTCAGTGTAGGGTGTGAATGCGACAGTGGTGGTAATGAGTGGGCTGGCCATCTTATGGTCCCTCCACAGACTGTCACTCTGTCTTGCTCCATCGCTACTCCCTTTGGCAGTTACTCTACTGTCCCTACTACCTTCTCTTCCCCCTCCATCTTTGACCCCACCCACACCATCTCTTCTCAAACATTTAGACATCATCCTTTCCATGTTTCTTCTGCAGGACTTTTGTTCACACTGCAGACACAGCTTAGCAGAGTGTCACTGACCCACAATTTTAATCCACATCCCTTCCTGACATTCATCTTGCACACCCAGTCACCTACCCAGATGCCACCAGTGTGACTGCATCCTCCCTTCTCATGCCTGTCCTTCTCCATAGCTTTAACCTGACTCAGCTGCAAAGGCATGCAGCAAAACAGCTGCTTTGGCTTTTTTCTCCTCTGCCTTTAGCAAACCCTGGATCAAACCTCCTAATCCCTACAAAGGTTACATCCTTCACCCTTTTCCCACAAAGCACTGCTCCTTTCTGACCTCTCACTTTCTACATTCCCCTCTATGACAAGCACCTCATCTTGTTAACAGCTTTAAGCAAAAATAGCCTTTTCGACTTGAGCCAAACCAAACCCAGAGGAAAAATTGCAGGCAGCTCTCTTCAAAGTATTATTATGCTAGAAAATTGCAAAATTGAATTTTCATTCGTGGAATATTACCTTACATCATAGCTGCATTTCTGCTTATCTGACTATCACCTCTTATTAAGACACTTAATATTCAGTTGTGATTTAGCATGGCCAAAAGTGGTGTTTTCTGATTCCCTTCTGTACTCTTAGTTTTACTCCTGTTCTTGGTTACACTGGCATGTTATCATTTCTATGATCTTCAACTTATTAACCTACCAGTTCACCCCTTCAAGACAGTGACCAAACCCATCTTTCTTTTGGTATTAAATCAAGAAAATCTCTCATCTAAACTTCTGTAGTATTTTGCATCCAACCACCTATATGTCTGTGATCTTTCTTGTCCTTAAAATTACATTGTCCCTCTTTAATATGCACAGAAAACAAGCCAGTCCGAGCCATACTCATTACTTGGAGCTCTCAGTCCTGCTCATTCCTCCTCTCTTACACCTTCGATTCCTCTCATCTTCAGGTCACCAAACAGCTGCCTTGCCTCTTAGCAATCACCAGCCTGCAACCCTGTTCCTCTTTACTGTATGGACATCACTATTTCTTTTTAACACGAATAACACTCAGTGGACTCATTTGTAAGGCTCTCTCATCTTTCAGCCTTTTCTTCAAAATCCACATCGGCTGAAGCAATGATTGGTGAAAATGACCTGGGGTCATGGCTGGCACATAAGCTTTTTATGGGAGAGGGGCAGGAAGGTATGCAGATGCTTATGATGACTGTAGGCACACATCTTCCTGATTTTATAATTTCTATTTTCCAATTATGTGTATTGCCTGAATTATTTGACAGTAAACTCTCTGGGGCAGGGATGTTCTGCCTCTAGCTGTGTATATCACTGCCTTTCTGGACTTCTAATCCCAGCCAAAGCCTCTACGTGTCACTGCAGCAGCCTCACTGATTCACACTCCCAGTTATGATGAGCATTCTGGAAATCCTAAGTGTTTATATCCATACTCCTGACCCTCTTTCCCATACTTAATGACATTTCTTTCTGAAGCAAGCACAGGATGAGAGGCTCCATTAAATGCACCAACCTGCAAAAGGCTTATGCATAAGATGTGCATGTCACATTACATTTTGTTGAACTTTCACTCTCACGATGTTTATCTTAATTTAGTAATATATTATTCTTCAGGAAAACAGGAGCTCCAGGGCAGAGACAGACTCTGGCAGCTGTAAGGAATGATTACTTTCCAGTTTGGCTAATGACATAATCCACTGTGGTTGCAAGTCTTGCTTTCCTCTTTAGATGATGTCAACAATTCCATGAGCTACATGTGTTGTATTCATAAGTGGTACTTAGAAATATGTGTTCTGTAATCTCCTCCTTATGCCTGACACTTTACACGTGTTTATCTACAAGAAGTGGTGACATTAGCTTGCTAATTTTGCCAGTGTACTGTACCAGTGAGGGTATGAGAGACTCAGAAGGATATTTAAACTGGCAAAGAGAGAATTATTGACATTAGCTACAAGTACTTTATAAGGCTCTGTTTTGGACTGTCATTTGTTAGAAAATCTTTGCTGCTGAAAGTCATCCATCATTCCCAGATGGACCTGCAAGCCTTATAGAAAACTCTCTTCCCAAATCCCACTCCTCACCAGTGTCTGAAAGCACTTGCCTATCAGCATATGCAAATAAGATACATAGATATTATTTCCAGACAATGTACAAATGGTATGATAAGATACAGTTTTCTTGGCTGATGAATGGACTTCAGTGGTGAAAAAAAATACTCTTTTGACTGAATTCAATCTAAATGCCCCTGTTTACACACGTAACTCAGGTTTTCTTCATTAAGTAGACTGTACTCACAATGTTCACATGGTGATGATCCTCAGCAAGAGCTCATACTGTCCATGTGTGGCTTTTTTTGTTGTTTTTTTTTTAAAGAATCAAGCTCTTACCTCTCAAAATTACACTTGTATGGCATTGTTCAATATGTGTGGCTGACTATTATAGAAAGCAGCAACAACAGGGTACAATGCACTAATTTTATCCCACTTTGACTTTGAAAATATAATCGGTACTTATAAAAATTGTAAATACTACAGAATCATGCTAGTAGGATTATTCTAAAATGGAAGTGCTAATACATCAAGAAAATAGCTTTGCTAGTCCTAACTGGCTTCTATTATCACCCATTATCAGAGAAGATATACCTCTGGCAACAATAATGTTCTGAAACACAAATGAATATATGCAAGAGGGTCAAGACTTAAGAAGGTGGGTTTTTTTACCTCACAATAAACTTTGTTCTTTTGAGTGCCACAGTCAGAGTAATAAGTGCAATCTCTTATGTCCAGTGGCCAAGTCTCGTCTAGCCAATTAAATGGTAGCCTGATAAAATACATGTAACTACCCATTTTGGCAGTACGATATTCCTCTCTGAATTATGCAGCAAAATACGATCTTGCTGTGTTATGTATTTACAATATTACCTACAAGTACCCATTGTAAACAAGCTTTTAAATTAACAAGCACGGCATATAAATAATCATTATAAAATAGTCATTCACTCAATCAAACACTAATCAGAATCATCACAGTGTTGTGGGGGTTTTTTTGTTTGCTTGTTTGTTTTCCATATGAATGACAATATCTGATTGACAATATCTGATTCATAAGTTTTTTTTTCTTCAGGTTATGCTAGAATCTAATGTTGTATATGACTGTTGTAAATGTTAAACTGCTTGTCTTGAGAAACTTCAGTGACATGAACGTGACTTCTTCGGCATGCTTCTGGGGAGAAAGGGCTACACACCAGTGCTTAATTTTGGCTGTGGTTAAGGTAACATAAACACCACTGTCCCATTACCAATGACAATCTTGAACATTTCTATTGCGTCCTTTTTCATGGAGTTTAGAGTAGGTACATTTCATACAACTGCAGCCTGCTTCTGCCAGCCTGAAGTTGTGCACCCTCCATGTGTTGACAGTGTTGTGTCAGCACCTTGTCAGAGCGTTTGAAGCCAGAACCTCACCCCAGGAGTCCCTTCAAATGCAATTGCACACAGCCAAAGCTTCCTGGACTCTGCAGGGATTCATCTCATCCTCATCAAGATGACATTGTGCTGACTTCGGGACTGTCACAGCAGCAGTTATATGGGCAGGGCAGCCACAAAGACAAAACAAAGGAAAAAGATAACCTATACATTCTACCTACCTTGAGGTGGCATTTTCATAAAAGAGAGCAAGTGAACACAGACCTCACTTTTCTTTGGCAGCAAGGTATGGATCAGAACAGCAAGATGATAGTGGCTGTTTTCTTGCTACCTGCTGAAAAAATCCTGACACCATAGCAGAAGAGCAATGGATCTTCATGTCTTTTTCTCTTCCCAATGAACAAAAGCACAAAATCTAGACATTTCTTCTTCCATCAATATCTTCTGAAGAGCAATTAAGCTATTTTTAAGCTGTTTGGAGTGGCAGAGTCATTTAGTTAAACACAGATTTGGGCCTTAGTCCTGACAAGAATTGCTTCATACTCATGGCAGTAATA
The DNA here is from genome assembly GCA_013399175.1 of Odontophorus gujanensis. Taxonomy (NCBI): domain Eukaryota; kingdom Metazoa; phylum Chordata; class Aves; order Galliformes; family Odontophoridae; genus Odontophorus; species Odontophorus gujanensis. The sequence goes on along the minus strand of VXAB01003247.1, from coordinate 62,733 downwards.
GTAGTAGAAGTGGCTATGGAAGAAAATAAAAATTCTGATGGGTAAGTAAGGTGAGACAACTGAAATGACTGTATAGAGAAATGAAGACAGCTTCAGAGCTCTTTCTGTTCTGTTGAGCAGGTTAGAGTACCAAGTAAGAAAAAAAGCTCTTATTTCATGTTTTTGAGTTCAGTATCTTTGGTTGTTGATGGAAAATGATCAATCAATTTGTTATAGAGCAAGGTACTGGCTAGAACTGCATAGTTGTTTAGGTGAGTTGAAAGGATTTGTTTTGGTATAATTCAGATAAGTGTGTATGAGTACAGTGTGGATGAGAGGAATCTACTGGAATTGATGAGTGGGTTAAGTCTATTGCTTTCATCTCACTTGAAACAGAGTTGGTTACCTGCTGTAAAACAGTCTGCTAGATGATGCTCATTAAGTAGGTGAGTCCTGGAACAGTAGTACAGTGAGACATATCTGCCAGACAGCATCTGTTTTGATGGTTCATGCTCAGTATTTAATAGAAGACTGAGTCGTCCAAAATGCCCTGAGGTAAAATAAATTGTTGCCAGCAGCCTGTTCTCTCACTGGTTTAGTACATCTTAATAGTGATCTTTTGTCTGCTGCAAGGTGATTCCTAAACATGTCTTCCAAGGTTTTATTTGCAAAATAACAGTCAGTAATTTATACTGCAAATGGCTACACTATTTACAAGAGACAGGACTGGCAATGGAATTACTATGTGGAAACTAACTAGTTGTATCATAAAGGCACAATTTGTTGAATAGGCAAATTAAAGTGTCTATACCCTCTGCAAAATCCTGATGAGTGGATTTATTTGAGTTGGTGGACATCTGGTTAATCCTAGCTGTCTTCACTTGGCTGCTGATGTGAATTCCTCACATTGTGAGGAAATTTCTTGTTAGCTGTTAGCTAAAACGAATGAGATTTGACTGAGCTCTCCATACGCGTGGATGGCAGCCAGGATGTTGTTTGGAGAACACATGCTAGGTGAATCCTGATCACTTCTCAGCTGCTGTCTGCTGCTGACACTCTGGGTACAGACAAAAACTGTGCCTTTCAAAATGTGGTAGATTCATGTGGTAGATTCTCTGGGTGGAGACGGCTGCCAAGTTTTTTCACTATGATACTGGTTCTTCAAATAGCTGTCTGCTGCTTACTTTAAAAGAGAGGTATTTGGTGCCTATTCTAGTAGCATGTCACTAGTACCAGAAAAAGGACTGGTACTGTTTGTCTACTTTGGGGCTGGAATGTGAAAGAAGCGCTGAGAGCCATCAGAGCATCTCAAACACCTTGGTTCCTCAGTCTTCCTTAAACTTTGTCTTTCAGGATGGTGACCAAGATGTAGAGTAAGAGGGGAATCACTTTCTTGTGTGTTGATCTATCTGCAGATGAGGATCTACTGGAATGCATTTAGATCTTGCAACTGTTTTCATCACTGAGAGTCACAAGGTGTTGCTGAGTGCAGGTGCATAGAATTTCATTTCTGCTTCTTCAACAGCTAACAGAAGCTAATCTTGGAAAATTGCACATCTTTCTTGAGATTCTTTACATACATGGGATAGTAGAGGTTTTGTGTTTGTTCCACATGTATGTGAGCCCGCTATAAAAAAAGATAATGTGTAAAGCTTTCAGTGTGCCAATCAATCTTTATCATATGATTATTTCAGGTATCCAAAGAATGTAGCTCAGGATCTTTGCAGCCTAAAAAGTCTGCATTAGAGATGGGTCATTCTGATAAATCTAATGTAACAACCATAAATCAGGAGAAGCGATTGTAAAGGCTGACTGCTGTTAAATCATTCCACTTGACTGAGTACATTTGTTTGTTTATTATTCCCATTTACAAGACGCAAGGGCCCCACTGGGTTGGAAATTTAAAATATTTTTCTGTTATTTAATAAAAAATCCCTATCAACATTTGTTTTAAAATGTTTGTGATAACTGTTTGAAGTTTAGACATTTATTGGTGGAACTATTTTCTGAACAGTTTTACCGGAGAGCTCTCTTACAAGCTTAAAATCTGAAAGGATATGAAAACAACCAACACCTTTTACAAAGTGCTCAGCCCTTAGCTGAATCACATTACTGAAGGAGGAAAAGATGTCTTTTATTTCAGAGTTCTTTGGAAATAGTGCTTTCCCCAGAAATCTCATTGCAGCTTACCAAAACTGAGGACAGAAGCAGGTAATTCAATAGCTTAAATTGTTCTGTCCTTTCAAGACACATATTATTCTTGGATGTAGAAGAAAAAGCTATTTAACCAACCAAGACACATGATGGGTCTCTAAGGCTCTTCTGGGCACCCTCTGCCGGGAGCTTGGTGTCAGAGGTGCTCAGCACATATCTCATATTTATGGAAAGAAAAGATGATACTTAAGAAATGAAATGCATGTACACTAAAAGTAACAACAGCTCCTTATTTGCACTGTAGTTCATTTGCAAATAAATACATTTAAAAAAAAACTGCCAGAGACAAAATTTTTGTAGAGTAGAAATGAATTTGGGGCACAGCAGAAATTGTTAAAATAAGCAATTATATCTTGTACATAGATTTACAAATATATGTATGTATGAAGAAAAATTTCTGTAAATATCCATTGTATTATCTTGGAATTATTGGACAGGTAGAAGGGAACAGTAGAACACAAAATCATCTTCTTGTCTGAATTACTGTCACCACGGAACAAATTGGAAAAAAAATTATTTTGTGTCAACCAGTCGCACCCCACTGCACACATGGATGTCTCCTAAAGCCATCAAGATAGTATCTGAGCATGTAATCATAGCTGGAACAGTAAGGAATCCTCTTTTTCTGCAACAACCACACAGCACATTGAGCCCACAAAGAAACAACCAACATTGTCACTTTCAGCCAAAGTTAGAAACACGATTTCTGCCTTATGGTTTTTGAGATATCTTTTTTTTTTTTTCCCAAATGCGCAGTCAGGAAATTTTGGAGATGATCTTAGCATACTAAATAACTTGGATAGCTAAGGTTAAAACCACAAGCATTGCAAGTCACCAGAAACTCCAAAATAGAAACAAAGTGAACTTAAATTACATTTAAATATTTCTAGGTTTATGCAACTGTTCATCCTCTGTTAATGTCCAATTTTTCCTCCTATACTAGGGATTATGGATTTAATCATGCACTGATTAGTGTATTTACCACACTAGAAAAATTTAATTGCTTCAACCAAGTTATCTGTCTATATATATTTATTCAGAATTTACTGTATTGCTCATATAAATGCTAACAATTGTAACAGTTATACACATTTCTAACAGTAGAGCTTTGTTTTGAAGAAAGCAAAACAGTTTTCTTTTTAAAGGCCTCCTCTTGCAAGACACTGACTACTCTAGGCACCACAAAATCATCCTGAGCAATGGGTGCTCAGTGCCTCACAGAAAATGCACAGTTGTTGACAGGATTCTTGGTTCAAGCATGAGTGTGATCAGTCCAGCTGGTGATCCATCACAAGCGGTGTTCCCCAGGTGTCAGTGCTGAGGCCAATGCAGTTTAATAACTTTACCTATGATCTGGATGAGGGAATTGAGTGCGCTCTCAGTGTGTTTGCAGATGATACCACGCTGAGAGGAAGTGCTGATATACCTGGGAGAAGGTATGTCCTAGAGTGGGATCTGGACAGGTTGGATTGATGGGCCAGACCCCGCACTTTGGTCACACCAAACCCATACAACGCTATAGGCTTGAGGCAGAGTTTCTGGAAAGCAGCATGGAAGAAAATGATCAGGGGTTGTTAGTCAAGAGCAAGCTGAACACAAGACACCAGCGTCCTCAGGTAGCCAAGGCTGAAATTAGAATATGAAACTGAAATTTGTATATGCTTTAGTGATCGCTGGAAAATGAGCATCATAAAACTAGACTAGACTGTTCAGACATACATCTTCTTGCATAGAACGCTGATCCTGAGCAAGAGCCTCTGTTCTCCAGAGCAGTATTGGGTTGCTACTCTTATTGTTTGTCTTTCGAGAGCTCTGGTTTCAGCTGAAACACTATTAACCATGTACCAGTGTTTTGGTTGTTGCTCAGTGATAGGAACACAGCTAGGACACACTACTCAGCAGCGAAGAGCCCCTGCATTTATGGCTGGCAGCAAGGGGTGGGGAGGAGCCAGAACAGGAGACCTGAATTACTGCTGGGGTAGCTGTTGCTTGTAGACTGATGGGTGCCATTTGTTGGGTGGTGAGACTTTATGTTGCTCGTAAGGCATTGGTCATCAGGCAGTTGCATTATTAGCTGAGTGAATCATTGCAATGTGGGTATGTATGTTATCACTGCATTTTTGTTTCTGTTTTCCTGTTGTGCTCTAGTAAATAGTTATTATCTTAACCTATGAGTTCTACTTTGTTTCTAGTTCTCTCTCTCATCTCACTGGGGGAAGCAAGTGAATGGCTGTGTGGTGCTGAGTTGTTGTTTGGTTAAACTGTGGCAGGAGTCTTCCCTGATATTTTCTAGGTCATGTGGATTCTAGTTGTTATCCTGAAGAGGAGTTGATATTTTGGCAGATTGCTTGTTCACATACAGCTCACTAACATTGAAGTTCTGCGAAGAACTATGTAATGTGAAATAACAAGAAGGTTCTCCCAAAGGAGTATTTCCTTCTTTACACTTCAGTCACTATGTTTGTTATTTCAAAGCTGCTCTATATGTTGCTTTTAGTTTTTTATTTTTAATTGGAGGAAATCATTTTCAGTCAATTTTATTAAAAAAAAAAAAAAAGCAGGTATTGTTAAGGATACACAAGCATGCCTCTGGTCTCACTGTATTTTTTCCTGCTTGTGATTTTAACTTTAATGTAAAGTGCTCTGTCCTAGTTCTTCGGTTTTTAAAGGTAAGCTGAATGCATTCTACATTGCAGGAAGTCTATGGGTGCTTACTTCAGATCATGGAACAATTTGTTTTATCAATGGTCATTTTCCAGAAAATGCATTAAAGTGCAATTTACCCAGTTTACAAAAACACTGTATCATTTTTGTGTTTACAGTTATGTTCATAGATGGATGACTCATCTACATCAGAGTGTAGTATTCACTATACAGGCAATGGATTTTCTGCACTGCCTGGCTACCAGTAACTAAGAAAGAAGATGAACTGTGAGCAATTCTAATGGATCCAAGCCCATTAGTAGACTGCAGTTTTAGTTCAGAATTGACTGGAAGCACAGGAAAAGGGCATCGCTTTGCTGATTTGTGTGACCTCCTGCCACCCAGAATCTGTGTCTTATCTATTCTGTGTGTTTAGGAAGCTGAATGAATTATTTGCTACTTCTGTTTAAATATGATTCTTGCTAAACTGATTTGGGGACAGATTTTCAAAGTGATACTGCTAGAAGCATTGCTGTCCAGCCAAAGGAATGGGGAATATAGCTGCACTGGCTCAGGAGCAAGATAGGAGTCAAGGAGCAGTTTGTACTGATGTATGGGATGTACTTCTCACAATGAAGTTGCCTGCTGTGGTTTACTATGATTTGCCATCACTGTTGGAATTATTTTCTCATTAGCATGCACAATTGTGTCTTAACATTTAAACTAAGTCATATACTTAATTTAGATCAGCCTTAATGTGTTGAGTGTAAATTAAATAGCATACAGAATCACAGAATGGCTTAGATTGGAAGGGACCTTCATGATCATTCAGTTCCAATGCCCTGCATGGGCAGGGCTGCTCCCCCCAGCTCAGGCTGTCCAAGGCCCCATCCAGCCTGGGTTTGACACCTCCAGGAATGGGGGACCCACAGCTTCTCTGCCTTCTGTGTTTCACCACCCTCTGAGTAAACAATTTCCTCCTGATGTCTGACCTAAATTTCCCCTCTTTTATTTTAAAACCATCCCCCTTATCTTATAGCATATGCACATAACACGTAGATAAAAAGAAAAATTCTTTAATACAATTTCTGGTGCAGCCAACTGACTATAAGCTGTAGTCCATGCCTACAAATTTGTGTACTAAGATCTGTAGACAGCAGTAGAGATAATGCCTCTGAACGTCAGTATTGCAGACAGAGATTCAAAGTCCAGTGTTCTTCAGGGAGCAGTTGCAGAAATTGTTTTCTATTCCATCTGTAGTGATCTATTGCTTGAATTTAATCAGTATATTTGAGTTGTTTCTGGAGGCTCAGAAGCTACTAACCTATAGTATTTAGTGTTTATAGGTGGTTTTAATTCAAACTGAGGGAAAGCTTAGCTGTGTTGGGGTCTGTTCCAGCAAGCAGGGGAAAGAAAACATGTTAGATTAAAGAGAAGTAGCCAAAAGATTTTGCAAGATACCTTCCTCAACCTATTTCTCAGATAGCTCTCCACATATGTGCATGGGAAGAGATTCCCCTTCCCAACACATAGACAGAAAGGTGCATGAGAAAGCTAATGAATTGTGCGTGTCTTTGGAAGCACTGTTTCTGTGGCTTCCTGTCGTTTTACATAAGAGTTTTCTTTCATGATGCAATTATTAATCCACTATTAGTATATTATTCCACTACAGTTTCAAGGAACAGGCCCAAGCTGGCTGAGCAAGGTGATGGAGCCATATATAAACAACAGAACTGCAATAAATACAATGTGGTGCTACCAAAAGTAACTCACTGAGCAGTAGAGAGTCTGTAATAATTTAGTTATCTGATTATGGCAGTAACAGCATGAAAGAACAGCTGTATAAATGCAGTCTCCACAATTTCCAGCAGAAGTATAGGGTTAGGGTTATCACCAAAACACACCAAATATATTCTTTAGAACTGTGAAATCTAGAAGCGTTTATTTTAGCTTTAGTTATATGAAGGGTAAACTGTACAGAGGATAGAAAAATGTCCACATACATTTGCTACATTATGAGTCTGTGCTTTTGAATTAACAAAAAAACAGAGATATGCATACAGTATAGAAGTTTTGCTGGTGTGAAAATGGAAATCATAACGTAACATTGGGCTCTAACCTCAAGGAAGTGTTTTTGCAGGGTGTTTGAACGTAGAATTTTTCCCTGTGTTGAGGAGATGGGAAAGCAGAGGACTGCCACTGTAAGAACTGAAGCAGGACAGAAACATTCTCCTCAGCAGGAGCAGAAATGGATGCATGGAGGAGATGCACAGGAGAACCCAGCCAACCTGAGGTTCATTCCCTTCCTTGCTTCTTTGTAGTGTGATATTAAGATCCAAGAAGGGCTGCTGTGGGATATACTGCTATTATGGGATATACAACAGTGACAGATATCTTTAAGAAGGGCAAAGTGTGTGTTTTGTATTGTGTGTTTCGTATTTCTTCCCCCCAAAATTCCAGATTTGTTTCCACCAGGAAAATGTCTATTGACAGTGTCAGTCACTTGTGAACTCTTACAGGGGCCTTGTGCTAAATATAAAACTGATATGTTTTGCTCTTCTCAGTGGTAAAAATTATATTACCCCTCTCAGCCCCACTCACACCCCTGTTACATACTGGAGACTTGGATCTGTCTCCAGTGAACAGGAGTGACTGATGAGTGTGCAGCTCATTTTTGGAACTAATTAATTATGTGGAAGGAAGATCGACTCTTCTCCTTTCAGCCCCTGCCTTCCAAAATCCCTGCTAATCTTGCTTTCTGGATAACAGGGAAAATGAGGAAGGTGTTCAGCAGTCTCAGTTGTCTCTGTGATTCAAATCACAGAATGAAGCCAGACAGCAAAACAAGTGCAAATCAGGCAAAGGCTGCCTGCTCTGCTTGTGCTTTCTCTGCAAGAATCAGTTTCAAATATGAGGTGGATTTTTTTTTCTGTTGCAATTAACTAAGAAAAATATTTCAAAGCTGTATAATTAAAGGCCAGCATTTTATTAGGGTTTAAAATAGCCTTTATGAAATCTACTCCTGCCACTGGTAATTACAATGTACATCTTAATATACCTCTGCTAGGCCTGAGCTGGAGATAACAGTCCTGTGTGTATTGCATTTGGCTTGTGCATAGAAGGTAAAATCCTTTATCTTATCTCAATCTCCACACAACAACCAGCCTCTCTTCCAATTCAGCCCTAATCTTCTTAGTAAATAATACTGATATTTTTCACCATAACAAAAATGGAGCTGCCAGATTCAGACTGATAACACCTCTCATTTACACACCATTCTCTGTCAAAATCTGCCTGATTTTTCTTAATCTCTTTAACTCATCAAAAAAATACTTTTTTACATTCAACCATGGTGAGTTCTTTGCTACCAAATAATATTCTTATAAATAAATCCGTTGACTACAGCTGTCTCTTTGGATAGATATTGGAACTCTTCTTTTTCCTGGCTTGCTTCCTCGAATGCTGACTAAATATTGTTGATCAATTTAATTTTTCTGTGAAGTTTGGTATTCTAGTAAAATTATCTAAAATGAGGGTTTAACTGAGAGCATGCCCAAAAGATATGATTTCTTTTTCTACATAGGGTGTCATCTCAGTTCACTTCTCTTATGAATGCGGTCTTTGCACTTCTATCTTACCCTTTGCAATGGCTTATCTTTAAAACAAGATAAATTATAATCTAAGTCCTTGGATTTTTATAGCCTATTACTTAGATTTCTTAAATTGAAAAAAAAAAAATTAAAAAATAAAAAAGGCCGAGAGAATGGCAGTAAAAAATTTAAAAGCAGAATTTCTGCTCACAGAGAGTGAATGGAAATAATTATATACTTAAATATGACTACTTTATTTCTACTGCAGCATTTTGGGCACTTGGCCTGAAATGGCAAACTATTCATGTAAGCAAATGCTGGACTGTTCTACACCAAACCTGCTTTCATCCACTGCCACACAACAGCAAGAGAGATGTATCTCACCAGCAATTTTTATGCCAAACTTCCTGTATCAGACAAAAGCAATCTGAAAACCTGTAGCAGCATATGACCCAGATTTGTCAGATGTTGCAGCTGGAAAGAATAGATATTTGTCTTCCACAGAGCCTGTGGATGTGACAAACCAATTCTATTTCAGGGAAAAATTCTATGGGATGTTTTTAAATGTAGGACAAAAGTGGCTTTGTTCCACTAACTTTATGGAGGGTTGTTAAAGGCCCTTTTTCATACCACTCTTTCTTTCTGAAAGTTTGCAAACTTTTCTCAGGAGCAAGGCTGCACATGTTCATTACAAAAAGGTAAGATAGTGTTTTGAGACTTGAAATCTTGGTTCATGTGATTTCAGAGTGCTCTTTTAATAGCAAATTAAGTACAGTTAGTATCACCATCCATATCAGGATTATGGAGAAGATGAACCATGTTGTTTTGGTAATGTCTTCTTTGTACCACCCTGGGAAAGAGCTTGTAATATCAGTAAGGAAAAAGCTGGCAAATCTTTTCAGGCTAATGGGGAATGAGATATGTGATTAACATGAGATGTCAGGCATTGCTCTTGGCCAGTTGATGACCTCTTCTGCATCCAGTCCAGTTTAAATACATATTTTCTGAGACTATGTAACAGGATTCTATTAGTGCTAATTGTGGGGTCTCATCACTGGCTTTCATAATGGAGCCAGTCCTCTTCTGTTCACCTAAAATACACCTCCTGATGAATCTCAAGATATATGTACCCTTTTTTACTGAGGTATTTCACCGGTTGCTCCCAGTTGTGCTATGACTGACAGATTACCAGGAGTCCCCTTCTAGCTCAGACTTTTCTAACCAATTCCTGATTTTTGTTATTAGTTTCCAAAAGCATTATCTTCATTTGGGGATAAGTGACTAACTTCATTATCTTCAAAATACTGCTTCTTATCCCACTCCTATTATACCTGTCCTTACTGTCATCCAGCCTTTTTCTGCATGATATCCCTTCTCTCTTGTGTATTGATAGTGCCAGCCTATGTAGTATCACCACATTCCTAATATTTGTGTCATGGTTGTAAATGAAATAAGAAGATCAAATCCAAAGCTGATCCATAAATAATTCCACTGCTAACTGGTAACCCTCATGATACTTTCCCTTTCAACACTATCTTTTGCTGTCGTTCCTTGAGACTGTCTTTTACCTATCTTTCAATACCTCTACTAATCCCTATCTTCTCCAGCTTAACAAATAATTTCCCATGTGGCACCATACCACATGCTTTGCTGAAGTCTAGATAGATGTGATCGACTCCATTTCCTTTGTCTAGAAAATCAGCTATCTTATCGAAGGAAGCTATTAAGTTAGTCTGGACAGATCTTGTTTTATTGTATTTCCTATCACACTGTAGCCAATATTTCCTTCATCTCCACATCTTTATTTATCTGTGCCTTCAAAATCTGTTCTAAGACCCTTTGTACTTGAGGGATTAGGTCAATGAACCAGTATTTGCCTAAATTTCTCTTTTTTAATTTATTTTTTATTTTTTTATTTCTCTCATTCAGTATACTTTCTATTCTCTAAACATATGACCCTATCTTTGCCTGGGTTAAGTTTAAAACTTTGCGTTCCTGAGGCTTTTATGTTCTTTCAGGAATTCAGAATAGTGGCAACAGTTCAATCTCTCATGATTACACACATTGGACGCCTTCCATTATGAGTACGCTGTTATTTCAGTTCTTGTTATTTGCATGGCCATCACCCTGGAGTCAACACTTTCATCTGGCTGGAAACATGGCAGTGTTTTTTCTACTTTTTTTTCCCCCAAAGCATGGTGACACTCCTCAGCATACTGGCTCTGTTAATGTAGCTGAATGAACTTTTCCAATTTGATTTAATGATATGCATTTTAAGAGCTAACTCAGCTAAGATTCAGGGCTGTGTTAGCAGCCAATCCTCCTTAATTGCCAAAATGAAGATTTACCTTCTGCCTAGTTTTTATTGTCACTTAAGTATTTTCTAATTTCTAATACCCTTCACTGAGCATTATGGTTTTGTTTTCACAAAGCATCTTGGTTTTATTTTCCTCTTCATCCTGAGTGAAAAAGTAAAAACTATCCAATAGCATTCACCTTCTAAATAGAAAAATAAACTGGAGTTCTTACTTGTGCACATCAGTACGGTGTGTGTTTTGTTGGAAACGATTTAAATGAAAAAAATTCTCAGAGACATGTAAGAGATATGAGATCACCATCAATGTTTTAACCAGTCTGATTGCAAAGGTAACAAGTACATAACAGGATAAATTAAAAAGTAATAATTCAATATATATAAAATGCAGAGGCTGTGTTTTGTTGGAGCAAGTGGTCTATATGCTTTCCTGTAACTTAATTCCCTTTGTATAAGAAAGAAAAAAAGCAGAAGAAGGGTGAAAAAAAAATCTTTGACAAAGTTTTTTCTTGTTTATTCGGTGTATGTGTTCAGTGTACCATGTGTGTTGGTGCCATGCTGCACAATACAACCAGCCCTCTGAGGCAAACCAGTGCTAGAGCTGCCAAGAATCCCTCCACAGACACTTTTTTTTTTTCTTTTGGGTGCATTCATTGTGCTGGTGAATCTAGCTGTGAGCTTGCAAGAGAAGTAGCAAGCAAAAAGCATTCTGCTTTAATGCCCATTTGCTAGGTTCCTAGCCAGTCTCACTTTTCCACCTTTATCACTGAACACACAGTTCGTAGCTCAGACTTCGAATTATCTCCTGTGAGACTGGAGCTGGAGGACCTCCCAGAAACCACACTTATGGTGGTGAGCAGTTGGTTGAGTGCTCAGAGGGCCAACATAGCTAAGACCTGCTGCTTCTTGCAAAATTCACCCTCCTGCATAAGACAACAGAGCGGGTGTTCCCCAGCCTCTGACCTTGAAGGTCTTTCTGATGAGCTTGGCTAAGCTGCTTGGTGGCCCAGGTGGTAGGAAGGAAGGGCAGGTTAGCTTCCACACCTGTGCTATGAGGTAAAAAGGGAGGAGCAAATAGAGCTAGTTCTGTTTTCCTGCAATTAACAAAATTCACTGTGCAGCACTAGGAGGAATAGACTTAGCGACTTTCACTGACCCGTAACAATTTTGATGACAGGTGTTGGAGTCCTGCATTAGATGGAAAGGTACTTTTTCTGCTTCGTCCTACGTAAGTGATACCAAGTGGATCCAGGTCACTTCAGTCTAGAAACACAAAAACAGCAGAGGTGTGATTAAGAAGGAAAGGGAGCCTTGGTCGGAGGTGGGCTGTTTTGTTAAGAAAACTGAAGATAAATTCAGACTGGGAAGAATGTTTTTAAGTTCATACTTCATGTCATTGGTTAAGATTTTATTCAGCATAAAGCAGGAATGCCCTTTGCTGAGCAACTGCTCTGCTGAACGTTCATCTCTATAACAAGTGAAAAGAAAGATGATAGGAAATGAATGACAGAAATTCAGTACTAATGCTGAGGTCCCAAATCTCCTTCTCTTTCTAACTAAGGAATTCTATGAAAGCTATTCTGGTTAAAATATTTACACAAATATGTCTCACATAGTGTTCTCACATTTTCTTTCCTTTCAAATGGTTGTGGAATGTTAAAAAGAAAAAAGAGAGAGAGGATAAATACCACTCCAAGTACAAGCCTACAATTTTAATTTTTTTTTCTACTTTTATTCTCCTAAGCCACTCTGCGTAGGTTTATTAATCTCCTACCCCCCAGTAAGCTGTCACCCAAAAACAATGAACCCTGTTTTGCATCAGGTGGTAAGTGAGGTTTGATTGGTATCCAGTTAGGCAGATACACTGCAAAGCAAAATGATTGCAACACAGTACACTCTGATTTTTTTTTTTTAATTTCTTAGTATTGGTAAAATTAACTGGTCTATATCTGACATATACCTTCTTCAGTTGTGTGTGTGTGTGGAGGTATTTGCCCTTGTGCAGCTAATTGGACTAGTGAGATGATTTATGAAATTATTTAGCAATTTGTACTTTTTATTAAAGAACTTTCACAGTGTTGACAGAAATGCAAGTATTGAAAAGTTAATTTTCTGACCAATATTTAAGGACCAAATGCAGCTCATGTTACAGAGACCCCATATTTTTACAGGGACTTTGCCAGATGTCAAAGAAGACATTTACAAATGAGCATGCAGCTTTTGCTTACACTTTCTGAACTTTGAAGTTTCTGCTGCTTTCCTGCTGAGAAGAACACATTCAAGTTCAAGTGGGATATAGAATTGTTATTTAAATCTTACAGTCAAATTAGACCCTACAGACATGATTGTATAGCATTATTGTCTCAGTCCCCATGAAGTTAAGTGTTCTCATACTAAATATGATGTGTTTCAGCTTACCACCTGCTGCGCAAGTATTCATCTCGTTGTTAAAAGATATCAGGCAAAGTGGTGTTTTATTTATTTTTACACGTGTCAGTTATTTTTAGTGGTAATGCTGGTGTCACACTACTGTTTTTCCCTGTAAGTCGTGAAAACATGAAACTGCTACTGAAGTTTTAAGCCATGTTCATGGTAAAAGTGTCCAGGCTTTTCTCAAAGGTCAGGACTGTATTTTCCATTGTGTCTTGCTTTTGAGGAAAGATCATTTCATCTTGTAGAGCTGCTCATGGGAGAGATGGGCTTTTGCGTGTAAGTTTCAGTTGTGGCCCAAAGGTAAAATATTGAGATGACTGAGCTGAGGGCTGCAGGACAGTAGCAGCAGTGGGATCCAGGGCAGAGGGAGATTTGCAAGTTGGCAGAGGTTGGACCTTAATGTCATGGGTTGGCCAGTATGACTTCTAAAGTACTGCTTGTTCAGAAGTCATGGTTCCACTGAAAACAAATTGCATGGCAAACACTCAACTTGGTTTCACCTGGATTTCTTTTTGAAGGAAAATGTCAAAATAATCCATTTCAACATTGTTGGGGTTTCATTTTTCACTTGAAATGACTTTTCAATTTTGAATTATATTTTCCCTAATACAAAAGATTATACATTACTCCAGAAAAAAAAATAATAATAATATGAAAATGTGATATTATGAATGGCCTTGAATGGTTTTTAAATAGTTCTTTGTGAGAAATTTTGAAATATCCATGTTTTATTCCTAGCACAGACTGAAACTCTTGTCACCAAAGCTCTGTCTGTTTAGTCTCAGATGAAGTCTGCAGCTGGTTTGGGCAGTAAAGAATGGCATTGCTTACTTGTCTCTCTAGCAGTCTATTTTGGAATTTGGAAAATGTTTGTTTGTTTGTTTTTTAACAGATTCTGTGATTTCTTAGAGAAATTGATCTGTACCTCTCTAAAGTCCACAGAAACATTTTCCCTGGCTGGAGTTTGGGCTGTATATGGCAAATTTTTGTACTGTTATTACCAGTATTTGTTCCTTTATTTAGTATGGTTTTACATAACTCTGGAACACATTTGTAGGAAGGCAACACCAGAACATGGGATGAGATGAGATGAGGGCCTTTCTGATCTTAAAGTTAATTACAGTGAGCTATAAAAACACCAAACAGCTGTGATAGATGTTCTCTTCTTTTCTTTTTCCTTTTTTTTTCCAGTGATTTAGTGAAAATGTATTTTGCATTAGTTCTTTATTGCACACCTGTATAAATCATGCTCTTGGGTAGGCAATGTTTTTTAAAACAGTGTAGCTGTCAATTGCTTGGATAACAGCACATTTTGTGATGCTATCAGATGACATATAACCTGCTAAATTACATTCAAAAAATATTGATGAGAATTGTACTATAATTAAATGACAATAATAATGAGACTAATATTACCTGCTGCCATCAATTATGTAAGATGGAGTGTTTATTATATATTTTTCCTAAAAGCCTTCCCTGTGGTTGGAAAGGTATTTCATTCAAAACCATGCTGGTGCTTTTTAGCCCTCAGAAGGATGTTAACTTCTGAATTCATATTCAGATGTCGCCCAGAGGACAAGTTCTGTGTGCAAGAGATTTTCTAAAACTTTGCAGCGTTCTTTTAAAAGTATTTTATTAATCACTTCAGTGTCATGCATTTGTTTGCTCTTTTTGTTTGTTTGTTTTCTGTCTGTCATTAAGTTTCAAAAAATCAGACCAGATCAGGGGATAAAATTCTCATTTCCACCTAAATGTTTCGTTGATACTGAGTGTCGTTGATTACCATTGTCTCTGCGTGAGGGTACATTTCCTCATCACAATCCACTTAATGCAGTTTTCAAAAGTCAACACTACTAATGATGCTCAAAAGTGCTTGACACCCAGTTACTTCAACGGTAAAGCAACCATATTCTGCTATGTTTATGTCAGCTGAGGGTCATATTCTGCTTTCAGGTGCATCAGAGCAGTACACCTAGCAAAGGGACAGAACTGAACCCAAATACGCACTCCTCATGCGACCAAGAAGCCATCCATTGCAAATCTGTGTGGAAATTACTTGTACATTTTGTAAATAGAATGCTATTTTTACTGAGGTCTTGCAGAGACTTATTTATATGTCATTATTTATTTTTAAATGATTTAGAAGAGGTATAGACACTGTGGAGACAAAGCATGGTGTCGGTGTGCTTTTCAGGAAAATAAAAACAAGCTGCATGTGAGGAACTGCAGAATGAGGTCCTGATACCAAGAGACTGAAGTAAAATGCTGAAAAGTAGGTTAATACTAAAAAATGTAAATGTGTGCAAATGGATTTCAGAACCAGTCCTGAATTCACATATGAAATGTGGATCGTTTTGTTGCTTAGTAAATATGTGTGTGTGAGCATCCTGAAAACTGCCTGTGGTTTTGATCCCCCAGCTCACTCATCCCCAGCCTTAGGGAAGAACAAGACAAAACACAGAGAAGCAAGGCTTGTGCTGGAGCAAGTAGGAATGGACTGGGATTTCTCACCCTGGAAAGAGATAACTGAGGGCAACGTAATGGAAATCTTCAGAATCACAAAAGGTATGAAGGAAGTACATAGAAAACAAAAGGAGACTCTTATTCCACTCCATCCTTAAACTGCTCTTACTCATTGCTATGGGGTATTATAAATGTTCACATGGATTTGAAGGTATTTGGATCAAGTCATAGACAGAAAAGCTGTTGAAACACAAAGGTGTCATCTTCAGCTCACAAGTCACTGATTTGCAAGGTGCTGTAAGGAGAGAGCGCGTAATGAAATTAATGCCTTTGGCTTGCCTTTTTCTTGTAAGATTCGTCTCCTAGACCTTCCTACAAAAGATACTGGGTTATTCTTGCTCTACCTGTGCAACCTGGTGTAGGGAACCTGCTTTGGCAGGGGGGTTGGACTCGGTGATCTCTTGAGGTCCCTTCCAAACCCTATGATTCTATGATTCTCATAGACTTTCCTACAGATGGGATAGGATATTGAGTTATTCTTATAAATTTGAATTAGTATTTTTTTCTTTGTTTAAGAGATAGTCCCAGTTGATAGTAACCTCCCTAGTAGTGCAGTGTCAAGTCTGTGCCACATCTCCTCAACAAGATTTTCATTAACTGTGTGACCTGAGAAGTTCTCAAGCTTCTTCAGAGAAAAGTGCCAAGGGAACATCAGTCCATTAGGGTTACTAAGGTGGTGCTTTATACACTTGATTTTTAGTGTCTGCCTGATAAGGCAGGCAGGAGAGAACTGGTTGTTTCTGGACCACCCCTCAGCACAAGCTGTGTCAGATCATAAATATATCCTGCTTTGAAGAAGGCAAAATTGTGCTAACCACACAAACACTGTGGCAAAGCAGTTGCAGAACTTCTCTGTTGTCCTAGTGCCCATTGCACAACTTACTGAGGGTGGTTTATGTTAGAGCAGCAGAACAGGAATGTTGCATAGATGCTTAGTCAAATTCTCTGAAATGTAAGAAGCCATAAGATTTCAAGATATAAAAAGAGGCAAAACTAATTCTAAAGCACAAAAAAATAAAAAAAGGCTGACAGGCTAATTGGAAAAATAAAATAAAATATTATGAGCATATTCCTTATGTAGTGATGCCGCACTTGAGTGTGTACCAAGATGGTAGTGATGTGAAAGAGTTAACTGATACACCGCAGAATGCATTTCCAGAGTAATAAATGTTTCTTTAGAGCTGTGAAAGTGGCAATAAAAAGGCATGAGAAACTTAGTGTTGATCAGTGGTACATATGAGAAGAAACTGTTCTAACTTTATCTATGGAATTAAATAACCAGTACTAAATGTGCAGCTATTAAAAGGGGAAAATGCTGTTTTAAATGATACTGCTTTTCTCAGATAAAAAATATCCTTAGGTAATATTGTAAATGGAAATAAGTTAAAACCTGACTAGCAAATATTTTGCACGTGTAAAGAGAGAAAAACAAACTATTGCTTGTCAGGATGTTCACTTGCCAGGTTACACAAAGAGCATGAGCCTATTTTGGAACCTGCCTCCTCTCTGTGTATTATCTCAATCACACATTACAAATACTCAGAACAGTCCAGTCAGTGTTGTTTTTGAAGGATGGATAAAGCAGACAGTTGAACTTGTTTAGGTGAAAATAGAAACTGGCTTCTAATCTGGTCTTTTCTTTTTTTAAAAGAAAACTCTCTGAACTTTTTTTTCTGAAGTTTAGTAAAACTTGAGATTCACATGCTTCTGCATTTCCTGTTTTTGACCAATAGAGGAAACAGAAACACTGAAATACTGTAAGATGTTATTTTTAAAATATTTCCACGCTGTAAACCAGGAAGTTTTGGAAATCTTACAAGAAGTCAAATCCTGCAGGCTATGAAATCCGAAAATGGTTGGACAAGTTTATCCAGTCTTTTGGGTAATTACAGTGGTATTTGATGAGGATTAAAATAGGGAACAATCTTTAGCATGAAAAATAATTTATATGTGCAATTGCAGTTCCCTCTGAAGAGCTTAATTCCCTGGTGGGAAATAGGTCTTAACCTGTGCTGTAACTGAGGGTCAAATGCCAAGAAGCCATGGGAGGAGTTGGAGGCTGAGTGGCCACAAGGAACAACAGGTAGAATGCTTAGTGGTGGGAATGGGTGACTGCAGAAAAGGACATCCGCTGCTTTCTGAACCATGACAGTGAGAGTGAGATGTTGGCATTGGATAGATGGACAGTTGATGGCATCTCTGTGAGAGAGCTGAGAAGCAGGCAGGCAGGAACTAGAGAAGCCAGCAACAGCAGTCCAGAGGTAGGGATGGTGCAGGGAGTGGGGAGCAATGCAGTATATGCATGGGATGGATAGTCTGTGTATATATATATGTCTGCTTATATGAAAAGAGATGGGGAGCAGAACACAGATGGGGCTGAGAAATATGAGCTATGGGGGAAAGAACGTTAGACCCAGAAATGTTGACACTAATTCAAGGAGTGTCGTACAAAGGTGTGCTATGAGGTAGATATTCGGACAGTGAGCCTACAATGAATTAACTGTCAGTGTTAACATGATTCACCCTGAAGAGTGATAGAAAATAATAATTACAATTTGAGATATCCATCCTAGAGAACACAATCAATGGACAAATACAAAAGCAAGACCTAAGTTCAGGTTACAATATTCCACTTTCAATCCTTGCTTCTGAGGCACGTTCTGCTCCTCTCATTCCTGGAGCTGGATGTTAAGTTGTTCAAGAAGGGGTGGGGAAAATGAAGGGGAAAAGTTGTTACAGGGAATCCAGGGTATCACTCAGTAGCTGACATATGAAATCCAATCTTAGTTTATAGCTGCACTGGTATTTTGTGCTTTAAATGTTAATTTAAACTTAATGATATTTTTATGAATGTTTGTCTAAAGCTAGATAAGGAATTGTTCAGATATTTTTAACATTTGAAATGTTTTTGTTTACTTTTTTATTAATGGGATTGATAAATCTTTTTCATGTTGTGAAATGTTGTGATATATTTTAGAAAACTTTACGTGGGACTGCATATGGAAATAATTTTTTGAAATACTTTGAAGTTTACAAAGGTACTGTTGTGCTATTATGTTTTACTGAGAAGCTGAAGCCACTCCTAAAAGCAGAACAGTCCATATCACTGGGTAGATGTATTTTTAAGCCCCTTAGCATATTCTAGTACAAAAATTTGCCTTCAGTCTGTTCTAATTTTCACGGATTTTGCAATAAATCCATTTTAAGATTGTATGGGAACTGTCGTATCATGGCCTGAACCACTGATTGGTCACCTGAGGTGAGCACTGAGTCAGCCACAGGGGCACAGGTGAAGGTGATATACCTGTGTGATTGGAAGGGGTGGAGCCTGGCTCCACCTCTCCCCAAACCCCATTTAAGGGCTGACCACCACCAGGGAAGGATCTCTTCTTGGAGATCCCTCCTGCATGGAGTCAATGGCAAGCCTCTATCATCATGAAGGTGAGCCACTCTCTTTTGCTATTTGTCTGTATATGATCTATATAGGCCTACTAAAAGATACCATCTTCCGTACTATTTTCGTTGAGTACCATTCTTGGGGGTTATTTACCCTACAAAGATGAATAAAGGTATTAAGCTGTTCGTCAGAGGGATATGTAAGGAATAGGGAAGGGAAAAAAAGGACTTGCTTGCTTGTTTGTTTGCTGTATTTAGATAATGAGAAGAAAACTTTAGGCTCCCTAAAACTTGATTAGTAGTACAGTTAGCATCAGGGAATCACCCAACATCTTACCAAGAAGTTCCTTTTCCCTGCACTTTCTCATCTCCATCCATAGCCTGGCTTAAGAGACAGTGATCTTCCCCTCTTGGATCACAGGATATCTGAGATCTCCTCTCTTTAGAACTGCTTTCTTTCCTGCTGTATCTGAATTGCTTTTCATTTACTAAAGTCTTCACAGATATCTTGAGTCTGTAAGATTATCATGGAGCCCATCATTATTAGTCACTCATCAGATGGTATCTTCCCCTATACATAGATATCAGTACTTAATTGTCTGTGAGTGTATATTGCCATGAGCACAGCAGTATGCTCTTTATGAGTGGCACTGTAAAAATAAGTCATTTCTTAGCTGGGGTGACAGGCTGTTGAATTCTGAAAAAATAAGTTGCAGTTAGAAGCTTTTAGATCTAAATATTGTTCTTTCCACTACTCATTCCATTACTCATATTACCTATTTCCAATCTATTTGAATAGGTGTCAAAACTGCAGGCTTGACACAGTTGAATAGTTGCCTTCAGAGTGGCCCTTGGTAAACAACACAGCTATGCTCAGTTGAGAGCTTTTAACACCTTTAACCACGAATTAGAAATTATTCAGCTACTTTGAACAATAATATGGTTTGGAGTTCCTCTCCGTTGTCTGTTAAATTCTATATCGAAGTTTTACGTTCTATAGATTTTCTGTATATTTTTAAATGACTTGTATTCTTTGCAAGGAAAATTTTGAAAAACTCTGTATTTATGCTTTTAATGATGATAGTAAGTAGCACATACAAGTGAGAGCAGTAACTGTAATTGCTCTAATAATAAAGCTATAGGTCTTTACTAAATATAGGCATGTACATTTACAATCTAATCTATTAAAATATTTATTTTACATAGTTATCTGAGGAAAACTGTTTTGGAGAAAATCATGGGAGGGGTGAAAAATGTAAGAGTATACTAAGGGAATATGATACTATGGAGTTCCTTCAGATTTACATAATGGTCTCTAAAGTGTCCACAGTGGCCCCGTCATGAGGCGGAGATACTCTGAGTGAATGAAATGAAGAGAGAGGATAAGGAAAAACAGAACAATTACCAGTAAGTATGAAAGCAATTAGCAATCCATCAGTATGTAAGGTATCCCTGTGTATCTAGTATCCATGCCACAAACATTTATTTGCTTTTGGGCTCAATGTCAAAGCAGTTAATGACTCCAAACAGGATTTCAGACCCCCATTGCGTGTGCAGAAGTAGTGTTAAAAAGAGGGGAGACAGTTGCAGTGGACAATCAATAAAGTACAGTACATACAATGTGAAGAAATAAAAGTAATTTAGAGAGAAAATTATGATGATGCTGGGCTCTAACAGTAAGAACTAGGTTGACTAGATTTGAAACGGAGAAGGAGGACTTTCATGAAAAGATTTTTTAAAAATCTCTAAACCATGAAGAAGATTTGGTGGGTGAAAAGTGTCTTATGTGACATAGAAGTAATGATGTGAATGTTAGGGGGACTGAAGAGGAGGGGGCTGCTGTAGTGGTAAAGCAGATGATGGATCAGAGTTTTTAATATGACATTTGGTCAGAAACTGAGATATCTTAGAAAAGATGCGGAGACAGATATATAATAATTATAACATAACTTGAAATTGTGATTGGACAGGAAGTCAAAGATGATCCTCGAATTATAACTCAATGCCAGTGGAAACTGTGACACAGCTAATGGGAGAGGTCAAAAATATGTAAGTGAAGATGAAAGGCTTGCTTTTGGTTGGAGTAAGGCTAAGGTACAGGATTGTGTGAATGAAGTAGACAAGATGGCATGCGGCAGAGTTAAATTTCTCAACCATTTTCACTGTGGGGTGTGTTGCACTAGTAGATGAGGGAAAAAAGTCATGTCAAAGAGGTTCAGGGAAGATGTAAAGAAAGAACAGGGTGATAATGGAATAAAAGCAAAGGGAGATCTTGTGGAAACAAAGTCTGAACTCTTGATTCCTGGAGGACAGGAATTAGAAAAACTCATCAGAGAACTTCTTGAAACAGATCTGTGAGATTAAACATACCATAAACATCTGAAACAACAGGCAATATTTGAAGAAGCTTTCCCATTGAAAATGCACATAGATTCTAAATGCAAAAACCTAGGAGGCTTTTAGAACCTCACATCTTCTAAAAATACATTGAGTTACAAGGCACAAAATCTGGAATTCTCAGATTTTTTATCCTTATTTCATATGTTCATAAAGGAAACATTATTTCTCTGACTGACAGCGGGCGAGAAGCACCAAATTCGTAGTGCTGCTGCCTGCCACTCAGGAGATTAAGAGAGTAAGTGGAGAGGAGTAGCATATCCAACTGGAACTACTGCAGGCAAAATGTAATAAGATGATCAGTGAATGCAAATGAACCTTCTCGCTGGAGAAGGTGGTGGAATGACTTCTTTGGATAGTATAAAAATTTCACATAAGTTTCAGGCAAATAGATAAGAGCACATTGTTAATTTTAGAAGACAAATTACTTGAATAATTACCCCACTCTTTAAATACTTTCTTAATTATTCCAAGGCATATCTTTACTGAAAGTATGAGAATGACAAGCCAGAAAATTTTAAATCTTTGCAGGTATCCAAACCAGAGTTGCTGATAGCTAAGTTTAATCTGCAGGACTGGTGTCTAGAAAAACTCACATTAACTCCCCAGATAGAGAAATTAAGAATGAAGAATCAGACCTTTTTAATTACTCAAAGCTTACAGTTCTGTATTGAAGAATCAGCCAGTTGAGCATGCACGTGCATGTCTAAGCATACAGATAGATAGACAGACACATAATTAGACTTAAAATGCTTTATTTACTATCTGAAATATAGCTATTTCCATCTGTGGTTAGTGGTAGGCTTGCTTTTTATCATACATCGCTGATACCAGTTGTTAGCTTTCTTTGACACTGGATTGAAATGCACCAACATGGCATATAGGCTGGAAATGGGTGGCATTGAGCAGAGTAGCTTTGCCATGCAGTGATATGCTTCAGCTCTGACAGACTACTAGCCCATTGTCAATCATTCTGTCTTTGCCAATCAAAAGCACATCCTTCTGGAGGCGCCTTCTGTTGACACTGGCACCCCAACCAGAGTGAAAGGTTAATGCAATGACATTTCAAAGATGACACATTGTCAAGGGTCCAGCAAAAAATAGCAGAACTCAACTGTATTTAGGAAAACTAGAGTGGCTAACAGGACACACACACGATGACGACATTCCCAGAGGGGATGGGTTTGGTGCAAACAACCTTGAAGGACCTTGTTCAAGAAAATCAGGAGTCAAGAAAATAGTAGCATAATAAGATATGGCCAGGTACCCTGAGGTTCTTTCTGTTCCCAACTGTAAAAAATAAACGCCCTTTTGCCAGAGCTGTGGCTAACTTTCACCAGGGAAAAGAGCAGGAGCTAGAATGAAAAAGCCTTTGCAGTTTGCAAAGCCCTCTATTTAATCACAGGGATCTGCAAGTCAGCTTATGATTAAAAAAATGCATCATAGCAATTATTTTTCTTCTTAGGTAAAGATGTATACCTCCTATACCAGTTTTCAAAAACAACAGATAATAATTAAAATAATTTAAATAATAGTACATCTTCATATTTAGAAGGACTTATTCCTGCATATATCCTTGGTTCATATAAATGCTCTGTACATATGTCAGAAATCCATTTGGTACTCCACATCTTCATTACATTTCCATTTTTTTCCATTCTTCCTTCACTTTCTTTGTTTTTCACCTATCCTACACATAAGGCTCCCTCTCCTAGCAACTTTTCCTAGTCTTACCTCAGAGATAATATGAACATTCATTTCTGACTCATTCTGAAGGGCAAGTGTGTGGGAAAAGAAGACTAAATTGTTTTCTTTGTCCCTAACTGTCAGCAAATGACCAGTTGGAGCAGTGTCTCTTTTTTAGCCATGATAGCTCTTATTGACTACAGTTAAGCTCTGCTGAATTATTCAAGTTACAGATCAAGCTTGGAACATCCTGTTTATTTATTCCTTAGGCAGAAATTTAAATGCCAGTTGAAGACATAACTGTAAAGTGCATAAATTGATTACCTGGTCTGAACATAAAAGAAGTTATTTCAGAATATTTTGAAGGATTAAATGGAAAATAAAATCTCAAATAATAAAAGTAAATTTCTTTAGAATCGAGAGCAGTGTTAAAAGTGCTGCAAAGCATTTGTCTCTGCCCACGAGACAATGACAAGAATTCAGCAGCTACTGTGTCTGGGACTGAGCTTTTTTTCATTGGTGCCATTAGTAAAATTTTAATTGAGCTCAATGAGGGTAAGGTAAGGGTCTATGTAAGTTCTTAACATTATCTCCTACAAAGTACAGTAAATAGCTTTGTATTATGCATCAGCAGCAGCTTGTTTATCCTATAAATGTACTTCTAAAATTAAAACACTAAGAAATTTTATTTCTTAAGAGTTGTTTGATTTAAGAGAGAGAGATAAGCCCAAACTAGATGTCCAAGATACGAAAATCACTCCAAAAAAAAACTGGAGCAAAAACTCAGAGTAATAAATAATCCTGACATTTTTCAACGTGTTCCTTTGTCAAAGGGAAAAAATATTCATCCCTAAGACAGATTCCCTTCTTCTGGTCTTGGATAAGTTTCTTTATATGAGTTGTTTTGCCCTTTGAGGGATGCCTATCACACTTGTTTAGCTACAGAGGAAGTCTAGGCAATGCACAGACTAGGTATGAAATGTTAGGTAGAATCATGGAATCACTGAGTGGCTTGGGTTGGAAGGGACCTCAGAGATCGTATAGTTTTGACACTCTGCCATGGCCAGGATTGCCAATCAATAAAGAACTAGATAAGGAACTGAAGAGGTAAGTTGCACATGAGTAGAACTTTCAAGGATAATATTGGCACATAAATACTAGGCCTCAACATCTATAAAGGTAAAAGCATTTTCTCAGAAAAATCAGGATGTATCAGCTAAAATCAACCCA
This sequence comes from Odontophorus gujanensis, assembly GCA_013399175.1. Taxonomy (NCBI): domain Eukaryota; kingdom Metazoa; phylum Chordata; class Aves; order Galliformes; family Odontophoridae; genus Odontophorus; species Odontophorus gujanensis. The sequence goes on along the minus strand of VXAB01003247.1, from coordinate 38,328 downwards.
ACTCTCTGTTCCAAGCATGCAAGATTTACTAAAATTTTTGGATTCATTTAACTTGAAGAAATTGGAAATGTTTCTTAAGTCTAAATGAATTCATTCTTCATTTCTCATGCTTGCTTGTAGACTGAGAGATCCACACAGTTAAATTATTGTTCTATAGGAGACTTTCAGAAATAGGTTCATAGATTAGATTGAAGTTTACGTAGTTTCTGTTTGAAGGCTATAAATTCACTCTGTGCAGTGTTCTCACTGGTTCTTCCTGTTTATTACTTGTTAAGATTAGACAAGCAATGTGTTTGATCTTGGGACCAAGATTTCAGGGAACACATCCTCAAACATCACAAACTGACCTGGGGAGAAAAATCACCTACAAAATATTCAACTAAATAGTTTGTGAAAGGTGAACTCAGCAAAATAAATAAGGCGTAGAAGGAATTTCATTGGTACGCTGCTTAGTGTTGTAAAAAGCAAAGATTTATTTTAGGATCCTTTCAGCAGGGCTCTTGTAACTGGTTATAGTCCTCTGTAGCTGTTCTTGGCCACGCTTGCAAACTGGGTGTCTTCTGGACATGCAACACCAGTATCAGCCCTTATGATGAAGTCAAGAATGTATGTACTATGAGAAGTATTTTTTATTTGCCTACTAACAAAGTACATACCATTTTTATCAGGAAAAGTGGTATTGAAGGAATGGGTAATTCGTGTCTGAACACTGAACTGTGTGAGCTTCTCTTTAAGGTCTATGGGTGGTTGTATGCTCTCTGAGAAGACTCTTAGAAGCCTAAGTGGCCTTAAACTACATGGAAGAGTAATTTGGCAATGGCTGAAGAGCTGTGTGTTTATACATGTTCAGTCTTCCAGATGGTAGTCTATATACAGACTCTTCTATGCCTTGTTTATGCAGTGATTTGTTTTGAGGCATATGGGGAATCTTTTTGGCTTAGTGACAAATTTTAACTTAAAGCCCCATTGCAAGGAATAGAATGCAACTGTTTTTATTAATACAAATTGTTCAGTTGGACAAATGTAATGGCCTAAAAATAGCATGCTGCTAGCTAGCTTTTGAAAATAAACTTGAAAGATTCTGCATACAGTGAAAATATTACATTGTACAATCTTTCTCTTTGAAGAGATGAAAAAATATTGTTATGCTTAGCATTTTCATCTGTCTATTAAACATTCCAAATATAGTCCCCGTTAAATATATGGGATTGCAAGCTTTTTACAAAAGAATTTCTTTTAAAATTGCTGAGGCACTTAAAAGATTGGCTTATTCTACAGACTAGAAGTCAACTAACTGAGAACGTGTTTACATCAGTGTTAGTGAATATTATTTTTTCACAGACTACATAACAATTATTTCTATGTATACCAAAAAAAAGAAAAAAGCAGCGTGCAGATTGAAGATACCAACTTAGAGGGATGTCACATGCAAAATGCATTACAAGGTCAAATCCAACCTAAACTTCATTTTTGCTTTTCATTAATGTTTTTAGAAGGAGTCTTCAAACTTGTAGGTGGTGACTCAATGGGATTTGATATGAAGATGTGACACCTCATCTTAAATTCCTTAGCCACATTTCTTAAGTTGACAGGAATGTCAGGAAGTGTGCCTGATAAGGCTTGCTGTCCTCTTCGAGCTGACTAATCATACATGAAGTCTTGGCAAGAGATAACCAGGTTACAGTAGAGCCAAAATGACATCACATCAACTCAATTTCATATCCTGTAGACACCAGTGCCTATCACCACTCCAGGTTGCTAACATCCTTGACACACAAATGGTATTTTCAGTCTCCAATGTCCCCCTTTTACCCTGTGTCTGTCACTCTGGGGTAAATCATGAACAAATTTGTCACTAAATGTAAAGAACCATTAACTCGTGGGCACTTTGTCATCTGAAGCATAATTTTGTGTGCATGGCTCGCCAATGCCTGAACTCTAGCTATTTGCATAACAGTTTCCTATATGAATTTATGACAGAGGGTAGTGCTGAACTTGTTAAAATTCCATGTGAATCTCAGCACAGAAAATGGACTGGTGCTTTAAATCTTGGAGAGTTGTTCACATCAATAATGAATTTCAAATAATTTATTCACTTCAAGTGTAAGTGGTTGGCATACAGTCCTTACAGCTGGTTTGTTGAGATAATTGATTTCCGTATAGTTTAAAGATGGGGAAAAGAAACATATGACAACTACAGCGGGTTTTGAGGCAATTGTGAATGCCATATCAGTTTAATTATAGCTCCATCTTTAGCTGACATGGGTTCTATCCTATTGGAATTAAAATATCCCCACAACTTGAAATGTAACAGTGATGATTTTTTTATGTTCTTCTACCTACCTTGTATGCTAGCTTAGGGCACTGTTACAAGTACTCTTATAGCTTTTTTCAGTGGATAGTTAACATGACATGCAAGACTGGTCTGCATGACACAGATAACTCCAGGGAATAGCAACAAAGTAAATGAGATGCATTAGTATCTGGATGTGAACTGGGGGATATAAGTTCTCAGAACTTCTTGTTTAATTTATAGAGTTGTTTGAGGGGCTTTCTTTTTTTTTTTTTTTTTTTTTTTTTTTTTTTTTTTCTTTGTATANTTTTTTTTTTTTTCTTCCTGTGCATAAGATTTCAAAACAGTAATCATATTCAGGAAATGAGATGTTCCCACTTCAGGTACTAATATCAACATGCAGGAGATAATTATTAACCAAATGTACTACTCATCAGTGTCTATTACATGTAAGCAAGCTAACTGAGGTGATGAAAGAAGCTTTTACCTAGAATTTGCTATATTGATGACAGAAACATGGGGAAAACTGGAAGAATTTATTTTTTATTGTGTTTGTTTGTTTGTTGCTTATTGGCCACTATGTACAAAGCAAAAGTTTATGGAACAAATAGTATGACAAAATTTGCATTGCAACTAATATTATAGTGTACAAAACACCACAGCTGTATGAATTCCAAGCTGGCTGCTCCTGCTTATTGCCATTTAGGAGTTGGGCTGCACAGTCTCATGTAAAGGACATATACAAAAACTGCTCCAAAATTAATGCCTCCCATTATGTTGGCCCTTAATGTCAGAGGCAGATGTTGGAGGTACAGCAGTAAAGGTTGAACCTCCCCAGCAATGTCCCATTACATTTTGTTCCTGTGCAACAGATGGCAGCAGAGGGGCACCCTGACAAAATGATATCTGACTTGGAAGTACATATGAAGCAAAGGTGTGTCACTGAATTCTTCCATCCCAGAAAAAATTGCAACCATTGACATTCATGCTTTCTGAACGTTTATGGAGATCAAACAGTGGCTGTGAGAACAGCGAAGTGGTGGGTGGTGCATTTCAGGAGTGGCAGCAGTGATGTGAAAGACAAACCACGTTCCAGATGACCATATATAGCTGTCAAAACCATCAAATGAAGAGCTTCTCAATCAGCTCATCCACACGAGTAAGATGAATGAGACCAGGAAACTGTGTACAGAGCTGAATATCTGATTCAGCATGTTGGAAACAATGGCGGCAACATTGGAATACTGCAGTTTGTACCAGGTGGGTACCACAAATGCTCATATAGGAATAGAAACAACATACTATGTAAGTTTGTCAGGGCTTATTGAATCAATAGGAGACTTAAGGTAACATTTTCTGTCATCCAGTTTCCTGCATCACATTGTTACCAGTGATAAGACATGGCATCACCACTACAAGCTCGAGTCAAAACAGCAGTCCGTGGAGTGGCAATGTGTGAATTCCCCATCAGAGAAAATGACACAGCTTAAATTTCACTGAGCTACTGTAGCAATAATAAGCCATAATTATGCTTTATGCAAGTTTCTTGTGACAAAACAGTGCATCAAATATGAGTTACAGGAAACAAAAGCCTAAGACTTTTGATATTGACTTCCAGCTTCAATTCCAGTACACAGACTTTCATTTAAAATGGAATGCGATGGGACCAGAGCAAGGTAATAGATGCCAACACTTTTTTGTGTGTGGATTTTGCATTCCAAGTCGTACCATCTCCTTCCAAACTGGTGAGTTAACCTAAATTAAACTAATATATCTAAATAGATATGTGTACTCATTGACAGTAGTTTTCAGCACCTTACTTCCTGCTGTTCACAAAAGTATTCTTCTGTCTTCAGGTGTGATTTCTAAGCATTAGTATCTTTAGCAGTGATTTGGAACAGTGTTTGTTAGGTACCAGAGTTCCTGTTCTTACCTTTCAACCTCAGTTTCTGAACAGCCATACTCACTTTCAAAGAGAATGGCAAATATTAAAAGTCCTAGACCTAGGTCATTTAAACTCATATGCCTTTAAACAATATTTCCTATGTGTTGTTATTTAAATTATTTGCCTGTGTCTAGGAATAAATGCTTTATTAACCAGTGTATTTTAAAGTTTGCATAGAATGCAAAGAGCTCCAAGGAGTTCTTCATCAGTTTTTCACTACTACTTACTACTATGGCATGACGACAGTTATCAACAGGATTTTGTCTCACTCAGAGTTAATGGGAAATCTTTTATTGACTGGTGTAGTTTACATTCTGGAACTTCCAGTTCTTATTGGTGATGCTGATAAGTATTTATGGACACTCCAGACCTGCAGCTGCTTTGTTAGAACATGTGTATTCAGTTCTTAAAATGTTCTATATATACTATGGCAAGTTGTTAATCATGCAATAGGGTTAATCTACTAGGAGGTAAGTGGTTAACTATTTCTCTAATTGGTAGAAGAATAATAAGGAAAGTAACACGGACAACTCTTTTGTTTCCAGTGTTAAAGGCTACCCTTGCGCTGTGTGCCTTGAAGAGCTGTAGCAGCAGCAGCACAGCTTCTTAGTACTAGAATTGCAGGATTAGTATGGATAGGTTGAAATGCACTACACGAGAATGAATTTTGGGGTACAGGAATCCCATCTTGCATTGCTATTAATATTGAGAGAGCACATTTTACATCAGTGTTCACCCTGAGCACTTGATTTAGAACTACTGGACAGTTGACATCTTACAACCTACCATGTTTCATTTAGGCACCTCTGTGTACAACTGAATGTTACCTGGTGGCTCAGAATTTAAGCATTTCCTTTCAGTTCTGGGCCCAAAATTGTGTTAAATTATTCTATTTAGTTAAATAGCTGACAGTAGATGTGTTTGAATCAATGTGTCGCACAAGGGATGTTGAGACAAATTGACATGCGTGAAAATTTATTAGCAGCGTCCATAGCACACATCAGCAATGACAATGAAACTTATATAGGGGGCAGAAGAGGGAGAAAAAAGATAAGAGAGGCAGTGAGGGAATGGGAAGCTGTCCCCAATGGAAAGCTGGGAAGAGAAGTGGTACAAGACAACCTGAGATGAGCCTCTTCTCCACGCATCTTCCCTAGGGCACCCAGTACTTCTAACATAACACTTTCTGTACAGCAACGATGTAGCTTTCACCAGGAATCACTTAAACTTTCATTTTTGTTCTTCCCATTTACAGTGTTTTTAGCACAGATCAGAGCAAGCTTTGGGCAGAGGTATGTGCTAAGTGGCTGGTTCCTTGGTGAGCTCCATGTGGACGTGATTTTGCATATCTTGATATATGTCTAAAGCTTCAAGGGTATGAAAAGGAAAGAAGAGGGTGTGACTCTTAGTCCTGTGACTGTCCTTCCCCCTGGAATTCACTCCATCAATAGTATTGGGGTCTGCAGGCTATTGCCCACATACCTTCAGGAGGATCCTGTGGTCTCAGGCAGAACGTTGCTGTCACTTTCATACTCCACAGCATCAAGATCTCCACTTCTCCCTTTTGGTATCCCATCATGAGAAGGCCGTCTATCAGTACACTGAGGGTTGTTGGCCATGGGGAGGAGAGCTTGCTGCAGGGAGTTTTTTCACCAAAAATGAGGTGGTACTTGTAAGTAGGCAAAGACTATAATTATGACCATTTGCACAGCTGTGTGTTCTCAAAAGTGACAAAAACCTACCAACAAATGAAAAGATACTCCTGAAGTACTCAGTTAGGAGATGTGACAAATACATTAATAAATCCTGTATATTATGTATTTGGGTTTGCTTCATGTTTAAATTTAGAGAACAAAAACAAAAAGCCCTGTCTTGCATTAAACTTTTGCCTTCCTGTGCCCAGGCTGTGCCTAAGAATCCCCTTAAGCTTCTTTTCTGCACTGTGGTGTAAACCACTGAAGTCCTATGTTCAGTGCAGAGCAGAGGAGACAGCAGCACTGCTTCTGTGCTAAACTGGTTGTGTCTAACTCATTCTGCATGCGTTGTGTTATTTATGTGGATGTCAAGAGTCTCAAGATGCAAAATTGTTGCATTATATTATATTTAAACAGCAACTGGATTGCCAAGTAGAGTGGTTTATATCACAGAAATTACCAGAAATAAAATACAGAGTTATGAAACAAGTGTATCTCACTTATCCAGATACAGAATTAACCTTTTCCCAACCATCTTTCAGCATAAAAACGTTATTACTGCTGGATAGGATAACCCAAGAAAGCAGGCATTTGATATGTAATCTGTGTATTCCATTTTTTCATATGAAATTCTGCACAGATATATAATCACAGAGGGAAATAATAAACAGAATACTTTAATCACTGAACACAGTAATATCAGTTTAAATGAAAGGATTTTACATTTAACACTATGTAAAATAAAACAATTGAATTCCATATGCGAAGAAACTAAAAAGGCCTTTTCACTTTTGCTTATGAATCTCCTTCAAGCACTGTGCATCAGTACTCATATGTGAGATTCTCTCTGAACTATGCCATTTTATGCTAGTTGCAAAAACAAACTGATGCAGTCTGGATGGTGGGGTAAATATACTGATGCAAACTGCTTTCCTCTGCTGACTGTTTCTGCTAGGAGGATTGATCCACTTGGTGATCTTTTCCAGAACTCCTCTTACTAACTTCACAATTTTTAGCTGATTACACTTGCATCCACTATTTGTCCCTCCTATTTAAGCAAACAAAGAAAAAAAATTCAAAAGTACTGTGCTTGGTATCTATGCATGAGCAGGAGGTCTTGATTTATTTGCTCTCTTGTTTGCATCGCTCTAATGATGGTTATTTAACTAGATTATTTATTATTCATAGACCTCTGTAAACACCAGCCATATATGCTGTTGGTATGTTTGCAGTTCTGCATGTGCAACAATGGGTTCTGATTCTTTCAGAAAGCATTTTTAGTCACTTTATTACCAAATTAACATCTTTCTGACCAAGGAATAAATTTGAAATCTTGACCCTATATTTAAGCATCCTTCATATCAACTGATGTCAGAGTAATAGTCAGGAATTTTCATCTTCAAATCTGCCTACAGGTTGGGACAGTCAGTTTTATGAAGAGTTAACTATTTTCAGCTGAACCTGTGATGTTCAAACTACGTATGCAAAAAAAAAAAAAAAAAAAAAAAAAAAGAAACCGATCTATACAGAAATTAAATGGCTGTTTCTTCCTGCCTTCTTTTTGAATGTTTTGTTCACAAAACTTCTGCATCTCGCAGTAGTTTTCAATCAATCTGCAATTTGTTTTATTTAAAAACGATTACTTTGTTTTGCCACATTGTTTTATAATAAGAAAACAGCAGCAGCTAAGTATAGAAGGACTAATTGTCACCTTTATCATTCACCTGCAAGAAGTCGTTTTCCAATTACTAATTACCTGTGGAATATTACTGAAATTAAAATGAGGAGCACGGTCAATACTGCATACATCAAAAATTATGAAAATCTTCACTTGCTGAGAATTGAGAAAATGTTTATTGGTTTATAGATGTGGAGTCCTCCAGGGAGTGCTACAAATCCACACAAACTCCCTGCATCTTCGACACTGCATTTGGAACACTGATTTAGACAAAATATGTGTAAAAACTCCTGTAAGCAGGCAACTCTCTAGTGACTATACATCTGCAAAGGCTCGAGAACATAAATTATTCCAGCACAAGTTGGGAATAAATTATGTTCACTTAATGGACTCTAGAACTGCTTGATCCATACAGTAACAAAGGAAAAAAAATATGTGTTTTAGAGTTAGGGAGCACAAGGTTATTTAATCATCCAACAGATGTGTGTGCATTTTAACATAGCTTTTTAAGTAGCATAAGGGCAGTGAAACTGTCAGGAAAGAGGACTTGTGATAATAGGACATGTAATGATGTGAGAGTGGTTAGGTACAATGCTTTTCCTGAGGCACATCAGAGCTGAAGCAGCTATCTTTTCCATAGGAAAAGAAAATGAATCAAGCTTTTTCTCTCACAGGACTTTCCTTAACTCAGATCTGCTCTGTATCCCCTGCAAATGTAAAAGCACAGTTTTCTCTTCTAGTTTGTGACTCATAGACTATCAAGAAGACTATACAGATATGACCAAATGAAAACAAACAAAACAAAATGAAAATGAACTGAAATAAAACAAAGCAACCAACCAAACAAGCTAAATCAAAAACTGCTGCCAATATTGCATCTCTGACAGTGGCCAGTACTGGATGTTTACAGAGATGGCCAAAATAAACAGAGCAACTATACAGTGGTTCATCACTTGCTACTGTTATATACCCAGGAAATGCATCTGGACACTGCATACAGTAACTGTGGCGGGGCTTCCAAGAATTTGTCTTTTCGGAGTTTACTCATTTTTAAGCCTTTGTAATACCTTATGGCAATGAGTTTCACAGTCCAGCTACTAAGTCTGTGAAAAAATATATATATATTTGTTTTGGCATATTCCCAAATAGTTTCTCGTGTACCACTTATTCTTGTATTGTGAGAAGTTAATAATTGTACATATTTACCTTGTCTGCATCTCCTGAAGTAATAATCCCCCATGCTAGCCCTTGGTCAATTCTTCCCCACATAGAAGTCTCATTCTATTTAAAACAGTCCTAGTTCAGAAGCTATTCAACACAACTTTCTGCATTTCAGTATACTTTTCTAGCCTTATATATATTGGTTTTGAGGTCAGGTGGCTGTACACCACAGATTGTGTGTCAGCAGTATAGTTTCTGATTTGTTGTTTATTATTTTCCTAATAATTCTTAATTGTTTTTGTTTCTGCTAATCACTGGGCTGACATTTTTATCAGACTCTCCAAGATCTGCTTCCAGAGATGAAATAGTAAATTTAGTGCTCAGTGCCATTTAGCTGTACTTGTTTTCTCTACATGCATTTATATTATCGACATAGAATGTATTGACTTCTATCTTATTACCCAGATGATCTCTATCAAGAGATTTTTTTAAAAATTCTTCACAGTAAGTTTTAGTTTCTCTACCCTGAGAGTTACCATGTTAGTATAGATTTCAGTCCATATTCCTGTGGGTCTCCAGCAGTAACTTCTTTTCCTGTTGAAAACCGACCATTTATTCTTTCTTCCTTGTTTCCCTCTTGCTTTTACCAAATGTGAACATTCCACATTTATCTATAAAGTCAAGCCTAGTATGTGCTGTCTTGTTGCAGCTAGAAACATTGTTTTAGATGTTGAAATACGCATTTAGCCTTCCTTGCAATGTCTCTTCTTTTTCCTTCCTTCCACATTATTTCTTGATGTAGCTCTTATGTTTTTGTTTCTGTTTTCTGTCTATCACTTTCCTCCTCTGTGTTGTGTTCACTTCCTCATACATCAGCCGTCCTACCCAGCATCTTCTGTTCAGCCTTCCTACAGTGTCTCTCAATCTTTTCTTCACTACTCACATCTATTTATGCTGAGCTAGAATAACTTCATATGTATAATTTCTCTCCTTACCCTATCCATCCCTCCTTCTCTAGAAGTATAGCCAACCAGATGCAATCTAAGCGTGAGCCGAAGACACTGAAATTAGTGTAATTCTCTCCACCGACACAAGTAGAGTTGGAATCAAGTCTTTGACAAAACAGACTGACGTGTATGAAGCTGGTTTACTGATAGGCACTGCATGTATTCCCAGCATGTGTAGGCAGTAGGGACCATGATCCATCTCCTGTTAAGCTGTTCAGACAGATGATTTAGTCTTCACAGTGAGGAAGGGAGAGCTGACTAAGTGGTTTGAGCTGTACCAGACTGACCTTTCCTGGTTTATCTGTATCTCTGGTGAATTGCATGCAAAGGGTGACTAGCTCTGGGGAGAAAACCGAAAGTTATGCTACTTACATCTCTCCTCATATGTGGCAAGTAGGGGATAACAGACCTGTCAGCACTTACAGAGAATGAATAAACCTGTGCACCAGGCAGGAAGCTGATTAACTCACGTAGGCTTGCTGAGGCTGCCTGTGTAGGAAATGGCAGCAAAACACAGAGCACTGAATACAGAAATCACTAGCCTGGAGTATCATGCTCTTTGATCCCATGACTCCTGAAAAGAAGCGAGTGTAGTACTTTAGATGTGATGGTATGATCATGAGAAATTTGGAGCAGTCTTTGAACCAATGACATCTGTGGAGCAATTCATGGTGAGACACCATGATGGAACTTCTTACCCACGTGGTGAGACTTCTTTTGATATACCTCAAGCCTATACTTTCTTAACTGGCTTTTTTATGCCAGTGATTCTGTTTCTTCCTCGCATGTCCAGTGTACTTGGTTAATCAGTCATTATCAGAGAACTGCGAGGGATTCAAAAATCTCAGTAAGTCAAATATTTTTGTGAAGTGGGAATACATGGTAATGGGTGAGAAAGTGGAAAGCATAATTTCTGTGGTTCATTATTTTGACCATTCTCCAAGTAATTTGCTAAGTACTAACTCAAATAACAGATAACAGAGCCCAACTCCTTAACCTTCACAGTAGAATATCCACATGTTTCAGATGTCTCCCCTGGACTCTTTTATATATTCAAATATATCTTACTACTTCAGTGACACTGAATTCAGCAGGGATGTTTTGTGGAATAAAATATTCTTGCATCAAATTAACTCAGTAAGAGATGTGGACTGAACATAGTCTGTACAGTGAGGCATTCAGTGGAGCTGGTGACAGCATGGGGGAGTGAAGATCCTGCAGTCAAACATTTCAGTGAAAATAACCAGATGAGTCAGCTGCTAGATGTTAAAGGTCATAATGGTGATAATGACCACACCTTGTGGCCACGCTTCTTTTGCCAATAATTGTTTCCTATGAGGTGAATTCTTCAAGGTAGTCAGGATATTTCTGTTGTTGCAACACTTACACACAAAAGTTCTTTGTACCAAATAGCATCATACTTTCGCTGGAGGGTGTTCATGGTTATTTTTTCTTCATTGCATCTCTAATTAATTTTGCCAAAGCCACCCGCCTTCTGCCATCTGTTAAGTGGCAAGAAGAAAGAATGTGGCTCCAGACAGCTAGACATTTTGAAGGACAGAAGAGTACATGGGAAGGTGAGAAGAATATGGAGACAAATTCTGATCAACACCTCACAATATCCTCTTTTATAAGATAGCCTAGGAATCATAATGGGCTATTATATTTACAGTATATAAACTACAGGATTTGAAATCCCGCAGATTAAGAAATGGTAACAGTACGAAAGAGATACTAAAGCCCTTTTTAGTCTAATATATCAATGACAGTAATAATACAGTTATTGTAGTTACTCTTTTTAACCAGTAAGTTTAGTAGAAAATACACAGTTCATACTTCCTGTAAGAACAAAGATGCATTATCATTTACCTTAACTGTTTCCATGTTTCCATTTACTTCCAATTATTTATTTTAATTGTGGAAAGAAAAATAAATACACAACATGTTAAGAAATGGCTTGACCTTCCTTCCATAGGCCACATCCTATATTCCTTGCATTCTCCAATTGCACTCCAATTAACTTCACTGGGAGTTGTGTTTGTGTGCATACCCGCATGAAATGAATATATAACTTGGCCTCATGCAGCTCCACAGCACCGAACTGAAATCCCAGTAGAATTTCAGCTATGGTAGCAATCATATTTTCATGATCAAATGTGGGTTACAAGAAAATATTTAACAATTCAAAGAAAGTTTTCTTTAAAGTTTGCAATCTCTAAATATTGTTTTACACTTTGGTCCTTTGGTTAGGATTTAGTAGACTATTTCATATTTACCTTTCTATTTATTTAGTAAAAGTGTACTTGTCTAGCACACATTTTTATGCCAGCCTTGCTTTGCATTTTTACAGTCTGCTAATTAGACCATTTTAACTAATTTGTTTGCATTTTGTATGAGCAAGTTGGGCTTTTGGATTGACTAATGTAATTGCAGCCAGTTTCTGCCAAATACAAATTACTCTTTCTGGTGTGAGCTAGAGAGAAAGGTAAATATTTAATAGCCATCAATACCCTCACAGCATTTTAGAGTGTTTTTTTCCTATGGAAAGTTTAAATAATTACTTCAGTGCTTGATTGCACTTTAATGTTAAGAAATTATTTTTTAATCTTTTTTGAAATAATAATGAATTAGACATTTCAGTCTCTCCATAATGGTTTTATTTCTGTGCACTTTGCAGTTTTAAATTCTAAGCTTTGAGATCCAGTACTTCCACATTTGAGATTTACTCATGTAGCTCTTTATCTATTGAATGGTGTCTCCTGAAGCCATTTTTCTGGAATGTAGTTGGGTTTCAATGTTTGTAAGTGGATAAGTAAGTCAAGTCTTATCTCACTATGAAACTGTGGGGCTTCTTCTTGTTTTTCCTTTTTCCTTTTTTTTCAGAGAATCATAAGAGAAGGCAAAAACTGGTTGCCAAACCTTAGCATTTATTGATTTCTGCCTTTGTACAACAAACCATATATTGTTCATCAGTGCAGAAGTGGATATAAATGCACAGGAGAGCCAGAGACTGAAGCTTGATCAAGTTTCTCCATTTTCAACCAGAATATTCCTGGGGTACTTGCTACCATTTAGATGGAGAAATTGTGCTTGTCAGGCCATGGCAGCTCTCCTCCTTACCTTCCTTGTTCCTCAGACATTCCTCCTACCGTGGCCTTCACAAAGGAGAGCAGTCCATCCCCTTCACCTGAGGGGCAGGCACCAAAGTGCTTCCCTCAGATCTCACTTCTCAGATCAAGGCCAACATTAAAACTCTCTGGCAGAATTTGATGACAGAGCTTTTCACCCTGGTTTAACCAGCTGCAATGGTGTCTCTGCATTTTGCCCGGGTTATGGATGTTTCAGGCTCTAATTTCTTTTCCTACATGAAGCTTTCAAATGCACAGTGTCTCAAGACTTCAGCACCTGAATTCCTTGCTGGATCTGGTCCACAATGCTACTCCTTGCTATGCCAAAGTGTTAAGATAGCAACAGTATGTGAGGAACCTTCACTCTGATAAAAAAAAATTTAATTAGGAGTTTTATACAGAATACATCAGCACAGCTTAGTTGCCAGTTTTCCACGAGGTGTTTTCTTATTAGATAGCACTAAAGAAAGCTTCATCTCAGTCTCATTGAAATCACCAGAAGGTCTTCTATTGGCTTTGAAAAGTGTTTTTAGGGGCATTTTTGGCTTAAATTAAAACTGAAGGTAAAAGGGAGAATGTCATCCCAGCTCACCATTTCCTAGTATTAGACAGTAGCAACTATTTTCCCAAGTTTTAACTGACAAAAAAAAAGAAAGTAAAATTCTCTGTTTTTCATGCTACCTTAGTACATTTCTGGCCTTACCTCTTGTCAGTCATCTTCTGCATCTGGTTCCAGTCCCAGGATGTTATGGGAGGGAGCACCTGCTTTTGGCCTTCTTCCTGTTTCATCAGATGAAATTGAAACGATAGCAGATCAACAGTGAGATCCAGAACTGAGGAGACAGAAGCCAAAATGTCATTTGGCTGAGTCCTTGACATGTCAGTGCTCATTTTCTTTTCCAATAGAGTGCAACTTCACGTGGTATTAAACCATCCATAATTATTAACTGAGTGAACACATAATCACTACCAAGTGACAACAGAGGTTGATGTCATCATCAGTCTATGCAATCAGAATCTGGATTTCATAACTACAATAACCAAATTCCCTTTGTCCTATTCCTATTACATCAAACTTGCTGTGGAACATGAAACTACATAGTTTTAATAGGTGCTCTATCACTATCCCTGCACTGCAAAAAATAATAATCTTTTTGTTTCTGTTATTTGACTGGCCTAGATGGACAGGTAGATTGTTTGATCCATGCTGTCATGAATGCGCTGTCCTGAGAAAGTGAAACTTCTGTTAGTAACAGGTAGGTTTACCTTCTTAGGCAGCGTTTGACAAGTTAGTATTCTTATCTTGAAGTGTTTTTTATATTGCTTTCTGGGAACAGTGCTCTGTGGTCATAATTTATACTGAATTTCTTGAACACGTACTTTTGGGTACTAACCACAGAAACAAGCATCTTCCTGTGGGCCTTTAAATTTGTTGTTTTAGTACCAGTATTTTGGAAATAAAGAGGGATGGTTTTCAAATGGCTTTGAGTACGTATCCAATAATTACCTGAGTGTGTCTTTCTGGAGACATGCTGAAAAGCTGGCATGATTTTGGTGCCCATGAGAGGATATAAGAGGATGGAGGCTTTGACATTGCTGGTACCATCATTCAAGAAGTCTGTCTAAAATAGCTGTGCAGATCATGTTTTGAAGTGAGAAGTTAGATTATTTTGTCATTTCTAACCATTCTACAATTTATCCATGCCTATATTCCCCTTGCTGCTAATAGGATTACTCACACAAGTAACACAATGGCACTTTAGCCTTAAGCAGCTGGCCTCCATGCTGATATACAAGCGAGCATGTCAGCCACTGCTGACTGTGATGCAGAGAACAAATTAACCAACAACTGGACTGATTCTGTTTTCAGCCATAGATATTTGAAATCTATTTTAATAATTTCAGTCACGGGAAAGTATTTTCTAAATGTGCTGTGTCAAAACATCCTAAACAGTGACATGTAATCCAAGGCACACATTTTATTCGTGATTACATTTGCAAATTCAACCTCAGTCCTTTCAAGGCATTTTGAATTTAAAGTAATACTGTTAAATGCTTATGTTCTTAGTATTTAACTTAAGCACTGCCGCAGGAGTATGCAATAAAGGACGTCAGTATGGTAATTCATTTATTTACTGAATATTCTGTCTTACCAACTGACAAATTTTACAGATCTGACTCCCCTCGGGAGATTTCATTATTCTCCAACATGTAATAGCAAGAGATGAGGAGATGTTAAAAAAACAAAGAGCCCTTTCCAAACAGTTAAGTGAATATGTATCCAACTTGAAATATGGATGCTTTTCACCAGCAACATCACAAGAACTTTCAGAGCCTACTCTCTCCTTCTGAACCCATTATTTCCTTAAAGGTGTGTGAGAATCAGTGTCTGCCTGGTCCTGGTAAAACTGTGCAGAGAAACAATTCCCAGACATCTAATTTTCTAAAGTTGTAATAGTGCTTCTTACACTGACTCACCCTGATTACTTCTACTGTGTTAGCTTTTGTACGTAATTTCTAGAATTTGATAATTCTATGCAAAATTATTTTTTGGAAATTTGCCATTATTTCTATGCTGAGTATTTTTGTACCGGAAGAGAAGCTTGAATGTGTGGGATGGTGCGTGAGTGTCTCTGTGTTGCTGTAACATTTCCAGCAGGAAAATTTTTCATCTGAATGCTGAACATAGAGTTCTTAATAGTTAGTTCTTAAAAATATACATCCTCTCATAAATTTGTGCTCTGCCCATGACATTTTTCCATTAAGGATAAACGCACTTAGAAGGCAAATTTCCATGTGAATGGCAAGATACTTTGCAATCATTGTGTGAACTAAAAGGGGAAATATTAATCATAAATTTTAGACTATTTTATTTATACCAAGCAATAGACAATTCTAATACTAATTAAACTCTACCAAGTATGTGAGCAGTGAAATGTTGTCCAAGATAAATTGTTGACTCATTTTATGTCATCTGCACCTCCAGTTTGGACTGAATAGACCAAACTGAAGATACATAAGGGCATAGTATGTGCATGCAAAGCTGTGATGTGAATAGCGTGAAAGAAACAAAAGCTGAAGGAGAAAAATATGCTCTGATTAGCTTGTGGTGTTGGTGGAAGACCTTATCTTCACCTCTTGTGGAAAATGGTACTAAAATATCTGCTCTCATAGACTTCAACGTTAACACAAGATTCATGCAAAAGTAGAAGTTTCAATAAGTGTCTGGGTTTGTACATCAAAGGGTTTAGATCTACATCTGGCCACTACCTAAGTAAAGCACTTTGACACAAACCACTGCTGGCACTGCTGTCAATTATGAGCAATTGTTTGTGAAGTTGAGCATCACTCGAAAAGGTGATAAAGGCATGATGTGCATGATCCAAACTTTCAAGTTGTCAACCTGTTCCGTAATGAATGTAAGGTATACTTACAGGAAAAAAAAAAAAAAAGGAATGCCAGTAATGTTTGCAAATGGCTTCAGATTAACAAGGGCATGTATAATCCAAAGTACTATTTAAAGGTCAGAGAAAAGTTTAAAGGTTAAACCCCACTGTTTTGTTTTTTTTCATGTTGGACTACAGGGAGTTCAAAAGGAAGCCCATTTCTACTCTCAGTTACACTAGTGTGAATTTTGTATTCACAAGGGTTTGGACTTAGTCGAATTGATAAGGATTTACTGCACAAGAGCTATCAGCTCTGGCTGTGATGTGCTGCTTTGCTTCTTGGTTGGGAGAACGGGTTTTGTTTCACTGCCACTTTCTCTTGTGGGGGAAAATATATATATATATATTCATATATATATAACTTTGCCCACAGAGTTTTCACAGCAGAGAAGTTAACATTAGGTACTCTGAGCATACAGTAAAGACTGAAAATAAATACACTGGAAATGGTGACTTCTGTATTAAATAAGCATATCTGATGTTCAGGCTGTGGTAGTACAAGTTTCATGCTCTCATCAGCATGTCCACAGCATTTTTAAATATGGTGCAGCTGTTGGATGACATTTTACATGGGCCGGTTTCTTAAGAGTAAAATCATCTTATTCCTATTTCTGTAATTACCTGTCAGAAGACACACCTCTGAGAAAAATGTCTTATCTCAAATGAGATTTCCAGCTAAGATCATCTTAGCAAATACATAAAAGCACTGAGACTCTAGGGTGACTTTACATTTTCTTTTCTACCTCTTTTTCTATTATTAGCTGTAATAAAACCATACCATTTACCCGAATCTTGGTAAAAAGTGTCTACCAATATATGAGAATATTCACATCTGTATCTTTTCTTCCTGGTGAGATCCTTTAAGTCTCCCCCTTGTACCCCACTTACATTTCCTGTGGACAGCAGGTCTTCCAAGGGCTGTTTAGATTCAGAGTCATTTCTGATACAAACCACAGACATGGTGCTCTTGAACTGTAGGGCAGGGCCTTCAGCTCCTCTCTGTCAGCAGCACTACCCAAGAGCCCATCTGCAGTTGCTTTGTCGTGGCCACATCCCTGAGCAGTAATTATTGGAGAAGGTTACTTAAAGAAAATGTGTAGAGTTTAGTGACAAATATACAGGAAATGTACAAACCACATTCTGCAAATTCCCCTTGGTCATTTTCCAGGATGGTATCCAGAGAATTAGCTGGGTTAAGAGCAACAAGGAGCCTTGTCTGATCTTTTAATTCCCTGTTGGTCTCAGAGGATCTTTGCAATTGCCTGCTCTGCTCCTGTGTCTTTCCCAGAGTTCCCCCCTAGCTCCTTCCATTTCACATTCTCTCTGTGCGGTGTTTCCAACTGCCCCTTCAGCTCCTCCACTGTTCCTCAGAGCTCCCACTCTTGTTTACACCAAGCTGTCCTACAGCTTTCCTCTACCTCCATCTTGGCACTTCACGAGTGGTTCTCACATCACGGTTCCCTATCTGTTTTTCAATTAACATAGCACTGTGGATAGGCTTCTTACTTTTTTTTTTTTCCTTATATATATTTTTTCCCTATGAAACTCTCTGAAGGAACCAAATAAGCCTTAAGTCAAGATTCATGTGGACAGAAGGACCAAACATAAGAAGTAAATTTCAGAAGTGGTGGACATTTCTCAATACACCCAAATGTTCCTATGAAAACATAACGTGGTTCTGTAAACAGTGACTGGTCTCATGATATACCTTACAACTTGTGGCTTGATAAACTGCAAGACTCTTCCTCCCCTTGATCAGATATCTGTAAAAGCATTTCTGGCAAGAATATTTGCCTGTGTGACATCAGGAATGATGTTTTGTTGTTGTTGTTGTTGTTGTTTGTTTGTTTGTTTGTTTTATTTCAGCCTTCACAATATTCATACAATACTGATAGAAAATAGATCCATAAGAATGAGAACTTTGGCAATGTATATTCATTTTGAAAGTCAAGGAAATATTGATGGAAAACACTTCCGCATCTTCCACTGGAATTACTAAATAGATTTGATTAAATATATAAACTTCACTTTGCTATTCAAGTTCACAAAGCATGTTTGGAATAACAATTATTTTATTAACATACTGACATCATCTAGTCAAACAAAATTAAATGTGTTTTGGGGTAATAAAATGTATTGCCTTATTTTAGTATCTTTGCTTTTTTAAAACAATGGGGAGATGGTTTTTTTGAAGAAGTAAAACGATAGTCCCAGAAAAGCTGCAAATTTAAATCACTAACCTCAGCCTAGCCGTAAGCATCCCTTTCCTCAGGGTCATGATCCAGCTGTTCTCAGAAGCAAATTTTGGTTTCAGAAAACTCCTGTCAAAAATATATAAAAAACACCGTTACACTATTAGTAAAATATGACGAGTTGTCTCTAATCTATTCCTACTAATCAGTGTAATAAGACTAGAAGACCTAAAGGTTGCTCTCTAAAAAGAAAATCCCCAGTCTTAGGGACACTGGGAAGCTTCTGAAGGGAAAAGTTTAATTTTAAATAAGGAATCAGATTATAGATTCAGAGGTGTCAGTTTGTACTAGATTTTCCTAACTGTGAAACATGGGTGAAATTTCTTACCATGCTCAGAGCAGATGACATGCTTTAGTTTGAAAAAACACTCAATTTTTTCTTGTCCTTTTGATTGCACCAGTGCACCAGGGTCTGCAATTTCAGCATTTTGTTGTGACATAGTTGTTATCTTTTACCCTGAAGTTTTTGATGGTGCCATGCATGTACACGATGCCTCATAAGCAGTAAGGTTCAAAATTGCTGAACTTGTGTACCCATGCACTACTCTACATGCATGAATAATCTAGTTAATGAAAAGATGGCCAGGGAAAGTATAGCCTCTCTGTAAGCTTGGGATGTGAGGGGTAACACAGGCCATGGTTGGCACTGGGAAGACCTAAAACTGCCACTGACCCACTGCATGATTCTAAGGAAGTCATTTCACCTTTCTGTTGTGCTTTTCTTCTCAGCCTTCCTCCCTCCAACCCGCCAGCCCTTCACAGCAAGATCTGTCTCTTACGATATGTGTCTCACAGCAGGAGCTCAGCTGGGGTTTCCAAATTAGAGCTGATTGGGAGTATTTCAACAAAATGAATTTTCATTAGAAAGTGTAGCTTGGTTTCTGTGCAGTTCTACAGTGTGGTTGTGAGGATGCTCACCCAATATGAGGGGATGCAAATTCAAGTAACAACTTTGAAGAATATGTTTTTATAAGAAGTAGATCATCCATAGCAGGAACTGTGGAGTGCAGCTTGCCCTAGGATAATTATCAGTCTGTGGGTGAATTGGCACATTCATCTCTAGCTGGAGAGACAGCAGTTTAGGAATCTGAACTTGAATAACCTGTATGTTGGTGAGATAGTATGCAGTCTCTCTCACCCTCATCTCACTCATTCTCTCTCTCTCTCTCTTTTTTTTTTTTTTTTTTGTGCTGGTTTGTTTTCTGAAACTTTCAGAAGTGCTGGATTTGTTGCAAGGAAAGAGCTGGAGCACCAGTAAAATCTTGGGATGTTTCATAGTGTGTCTTTAATTAGTCTCACTTGGTTCTACTCTGAACTCCACAATCTGTTAACTGTGAGATCTGACATATTTTGTCTTGTAGAATATTTATAGTATAAAGGAGGCAGGCAAGTTCAGAGTAAATCATGACCAAATACCTGAGGAGAGCTAATGATGAAATAATAGAGATCTGATGACTACTAGAAACAAGCTGTACCAAACCATGGACATTAGTAGCACTTTGTTCTGTTTTGGAGGCTCTCAGAATAAGAAGGACATGGGCCTGTTGGAGCCAGAGAAGGCCATGAGGATGCTCAGAGGACTGGAGCACCTATCCTCTGGACACTGGTTGAGTTGGGATTATTAAGTCTGAAGAAGAAAAGGCTCCAGAGAGATGTTACTGCAGACTTCCAGTATCTGAAGGGAGCTTACAAGAAAGGAGTGGAGGGACTCTATTGACGACTGTGGTGATAAGATGAGGATTAATGCCTTTAAACTAGAAAATGATTGATTTAGATTAGCTATTAAGAAGAAATTCTTCCACTGGGGTGGTGAGGCAGTGGCACAGGATGCCCAAAGAAGCTGTGGATGCCCCATACCTGGAGATGTTCAAGACCAGGCTGGATGCAGCTTTGGCCAACCTGGTCTAGCAGGAGGTGTTCCTCTCCATAGTAGGGAGTTTGGAATTGGATGGTTTTTAAAGTCCCTTCTAACTGAAGCATTCTGTGGTTCTATGAAGGTATGACAGGGATGGCAGTAGGCCGATGAGAACAAAGGGATAAGTGAACTAAATTGTCAGAAAGTACAGCGGAGAGAACAGAGGAAAATAAACCATGGAATTAGGAGGGGAATGGTATGGGATTTTAGGAAGTTGGTGCGTTGTAATGAGAGAAAGAAAACAAGTAGGAATTTCCAAAATTGATGCAACTAGAGCTTTTGGAACATTTTCTTAGTAGTTTCTTGTGTATTAATGTGGATGGAACCTTCTGAAGACAGAAGGACCCTAGAACCATTTGTTTTTATTAAAAATAAATAAATAAATAATAAAAAGTGATGAAGCAGGTCTCTTCTTTATGCCAGCCTAAGCTGCTAACTGCTTTAGAATACCAAAGCAGTACCAAAATGGCAGTGCTGAAGGTAAGGTATGTTTTCTCCCTTACATAGCTCCACTTCAGCTTCTCTCACTGACTGCCAGTCAAAAACAGCTTGCAATTTTAACCCACAGAGCAACTGACTCATATTCAATTCAAATGCTGAATACTTTGTGAATCGTTCACAAGAGTATGACTACTCTGTGACATCTTCAAAGAATATGCGAAGTATCATTTGCTGAAATGGCAACTCTGTAAATGCGTCTCCAGAGGGCAGGATGGTGACCCTTATTGCTTCTTCAGAAACAAACAAATCAAACCGAACAAAAAGAAAAAAAATCCACTCCTTTTAAATGGAATAAAAAAAACAGTGAACTATAGAGGAGGTTGTGGAAAATGGGTTTGCCTGTGAACCTCCTGCTTTGTAAACTGAGATTAAAAAGAGGAAAATAAAATGAAACAAACAAGTACTGACCTGTGAGTGAGAGTTAAGCAAACACATAGATAAATTTAGAGATGCCATCCTGTGATGGGGAAATACCCAGCGTAAGCACTGAAGAAATGTTTACAGGGGAAAGATCTGTGGATTTTCAGGCAGTGGAACAGCAGTGGTTACCTCTTGCTGAAACATCGTAGCTGCAGTGAAGTGGCAAAGACGACAACTGACATGCCAGAGACACGTAAACCTATCTTACAGGGCTGACAATTTGGTATGATTGCTCTCCAAAGATAACTTTATAACTTGCTGAAGTGTGATTTAAGGATGCCCTGGAGCAGCACTAACCTGTGTACCTTTCTTGTGGATAACTTTTATAAGCTATAGCTTTAGTTAATAGCTTATGCAATTTTTCATTTGACCTACGGGTATCCCATGTGGGTGGGATTTTCAAAAACACCCAAGCCCAGGCCCACAAAGGGATTTACACAGGGATGATTACACCTACAAAGTGCACAGGGAGCGGAGCAGAGGCCTGGCCCCAGCTTAGCCTGTGACCTAGGGAGGAAGCAGGAAAGGGACTGCAACGTCCTTAAATCATCACACAGAAATCTACCCAAGTTCAAGCAAAATTGCTCTGGACTATGTTCTGTTGATGCTTCCGCTCTGTTCCCACTGAAATGGAGTAAAATTAGGTTCTGGTCAAGTGTTCTTGAATAGGCCAGACTGAATATTTTTCTGACATAGCTTTGACCCTTTCTAAAATATATGTATTAAGAAGTATTTTATTAGCAAGTAGACTACATCATCTGGGAAAATGTGTGCTGCTTTGTTTCAGTGTATTCATTTTCAGATGAACTATTGCATATAGACACAGGAATAAAAAGAATGATAAAAGGTATAATACGAAATCCAGTTTCGACGCAGTGATGTTAAACTGCTTAATCTGAAGCAACCAGCAATCTCTGTGTGCAACTTGAGCTGTAGATCTTTGAATACGCTATCCCTTTTGATGCTAACAAAGAAGAAGGGCTCTATCTTCATTAGTGAAAACACTAGGATAAATCATATCCTCCATGGAAAACAAGCCATAAACAGCAGTGTTTCTTATATAAATAAGCTTTTGGGGAAGCTGCTTTATTTCCAATTTTTCCATTTTCAAAGCTGAACTATACCCTCTGGCATCCAGAAGATGGTTTCAAAGGCTATAAATAGTCAAACTAAATAAATGACTGAGACTATCCTTACAATGACATGGTAAAAAATAGGCACAATACTGGCAACTTCTGCACAAATGCTAGATGTCAGTTGGCTTCCCCAGACCCAGAGACCTTTCAGAGTGTTTCTAAAATGTAAAATAGAGGTTGAATGAGCCTCATGGAGAGTGGGTAGGTACCTCTGCAGTGCCAAGACAGCACAAGATAACTTCCCAGAGCTACGTCCTGGCTGCAGCCAAATTTACACTCTTATTAATAAAGAGGAAAGTGCATGAAAGGCAGTAGAGTGTCCCAAGGCTATTTAGAACTCCTCAGATGCTCAGGCGGTAGCAGAACATGCTATAGGATGCTCTAAACTTGCATAGTTCATTTGACTTGAAGATATATATCAGGACAGTTGATGAACAAGCAACACACTTTTTCCTAAGACATGATTGTAAGGTAGTCAGAAAATAACTTTTTCCCTGGTGTATTTTGTAAGAGTAGCGATTTCAGGTCACATCTTGAAGAAAATAATCACAAATTATTTGATCACTTAACTCCTAAAAATGGGTCCTGTGGAATTTGTGTGGTTGTAAGAGTGCACAGCATGGAACAATATGTGTGTAGTACAGCAGAACTTAGTACAAGTGAATGGGAAAAGAGGAAAGCAGACTCTAATCTAAAGATCTTGCACCCTGGCTCTTGACAAGAAGTCAAATAAGTACTTCATTCTGTGTGGCTCTCCAAAATGTAAGACCTCTTGTCCTCACTGAAGAAGAAAATGACACTGATACACAAGTAGCACAGAAATAAAATCAAAATTAGTTCAGCCACTTCCTACTTCATAGGAAGAACTAAACCAGTGTTGCTGTCTCTCAGCATCAAAAAAAAAAAAAAAAAAAAAAAAAAAAAAAAAAAAAAAAAAAAAAAAAAAAAAAAAAAAAGGGGCTCTGTCAGATAAAATGCACCATTCACCCATCCACCATTTGCTGCAAAATGTATGTTGTTTCTAGCATTTTATTCTTTTCACACTCTCTAGCTCTCAAATGAGGGAAAAATCTGAGGATGATGCTTTAGGATAATAGAAAGGGGAAGCAGGTTTCTTTTTAAACTCTCTAGTTCAAGGAACTAAGGAGACATTTCTTCATTGTAAAGACAGGGAAAACAAAGGAAAAGTGCCTCTAAAGCAGCATCTGCACTCAGATTCAGAGTTAATGTTTTCAAAAACTGTTTTCTCTTACACATATATTTTGTGGGTTTGAGAGTTACATTAGAAAAAGATAATTGTGGACTACTTGAAAAGGAACAGAAACATGAAAGCTGTCTGGGGCAGGTGGGTTGTATTTCTTAGTCTGCCTTAAAGTCTAAGTCAGTTGTTCTTCCTCTATTTTAGAATCTGGACTAGAAGAGGGTACTAATAGTATTTCCTCTCACCTATCAATTTTCAGTTATTGTTCATTTCTTAGTGTATATCATTACTTTGTCCAGCACAAAGGGGTTCCTGTTTCTCTTGGCATCTCTACATGCAGGAGTAGCATAAATACATTCAACATTTCAGTTTCAAAGTCTTTAAAATAACATGTAAAGCACATATAATATTAGGCTAACTTGTGGAAATCAGGGAACAAAGCACAAAGACAGAAAGAAGGCATAAAATTAGCCTTGGTCAAATGGCTTCTATCTCATTTCTTTTTGTCCTGCTCTGACTGGTGTAACTTATAATTAGGCTGTGCCTGCAGTGGTGTGGTTCCAAAGAACTGTGGATTAAGGAGAAACTCTAGAATTTCTCCACATCTTGACAAGTTATAACCTGAAAGCTACACTTAGTCCATTAAAGATTTTTCACAGTGACATTTTAGTGCAGCTAGGGAAATATGCCACTTTGCCATTTATCATTTTCGGGGCATGGACAATGAAAAGGAGGTTGCTATGAAGAACAAAATAAAATGGATTACATGTATAGAAGAGTGGTGAAGAATAGTAATAAATACACAGCACTGAATGTCAGCAAATGTCACTTGAGAAGCCATTTGCAGCTACCAGAACAGCCTTGCAAACCAGCAAAAGTAGCAAAACCAGGCAAAACAAGTTGGGTGTACTCACTTCCACATGAATAAGCAATAAACCTCTCTGAAGTTCCACCAGAAAGTTGTTAAACTTGATAGATGAATCTTTTCAAAATTGCTCTGTTGCATACAGTATACGGCAACAAAAGACTATGGATGGTTTAAAGTGAAAAAGAGAAAGTATTGCTGAGAACGCAGTGATTTAAGCATTTTTGTTCAAGCACTCATATTCTGCTTTGTATTAAAGGGACAGTTTGAACAAAGGAATGATTCATCACATCACTTTTTCTTCCATAAGGTTGCTCTTTTTTCAAGTCTGAATTTCATTTGACATTCAGTCTATTGCATTATTAGCATTTCTCCTTTAAATCTGTTTGCCTTTCTTCTTTAAACATATTTGCCTGTTGAAGTAGAAGTCCAACAGGACTTCTAGTTAAATCAGTTTGAGGCTGGTAGGCAGAAATGTTGTTCCAAAAGAAAGTTATCTGATGTGAAACTTCTAATGGAAGCTATCTATCATTCTATCGACATGTAAGTGAAAGACCTTCAAGATATCTCTGGTCTATCCAGGAGCATGTGATTTGTGCATCTATGGATTGGCTTCATTGTGGTTTTTGACATGTTGACATAGAAAAAGCTCTCATCTCATTGTGAATGTTACAATATTTGAGAGACAACGTGAAGACTCCTTCAGGCTTATTTTCAGTCTGTCTGTCTGGTAAACTAAAGTGAAGGTCTCTGACTCAGAAAATATCTCCAAGGAAAAGTGAGAGTTCTTAAAATTTCAGAAACTCAGACTTTTGTATTTAATTTTCCATGAGATTCTTCCTCCCAAATTCTTGTTTAACTTAGTAAAATCGGAGACAGACTGCATCATTTTGATTTCATGAGACACTTATCCCCAGACGCCACACTCATGCAAATTTCAGATCAATTTTGTTTTCATTAGTGAAAAGCAGTAACATAAACAGGGTCATACAGGGATCTTTTATTCAAAATATTTCCTACGCATTAAGATATACTGCCTGTAGAATGGTTTCTGTTAAATTTCTTACCGTATGTTCACATAAAAGCTAAAAAGGACCAGACCTACGATAAAAGCTGTGAGTTTTATTTTTCTTTGAACAAAACAAATTTCTTCCACTTACAGAACCTGTAGATGGAGTAAGGGTGAACCTTCCTTTCTTGGACAGGGTGTTTAAACAGCAACATTTCTTTGGAAGTGTCTTTGCTCTATTCATGCAAACTCAAAATCAAATGTAATCCTTTGTAGTCAATCTGAACCCTTACTTAAATTAAATGTAAAGCCTGTTTTATAGATGAACAACGAAAATCAGAAAACAAACATGAAACCGATGGCTTGTACTCAGCACTGCATGAACTTTCCTACTGCTTCCCACCCCCCTCCCTCTGATTCTTTGAAAACTGAAGTAATCTTTGAGGCAAAACAGGCATTTGACAGCATCCATCATACAGAAGCTCTGTAGCAGTTGTGCGCCTTCTCTGGTCTTGTTTTGAATTTCTCTGTCAATTTAAATAGACACAATGGAGTCTCAAGTAGTGATACACTGAGGAGACGAGGACTGTGTCAGGTGCAACAAAGAGAAAAAGATATATCAGTTTGTTACCTCGTCATAAATATAAGACTCCCCAAAAGCTTCTCCTTTTACATAGAAGTGTGTAGTTCAATCAGAAATGCAGGAAAGCTTATTTATTTTAAATACGTGATGTTTAATCTTTGTTATGCAATAGTATAATCTATGCTTTTAAGAAACTCTGAGATGTATTACATATGTAAACAGTCTTTGTCAAAAGAGACAAAAATACACTTTCTTACAGGGAATTTGAAAAGTATAAATTCTTGAATAAATAGGCAACACATGAGTAAATATGTTGATCTAGTAACAGATATCAAAATGGTTGGAAACCAGCTTAATCTAATGAATGGTTTAAACTTTTAGTCTTTCCTTCCTTGGTCCTAGGTATGAAAGCTACTGTCCACCCCCTAAACTTGGTGTTAGTTACTGAATGCATTAGGAAAGCACCAGATGAATTTGGATCAGGCCTCTGGCCTCCAGGCTTGATCCTGTAGGCCTGGATCAGCCCAAAGCCAATCTATGCTGTACTGTACCTGCAAGTCTCTGAAATACAGCTGTTGAAGTACGTGCAAAATATCTGAAGCTCTTGATCAGATGGGCCTTTGCCTCTGAAAAGAATGAAAGTTTTGACTAAAAAGCAGTGTGCAATTTGGATCTAATAATAAAAAATCGTCGTTTCTGTTATAAGGAGTTTTTTCGATATGTTCATCTTCCTAAATAGAACAAAGTTCTGGGGGGGGGGGGGGGATAATTTTTTGTCCTTTTTTATTTTAATGGCTAAACACTGTAATGCTAGCTAAATAGAATTCTTGTCTGTTAATAGGTTCCTTTAGTTTGTAATAAATAGGAAAGCTAATTACTAAAATTTTGTATTTGGTATGCATTAGCTTTTGTGAGTCCTTTCTTTACCAGCTTCATTGACATTCAATATGGCAAGCTTCCTTTGAAACATATTTATAAAATAACTACAGTATAATTAAACCAACAAAGCCATCTTTTAAGTAAGCTTAATAGCTCAGTTTTCCACTCCATACTTTTTTTTCTTTTATTTTTTTTTTAAGGAGGAGAACCAGTTATGCTTCAATTCTACTGTATATTTCATTTGGCATCTCATATTTCCTTTCCATTTGCGATCTATGCATATCTAATTCTTGACAACTGTGGTTGCAAGTAAGTGTGCATGAAAAACACTCTTCGGAGAATTTTCCATGAGAATATTTTTGTTATTGAGAAGTGAAACCTGTCTTGGCGAATACAATATACATGATACATATACACATAAATATGTATTTTAATAGCTAATAGTGGTGTCATTAATAAGCAAAAATGGATTCGTATATATGGCAGGTAGTAATCGAAGTGGATGCTATTTAATAAATGTAACTTAAAATATTTTAATTATATAAAAGCAATAGGTAAATAAAAGCAATTACATTTAATTTTGCTTTCAGCCCGTGAGCATTTTCTGTATGCGTTAATAGAGGTGAGAGCTTGTGCAGAAGGCTAATGGTAGAGTCGGTGTTAGCATTATTCATTAGGGTGTCTAAGTAGTACTTATTCTGAGATATTTCTCTGGAAGACGAAAATGTTCTTGGTAAGGGTACTTGGATCCTGATAACCCTAATTCATAATAATATCCCTCTCATTCAGAAAATTAAAGTTTACAGAGTCCTTGGCAGTTTGAAAATCTTTCTACTATTTAGAATCATGATTGTGTTTACTAAGGACAAGCTAAGAAGTGATAGTTCACGTTATAACAAGTGGAACCTCATAACTGTTTCTTAAACTCTGTCCTCTACAGGCATAATAACACTGAGACCACATTTAAGGTATGGTGAATAAAACAGTTGACATCATTGTTATAATCTTTATTTAAAACTGTTACCAAGGTTACAAATTACCATCACTGTGTGCAACAGGTCCCTCTGAAGCGGTATCATTACAGATTAACTGTAATGTGTAGGATTATAATAAAAGGCATAAGGGATTATGCACAAGCAAAAATGCTAGAAATAACACAAATATATCTACATTGTACAGCGCATCGCTTTAAAAAACCTCTGTTCTCAATGCTGAAAATACACAATGTGGCTTTTTGTTTAATTCGGGCATTTAGAGAGATGTTAACCGTATCCTGAAGTGCCTTTACCAATGTCAGAACAGAGAGAGTAGGGTTTATCTCGACCTATAAAACCTATGGATATATTCTCACATAGTCTCCGCTCGTAGTGGAGCACCGAGTTTATGGGAAAATATGCCTCCATTGTGTGAGGTGGGGCTGCAATAAAAGAAAACAACCGGTGGCTGCGTGACCAACAGCCCCAAGGCCCTGCGTGGAAGCCGAGGCTGTCTCAGTGGGTAGGAGGACACCGGACCGACCCAGCTGCAGAGCCTTGAGTATGGTGACTGCTGCCGTGGCCTTTCCCCGGCCCTAGAGTTGAGGGAGGGGGTGGTCTCCTACAGTGACAGGGGGCAAAAAGGGAAAGAGAGGCGGCAAGTGACCTTCCACTGGCCACTCCGCGACCAGCACCTCCACCTCCCCACTAAGTCCCTCTACCCTGCCCTCAACTTAATGACACAAATCCGGGCTCTTAAAGTCTTTGGGACTGATCGTACTCGCTCATTTATAAATAATGATCTCCATATAGATGTATAACAACAACAT
Organism: Odontophorus gujanensis; assembly: GCA_013399175.1. Classification (NCBI taxonomy): domain Eukaryota; kingdom Metazoa; phylum Chordata; class Aves; order Galliformes; family Odontophoridae; genus Odontophorus; species Odontophorus gujanensis. Next base: position 9,411 of record VXAB01003247.1, on the reverse strand, counting down.
ACCAGAAGTGTTTGGAAAGAAATCCGATTAAAGTCTATAGCATTTTTTTTCCCTCTCTCTCCCAGAGCAAAAGTCCGACCACAGGTCAGCTGCCGCGACCAGCCCAGGCTACAGGGATAAAGGGAAGAAAAAGCACCAAGCAAGCCCTCAGGGGGGGTTGGTGGGGGTACTGCCGGCGAACGATTCTACCCATCAGGCTGCGGCCATCATCCCCTCTTCCAGCCCAGCCTAGAAGACTCGGCCGTGCCGCCGGCGGGTGCTCTGGGCGTTTTGAGGGATGGCAGTCCCTGACCCGCTTGGAGAGTGAACTCCGCAGCCGCGGCCGATTTCCCCCCGGCGCCAGCAGCCCCCGAGCAGAGGCGTGGGGCCGCCCCGCTCCACCCGGCCCGGGGTGGCGGTGACGCAGAAAGATTCTTTCCTTTCCTTTTTCGGGAGATTTAGGGGAATAGAAAAACAAACATCGGGCCCCTTCGTGAAACCGGCGGAGAAAGCTCCGAAGGGAAAGAGAACAGGGCACATCCTTTTAGAGGAAGGACAAGGGTTCTCTGAGGAGGGAAAACAAAAGATGACAGTGGTGGCTGTAACCCCACCATGAACCAGGGACCTCCCGGGCACGCTCGGAGAGCTAACCTCCCCGGACTTCCCATTACCTCTCCATGACACTTCACTAATGCTCACACAATGGCCAACTGAGCAGTTTAAGTAAAGATATTTTAACCTGAACTAAACATTGTCTCCAGACAATAGGATGCAAAGCAACATCTGGCAGCACGCATAAACAATGCTGGGCAACAGCATATGCTCGACGTCTGGAAGTTTATGTCAACACTAAGCAGCCAAGAAGGCTGTCGCTGCTCGGTATCAAATCTTCATAAATAGCTGTTTGCTGCTCTTCCGAGGTAAGCGGCTCGGAGCCTTCCTCCCGGGACACCCTCTTCAGCTTGAGGTTACACGGCAAGAAATCTTCGGGCGCCACTAGTACCTCCTCCCGCCCTCGGAGCGAGAAAACACGAGGCGGCCCCGGGCAGGGGCAGCGCCAGGCTCCCCATCGCCGCTGGAGCTTCTGCGGGCACAGCCCGGCCGCAGCCGCTAGTGGAGCCCTGGCCGATGCTGAATGGACAGCTTCAGGGAAGCGCCTCTTTAAAGAGGAGGCTCTAGGCTAATGAAACAACGGAAGGTGACTATTGCGAACAGCTGTTCCTCATACATATTTCATTATACAATCAGATAATGCGTCTTATCACCTTCTCAGTTATTCACAGATAAACATTTTCAAGACGTTTTGACATCTGTCTTAGGGCCTGCTATTAATTTAGTAATCACCGTGGTTAAAAATACATGGGCACTGCACCTCACTAAAACTCTGATTTCGCTTTCGGGAACAACTTCCCTAACAGCTCACTCTAAGCAGGACGAGCTACATCAGGGCAAGAAAAGCCCTGAGACGGGGTGGGAAAGGAAACATCCTTACCCTGCAACCCTGTGGCCGCAGTGGGGGTCCTATACCGAGCCCAGCGCACACACCTCGCCAGTAGGGGAGAAGCGCTGGGGGAAGCAGGCACACCCTGCCCGCGGCCGGCCAAGATAACACCCGGAATAGCCGCGTTTGCCCCTCCGGTCGGGCTCTCGGCACCTGAACTCCTGCTCTTCGGGAAAGCACTCATCGCGGCCCCAGGGCAAAGCAGTGCCTGCTGCTTCCCACTGCCCCGCAGCGCCCGTAGCGTCTCAGCTCTCCGGGGGCACAAAGCCCGCGGCTCCCCGGCCGGGCTCTCGCGTAGAGAAGCATCAGGGAAGTTGGACGCGAAGTTTGTTTCCTTGGTACTCGGGCTGGTTTTTAAATCGCGGGGTTTAGAGTGTGGAGGCGTCTGCAAGCTACCTCTTTGATGTCTTTTTCTTTGTAATAACCCCTTTTCTTAAAGGACACCCCCAGCAAACAGAGGCACACGCTCACAATCGCTAGATGCTACCCATGAACGAACGAAGAGGGAGAATCACACCTCGCCAACTTCGTTTCAGAGCTTTGTGGGCTCAATAAAACTATTCACTGCCCCTTTCCCTCTCCTCACGCTGCCGTTTTTAACCACCGGCTTTACACGCGAGCTAAAATCTGCCTTCCTCACGACCCCCCCGGGCCCAGATAACGAAATGCGGGCAGGAGGACGAACTGTTTTCCCGTCCTGACAAAGCAGATTCTGCTGCAAACTCCTTCCCAAAGCTGAGATCTCGCCACTGGCGCGGGTCTTTTCCGCCCGTAGGAGCAGAGCGCAGCTTTGGGGCTGCCCCGCTGCTCTCCCCGGTCGCAGCCGCTGCCCCGGCTGTGACACTCGGGGCTGCGTCGGTGGACGCGGCTGCGGGGGTGCGGGAGTGGGGGACTCCGCTCAGCGCGTCCCGACGTGCGGCTGTGTTTGCCTTAAAGCCTCAACAGGAGTCCCGGGCGTGAATTTCATTTTAATTGTACAAAAAAAAAAAAAATTGCTTGCTAGCAGGTGGCAGAAGGCAGAGAGGATCTGGGGTCAGTAAGGAGAGAGAATGCTCTGGGAAGTGGAAATAAAATTTCTACTGCTCAGTCCCCAGCGCTGAATGCCTCTCCTTCCCTTGAACAACGGGAGGATGAGAGATGAGCTCTGAGTCTGTATCGGATCTACCTGGAATCCACCATTCTTAAAGTCAGAACCAAGAAAACTGGGTTGTGAATGTTAGGAGGGGAGACCCCTCCACCCCAGCACCACTGATTGTATTTTCCAGTCCCAGAATAAAGGCAGTGCTGTGCTGCTGGCAGCTCCCTGCCAGATGCTCTCGCATCGGTTCCTCTCCCCTCTCAGAGTCTCTCTGTGCCCACCTGGCTCTTGACCTCAGCCCACCGAAACCCTTTTGCGGTGTCAGCGCCGCATTCACTGCCGACGCCCCACTCGCCATCCCCACCCCAGCCCCAAGACGTCCTTTGCCCTATTGATTGCGCTACAGCCAAACAGGGCGAAAAGACGAGAATTGTATTCGACAGATGCTGCTCACTCGTGAATAACAGGTTCAGTGCATACGGTATCTCTCGCCATTATCCTGTAAGTTAATATTGAGTAGCAATAGCTGTCTAAATATCAAAATCTATTTATAGGGGATGCAGAGCCATGACCTCTCCATCTGACCTTCAGTAACTGCAGGTTGGAAAACGGGGGTAAGAGGGGAGGAAAAAGGAGAAAAACTCCAATATTAAAGAGATCTGCGGGGTGGAGCTGGTCCGGCCCGCCTTTGTCCTGAAATCCGCAGGGGAACGGGGGCCTTCGGGACGGCACTGGCCCTGCGGGCCCGAGGAGGAGCGGCTCTGGCTGACTTCGTGCCCCCACCAGGAGCGCGCTGTGGCTTCGGCCGCTTATGCCCGTCTGCAAAAATTTGGGTATTTTTTCATGTTACAAGAAGAAAAAAACATTAAAAAAAAAAAACTTAATGCCCCCGTAGCAGCTCCCCACGCACCCTGCTCTCCTCCGGGTCGGGAGGGAATGCTTCGTGGGGTCCCGTGGGAGTGGACATCGATATTACAAAGCGCATCCCCCGGAGGGAGCGATCTCAAATCCCACTGCACTTCTGCCTTTGTGGGGCCGTCGGAGCACGTCCAGCCCGAGCTAACCGCCGTGTCCAACTGCCAGGCTGCCCTTCCCCCGCCCAGCCCGGCCGCTCCCGGAGTGAACATGGCGCCCGCGAGCGCGGGGATCACTTCTCTCGCTGCTCGACGGCGGAGACGCGCTCCCTGAAGGTCACGGCGGGGGCCCCGC
>VXAB01003242.1:3012-41911 GCA_013399175.1 Odontophorus gujanensis | reverse complement strand
GCCACAGCCCTTTCTTGTGTTTATGACTGTGCTATGTAAAACTGATAATTGAATTTGTTTTTGAGGTAGAAAATAAGTAATTTTTAATAAAATACATTCTATTCTTTGTTCAACTTGCCAATTTAATCCAGGTTCAAGCAGGGAATTCTATGAGCCTGGCTGGGTAGATGTTCATTATCTGTATGCTTTAGTCTTTCCAAACATTTGAAAAGTTCTTCCACTTGATTACCTAAATTCTTCTCTCTTCATAATTAAGAACATTTAAAGACTAGAAATCATTATTTATATCACAAGAATATCCTGCATCGCAATATCTTAAGTTTAAAATGTGTGGTATGCTTTTTTTTAATCCTATCCCAGTCACTTATCATGTTGTCTGATTAAGTCATTCCATTTGCTAGTGTTAGAGCTCTCTATCCTTCTTGTTCACCATTCATTTCTTACAGCAATAATGTGAATTTCTTCCATTCTGTACTATTATTCATCAGTGAATAACAGCAAAAAGCACTCTGTATGCATGATCACCTCATTGACAAGAAGTGCTCCCAAATTTTTTGTCTTCTCTCTGGTTTACATTTAAAAGCAGAGTGGAGGAACCTTAATATCAGAAGATGAACATGGGTGAAAGTATTCTGAATTGTTTCAAACAGTTGAGAATATACATGTATATATATTACATATAAAAAAGTATGTTTTCAGTGAAAATGGCAAAACTAACTTCTTTCATTATGTTTGATGATACATCCTGTATCATAGTAAATTCATTCTTGTTATAGTTTGTACCTTTTATTTAAAGTGATATAATGCTATGAAATGTTTCTTCTAGCAACTTAGTGTGTCATTCTGTATCTAGTTTGTTCTTAAGTTTTATTCCTGAAGAAAGCAATCATCGGCTGCTCTTGTCCAAGTAGATGATAACAAAGAATGGGAGACCTAGCTTAAAATTCGAAACTGGTCAACTGGTTTACTCTCAAATTTCTTCCCTACCCTAACACTTCTCTCAAAAAGAATTTTCCACATTGTGTAAAAATAATTTGACGTGGTCGATACTGACACAGAAACAAATGCAAGTGCAACATGGTGATTATTTATCTTACTTAGTCTTAATAATCCGTTAATTAAATTCACTGCAAAGGCTTTCAAAGTAAAAGTGCATGTTGCCTTGCCCCCCTCTTCCCCTCCACCCTTTATTTTCTCCACAGATTCTACATCACTTGCCATTCTAAGGTGTTATTTTTTTTATATATACCTCAAACATTTACTTCCTTCTATGATGTTAGACACAACTTTGTATTTTTTGATTCAATCTTCTAAAGTTTTAAGACTGCTCTTGTTCAGTCAAAAACAGCTGATTTACAAGAATCACAATTTAAAAAAGAGGCTGTAGGAGAATACTTGTTTTTAGACCAGAATTTGTTGAGCAGAGGGGGAAAATAAGACAAACTGGCAGCCGTTTCAAGTCTTAGTTTTAACTGTCAAAGAAGAGCAACAGTGTCTACATGGTCTTCTCAGAACAAACAGAGAAATCTTTGTTAGACGGAACTCCTTTAGTGAAGAAAGAAGAGAAAAACTGAATGTTCTCATTTAGAAACTCGAGCTTCAAACCTGATGTTTCAATTGGGCAGCTGTACTTTAGTGCAACAGCCAAGTTGTTCTCTCTTCTGCACTTCTGATCTTTTGCGGTATCACTGCAATTTTCCCTACATTTTAACTCAATTTTAGTTTGTTTTATTTTATTTATTTGGTAGAACTGTAACAGACAGGAAATAAAAACCTTATGATTGTTAAAAAAAATTGTAAAAGATAAGCTTCAGTAGTGGGACATCACAGAACCAAAAGCTTACATACTGGTTGACAGTCATCTAAGTTTCTTGTTCTTCTATACATCTTATTACTATAGCATTTTAGATTTCTGTGATCATGTGTCTGAACTATATCACGTCATCTCTGATAAGTGCCTACTCAGCAGAAATTTAGAAAGCAAACCCTGATTACATGTATTTGAAGGTCAGAAGTTCTAATGTAATGAATTCTAATGTAATGTAGTCATCTATTGAAGATGTCTGGTCTCCTGCCTCAGATCTGATTTCTAGCATTTTGGTTATATTGCAGTTTGCATTGAGTATTTAAACTACATTTACAGTGGAAAAATTTGCCAACCCAAAAAAACCTTATCCTTGTAACATTTCAAGTTCAACTATTTACTTTTGCCTGGTTCACCTAGTTTCTACCAACAAGTAATCCCTCAACCAGAATTATATTCCTTCTTGAAATACCACATACTTATACTAGTAGTAACAACCAGACAACATCTTGGCAGCTCTTAGGCCCTAAAAATGGATTTATGGTGCGTAATTTGTTGCTGCACTTTCCAAAAATATCACAGGGAAACAATTCTAGCTCTAAAAAACCTTAAATTATGTGATACATTTTACAATGTTGAATACTTTCTACTTTGAAAACATTGTAACTCTGACTCTTGGACTGTCCCCTTGAAATATTTCTAACTACTGCTATGCTTTGATGATAATCCCTCTCTCTGCCTTTCAGGAGGAGTTTTTTTGTACTCTAGTCTTTAACTACAAATTGTTATAACTCCTTCGGGTAATAACTTAGCAACTGCTGAGATGTACTGATTTTGACACTTACTAATATTAGAAAAAGAGTTGTGATATACTTTAAGAGAAATATATAATCAGTCTACCTTAAATATGAAAATATTCTTACATTACTATAAAATGTCACAACTCAACTTTTTATTGAAGGCATGAGTGTGACTCAAATCTTGTGACTGAAAGTTTAGAAAGATTATTCTTGGAGATTGAGGTGAGGCAAAGATCTTTCTGAAAAAGGGAAGTGATTATGCAGCAGCAAATAAAATAGGGATTTTTTTTTAATAGTCAATTTTCTTATTTCTATGTAACAAAGCTCTCATCTGGACAAAGATACTGTAGATGAGACTGGTTAATAACTCTGTTCAACAGGAACTGGAGAAAATATTTTTTTTCTGCTTAAAAAGGAAAAGCTCCCATGTGGCTTTTTTTTTTTCTTTCAAATGCAGCTTCAATTTTCATGTTCTTTCTTAAACAAAAGTACATATTTTCAGAAGATGCAATTGTCTTAATGAGAAGAGTACAAATGAAGCAAACTTCTTAGAAGTTTACCATATGAATCGAATGATAATGAAATCTACCAATTGCATTTTGCAAAGTAAATACTACAACTAGTGATCTGTCCTCATGAATAGTTAGATATTTTGTTTCAAAAACAAATATCAGTTTAAACTTCCTACAACTTCATGCTGGCATATTCCAATCACAGAAAACAAAAAGCTAGAAAAGGATTTAAGAGTTTTTTAAATCGAATCTTTCCCAACATTACCAAGGTTTGTGTATTTGCCATGTCTTAACTTACTCTAATTTTACATTCAATATGGAATGTTACAGTTTGGGGCTTCCTTGCTTTAAGTTACCAAACATATGTAGGTGAAGTGTGTTTTCTTGTTAGCTTTAAGAATAAATTATACATTATCAAAAATGTACAGGGAGAAAACAATTTTTTTGTGGCACAAGAAATTATAGAAATCTCATAGATACTACACTTGAGTCATAGGAACTGTACAAGTGCAGAGCATTTTGCTTGGGCAGTAAAATGGAGTTTAATCTTTGTCAAACCTAACTCCAAGACACAATAAGCAGAAATCTGGTATATTTGGTCTTTAATTGTTCATGAAACGCAGATTTTATACAGAAGTTTCTCAATTTTATTGAAATCGTTCTCACTTTCTTAGTGTTAAAACCTCTTCAGGTTAAACATGCTCCAATGGTCTGGTTTTCTCTATGGAAAGCCTAATGAGCACTAAGATTTTGTTGCTGTTGTTCTATAACTATAGTAGATAAGTAGACTAAACATTTTTTCATATGAAATTACTGACTGTGTGTTACTGTTCTGTTCTCCAAGCTGAGACCCCAATATAATTTGAAGAAAGGTGTCAGTTCTTTTCTCTTCTTTCTCCTGCGTGACCAGTAGCTGAGCTTTGTGGTTAAAGCACTGGATTCTGCTAGTGTCAGAAAGGCCCTGAAGGAAAGATGAGATCACGAATAGAAATAGTAGAACTGAGGTAAGAACCGTGTAAATAGACAGCCTGAAAGACGCCATAAAGAAGTCGACTTTCTTAGCCACTAGATGGCAGTTAAGTATTTTTGAAGGAGTGCGCAATGCACTGGTAAATCATTCTCAGTGGAGTCCTTAAAATACTCTGAGGTGAGAATACATGTTTATTGGTCTGAAATGGTGTGTTTCTGGTAGTTAAGAAGCTAGCCTGTAAAGGATATCCACATCTACTGTAATTAATTTTGGACAAAGTTTAAGTAACTGGAGCATCTCCCAGGGCTAATGAGAACATAACCTAAAAGTAACAAATATTGTTGAAATATTTGTTATGGTGCTTTTTTTTTTTTGTTTTGTTTTCTGTTATTGTTGGTTATTAATCCAGGATTAAAAACACATTTGATTGGTATAATCTACAGAACTGCTAGAAGGTAGATAATTGTAATCCTGAATATTTTCTAAACCTTTTTTTTATTTCTTTCTGATGTTGGAGAGGGTAAAAAATGATGTCTTTTATTTTTATTTAATTATTAAATATTCATGGAGTATAAATCTCAGGCTCTGCATTTAAATAAAATAAATGGAATTTAATATATCAAGCTTCTTTGGTAGGAAAGAAACCACAATTCTCAGAATAAATATTAATAGTTTGAATCATAAAGCCACTATTTGCTTCTTTAAAAGGAACTAAATTTGTCATTTGGGAAGAGATAATAGCACATTTTTGCACTCTCCCTACTGATCCTAGTGAGACTAAAATAAGTTTTTTTTCTAGTCTGCATTCTTAATGTTCATTATACAATGTTTTACCCATATACTCATATAAATTTGAAAGGCATTTTATTGTTTTATGTCTTTGATACTTGGCAAGCTACCTCAATTAAAGCAGTGAATAAATATAAAAATCATAGAGTATTTTAGGGCTGAACAGACATAAGGAAGCTGATTTGTTCAGTTACGCTCCCACAAACACTTCTCCCCAAGCAAGGTTAGCATATATGTTTGGCTGCGTTTCTTAGGACTTTGCTCACCTCCTGGGATGGATCTGTGATAGGTGTTAGATGTACTTCCTGCTTTGACAAGTCAATGGTAGAATTATGAAGAATTTCTTTATGATTACTTGCCACAGTTCTGGTGTGACATCTTATAACAACTTAGGAGTTGCAAATATGTGGTCTAAGGAACGTAGATTTAAGTAACTCCTAGTTCTCTTATGAATGTTGATTAAAATAATTCTCAAAAAACTTCTGTATAAGTTGAAGTGTTTCATCAGTTTCTACAAAATGGACTTATATGAGAATACAAATAACAGAATATAAATTTTGCATAATGACCTTTCTGTGTTCTCCATTTTGTTAATGATTCATACTTTCATGGGGGAAAAGAAAAAAGACAGAATTCTTTGTCATTTTATAATCAACTGCTTTGAAAAGGAGCACCAGTCTTAAAATTCCAGAAAAAATAATGCCAGAACTGTGTGGTTGCAAATTCTGTACAATTGAAGTTGGTCAAGATTTACAGACTTTCCTTACTTCTATCACAAATGACAAGGATAAAAAGACAGATCTATTTTAAGTGTAGTTTTGAGGTGAAATTTAAAATTCTTGGCTATAATGCGTGTTTCTCATTCTTTTTCAAAATATAGATGACTGAGAGGGATAAGGCTTGTTTAGGAAGAGTTACCTTTTGTATATCTGTGTGTGTGACTCCGAGCACTGGTATGTCATTCTCTCTCGCTATTTTACGGACTTATACAGACAGTACTAGCAGAGCACTGTCATTTTTTTGTGAGCAGTGAGTGAACAGAAATGCACTACAGGCATAAATTTATATAGAAAATACAGATTTTACATACTATTTTTTTCATTTTAGAGGATACGTTGTTATAATCAAAACCCAAAATTACAGATAAGATCACACACTCCCAAATGTTAAATTACTTGTTTTGTTTCAAATACTCGTATTACTGTAAAGACAGTGTTTTTTTCTAATGCCCATCATACCAAATATTTTTACTTAAACTCTCAAAATACAATCAAAACACTGGATATGAGTTTTGTGATGTATTTTATTTAATACTCCAATCTGAAATGATAAATCTTTGTTTTTATAGACCTTTCCAACTTTAAAGAGTTAGAGAAGCTGACTGGCTTCCAGCCCCTACATTCAACATATTTATGGATATATTTGTGAAGACTCTGATTCCATCTCCCTAACCTTTTTCTTTAGTGAATAGCAGGCTCATATTTCAGGGCAGTGAAGACTATTCATCCCATTCTATGAAGAATTATTCTTGCTGAGGGTGCCTTTTGGTTGGTTGGGGTTTTTTGTTGTTTTCTTTTTATTTATTTTGCTACTAATTCTCTGAAGCCTGAAACAAAAGTGATATATGTGAGCCTCCCATTTTGTGGTCTGGCTGAGCTTTTGTATAAAACGGTCAAGCACTATGTAGAAGTATCAAACGCGGGCATTGGCATATCAGGATGTGGCAAATTTGACCTGTAAAATTGTTATCATTTTTATTCCTCCAGTACTGGACCATCAGGAAAAGAGATTAAAGGCACTAGAGGAGTCACAAATTCAGGTTATATTAACATCTACATTTGGGCAATAGATTCCTCACTTTCTATTTCTAGTATAAAAACTAGTATAGTTCCTGGAAGTGAAGAATACAAAATAACAGAACAAGGTACAATAAACAGCAGCACCTACACAGGGTGCTCAACCATTTACAGATGAAGTGAAAGTTGTTTTTTTTTCCTTTGTATTAAAAAAAAAAAGACCTCATCCAAACAAGTTCAGCTTTTCAGCTTCTTTCTATAGTATGCCAGTTTACTAATGTTCAAGATATGCCAGATTTCATTGTTTTAACACAATGAGATGGTTGGTTTTCTTGGCTTTGATAAGTAGAAAAATTTTTAGACTCACAGTGAAAATAGTGTAGGAAACCGTTTCCTTTCTTCTATTACTTATCTTGGTTATTTTTCTTTGTCAAAAATAATCCACAACAGTTTTTATCCCACTTTAAAGAAGTTCTTGAATCCCAAGGCACCCGCTGTTGCTGCTCACTGGATTGATAGCATAGATGCCTAGGTTACAGTTCTCTCTTTAGCTGTGGGAAGATCTGAGTGCAACTAGTTCTATTATAGCAGTGTTTGTGATAAACTGCAGAGCACCTAAAGAGACAGTAGAAATAGACACCTCTGTTGTTTGTTTATCTATTTCAGTTTTTCCTATTCTCTGTTACGCACCTATTTTACACTGGTAAGTGACAGAACGCTTAAACCGTTTTCTGGAATGATTGGAGCTAGATGGAGTATGCTCTTTTGAAGGTATTTGTACAAACCTGAAGTAGTATAGAAGACAGTAATTACACTTGACCACTGTGTTGCTTCTGGTGTGATCAGTGGTTCAGTAAGGTTTTATTTTATTTTCTTTAGTAAGCAGAAACTCCTGAGGCTCCTATTGTTATAGAACTTCCTGAAAAGGTAACCTGCAGTCATATTTCAACTTCACTAAGAGCCTTACATTCATAGAGAACTCTGCAGTTTTCAACTTTGATGCACCTTTAGTTTACTGACTAAAAATGAGAACAGGAAAGAAGTGGATTCTGAAGTGTGCTTAGCCCAGGGATAAAGCATTCAGACAACTGCTTGGGAACAGATACTTGAAGAAATTGGATCTGAAAAAACTGCTTTCTTACCTCTAGCTTTAGAAGTTAGCATTCAGAATGAACACATCTTTGGTCACAGGTCTATTTTACCTGCTGAATCTATATTTGCTTATTTAACTATTTGAATTATGATAAATATGGTTTTTTTGTGTTTTTGTAATTTGGGAATTTGTATGTTTTTCCATCTGTAATAGGATATGATAACTTTTCAGCTGATTATAGACTTGTCCTAACTTATCAGCTTAGGAAGAACTAAAATCAAATCAAACAGATCATTTCAGGCAGGACAGAGCTTACACTTTCTAGAGATTGCTTATTCAGTGCTTTCTGGGGACTTGAGCATCACATTTCTTTGTGGTTGTAGGAAAAAAACATGGGGTATAACTTAAACTAATGTGGAAACGTACACCCTTTGTCCCGATACACACACCTTCAATACAGTAAAATCTCAGAAGAGAAATGATTTACTTGTCTTAGGAAGAAAGTAGTATCCAATACCAATTCTCCTTTGGTGGTTCTCCCTGAAGCCGTTGGCATGTTTGCCAGTTATAAACTCAGTTTCTACAATTGTCAAACTAAAATGTCACAATGACTTTTGAGGATGAAGTGAAACATAAGAATCAGCTAGATGGGTACTGTGTTGTTTGAATGCAAGTGACCATCAGTATCTCTCTTGACAATAGCTGCAGCATGGAGGATTTTTGTTAGTGTTATGTCTCCTTTCCTTAAGGTTGGTTGGAAAGAACATCCTACCATACAAGTGGATGCTGCTAGTACCATGTGCTGACATACTGAAAGACCTTAAGAGATCTTTGGTTTGGCCATCTTAGTCCGTCTTATGTATGTGCTTCTGTTTCAAGAGAATGGATACAATCAGGTAGCAACACAACTAGTACTTTCAGGGAAACCAAAGGAAAAAAAGTAAAAAGGGGAAAGGGGCAAAAAAACATATAATTCTGTCATTGAAGTGTGAATTCCACATAGAACAGCACAGTGTCTGTGCATAAAACATAAGTGAATGCAATAAATGCGTGTATATTTGAGACTATATATAGAGAGAGAGACAATAAATATATCTTCCAATACAAATAGGAGATTTTTAAAAGTATGTTTAGGCTCTTGCTAAATTTTGCAGTTGTTTTTTTATTATTATTCCCTGGCTGGGAATTTTTTATCAAATGTTCATCTGAGAAATCTGATTCATCAGAAGAGGTAGCTGCTATCTGAACTTTTAAATGATTAACACTGGACATGTTTTATCCACATAGATCAGCTTTTCTGCTGATGTGTGTGTGCAAGCATGAGAAGATTAGAATGGGTTGGCTGTAATGTACAGGCTGTTTGTACATGTGCAGATTCAAGTATACAAACTTTTACACAGCAAGCAGTATCTGTTGGATACTGCATGCACATAAGTCTGTCATTACAAGAAAAGCACAATTAGGGCAGCTGTCCCATATTTAGCCAACACATTGCATATGGAATATATAGAACTTGTTGAGGAATGCTGAGCACCATTCTATACTCATACACCTGTGGATTTTTTTTCCTACTCGCAGCTTTCACACGATTCATCTGGATAAAGAAAGGCTTAAGCTTCCACCTTTCTTTCTTTCTTTACAGAAAGAAGACTGTTCCACAGTACCTGGGTCCTGGGTAAGAACTCTAGGCAAGACAGAGTTCCCACATATTGCTTTTAAAACCCGTAGGTTTCTGCAGTGGAATTGTACTTTGGATGAAAAAAATGGAATTTCTTTTATGATGTGCATTTTTTAACTTGATATTCAGGTTCTTATCAACAGCTTTTACCATCTTTTATATATATCAAAAATAAATCCTCTCTTGCTTGTTTTTCTAACGAACGATCAAATTTTTAGTTCTGATCACTCATGGGTTATTTTTTTTGTTTGTTTTGATTTATTACTTTGTTTGGTTGTTCTATAAATTTCCTTTCTTATTATTGGAAATGTGCTGTTATTATGTTTCTTTGATAGAACTCAGGATTTAAAGCAAAAAAAAAAAATCTTTCAAGAGAGAGATTTTAAACTTCATGCTGTAGGAAAGTCAGAAATCTAATGAAACTAGTCTGAGGACGTCCTCTTTTTATCTAGAATAATTCCTGAGGCATATAAATATGGATTTTGTTCTGTTTCTGAACCAAATAAATTTGGGATCAGTGCAGAATGTTGTTCTTTCAGCATTCATAGCAAGGACTTCTATGCTCATATAAGTCTTTCATGTTTCTATGTGAGAAACTGGATATAATTGTGATTCTTACATAATAAGGTAACAGTAACTGAATACGATTGTTTGAAATACACAATTTTTCTGCTGCCATTGAGATATGGTACTAGGGCTTGAAGTCAAAAGTCACTTTAGTTCATCAAAGCATTTTTGTTTCTTGTCTTCAATTACTTTATCATGCCACTTAACTGCCTTCTTAGCAAAAACAAACAAAAATAACACAATAATAAATAAACAAAACCACTTTTCTTGAAGGAACTTGCATGATCTACAGAGTAAATTCCCCACAGAGTAAAACACTGATTTCTAGGCTTTCCTTGTAGCTCATGTTGCATTTCAGGATTCAAGGATTACCTCTTGTGGAAAAAAAATTATCAAATCGGAATAAATTAATTTTTAATACAGTCAACTCTTCTGAGATCAGCTGTCATTAAGGTAAACCTCTTCAGAACCATGTTTAATCCTGCTGGCTTCTTTTTCTTTTTTATGGCAAGAATAAATTTTCCAATTCATTTAGAATTGGAAAGCTGTATCTGTCACATAACTGTTGGTAGATTGTTATTTCAGTTTCAAAATTTGATTTTAAGATAGAGTCTGGAGAAACTGAATCTTTTCTCAAGTAGCTGAAAACAACTGTGTGGCCTTAGTAAACCTAGCAATACATTTCTTCTGATAGTGTTTTTTGAAGAATTTATAGGACTTGATACTGTGTTTGCAGGTGACTGGTAGTGGGGATAAGAGGAGATAAAATACAGAGATAATAGCATATTTGTCTTTTTCCTTTATAATGAAATTCTTCAACAAAACTGTTGCCGATACAAACACTAAGCTATTAACAGAAATGGAGTGTATCATGAGCAGTCTGTAAAGGAAATATCTTTTTAACCTTTTTTCCTGGTTATAATATGTTTGTTAATATGTCTAATGTTAATTCCTCCACTATTCATCAAAAATCTTTTATGTTCTGTTTTTACATTTCTATTCAAAGTTGATTGGGAGAACAAGTTCAAATACATGACTTTCAGGTCAAACTGCAATTCCTGAACAGTCAGACAACATAGAAGATTTAATTTTGATAAAGCAGATTCAAAATTGCAAAATTCAATATTTTGTTTAAGTGTAGTAACTGCTGTTTTTTTAATTTTGAGATTGTTTTAGGACAGCTGGAAAACTCTTAAGATAAGTATGAAATTGAAATCTTATGTTTAAAAGACAATTTTGTGCAGAAAAAAGAGTATGGAAGTATTAATGAACATATATTCTATTAAGAGTCACCATGGAAGTTACATCTTTATTTTCCAGTAAGAAAATTGGCTTTTATATGTATGTCAAAGGATGAGATAAAAAACATCATCTTCCTGAAACAAATCAATTAGTAAATCAGGTATTGTATGCTTATTTGTAGGCTTCTTTGTAAGACTAGTAAAATCTGAATATTTGAAAGATTCCCTGTGAAATAAGCCTACAGTCTGATCCATGCAGTTTGCTTTCATGGAAGTGTAAAAAGACACTGAACTGTTTAGCCATAACTACTTGCAAAACCTGTTGCATGACAAACTTAATATAAATACTTGGAGTGCTGATGCTGGTGACTAATATTCCAAATTAAAAACAAATAACAACAAAGAATAGTATAAAGTAAACTGGTATAACTAGGAAAAAAATATTTGAAGGCTTTGTATTGTAATGTCACTTCTGTTCTATATACTGTTCAACATTCCTGAATAAGCACTAATGGCTGTTTTGGGACCGTTTCTTCTTTTGGTAGCTTTTGATAAAGCACATACCCACTGCATTTAGTAGTTTTTTTGTTTGTTTTTTCCTGATATTTAAGAATGTAAGAATTACTGTGCTGTTTAAGGTTCATAGATTCTCTACTTAGTGTACTGAAGGCAGAATCAGATTTTTGAGAAAAAGAGATTAAAAATATGTAAGCTGTCGGTCATAGAATAACTGTTCTTGGCAGGAAGCTTTTCTAACTTAACTCATTTACAGTCTGTCACGTGGCAGGGGAGACTAAAATTTTAGGTGGGATGCAAGTTCTCTCCTAAGTTTGTCATCTTTCTTTCCTAAGTATTTGAATGGAAAGAAGCATTATTACTCTCTATTTTGAGATTAGTTTCTTTCAAAAAGTAAACATTAAATATGTTCTGCATTCCTAGTTTTTGTTTTATCATTAATGCGTATACATTCAAATCCAGCAGTCGGAAGTATTTGAGTCTGTTATGCACATCCCTTTGAAGAAATGCTTAACATATTTCCAGATAACAGAATTAAAGTGTTGCAGTGCCCTCCCACCATCATAGGTGTGTATCAATGTGTACACATGCACTTAAAACACTTATACTCAGTGGTTGATTGTTTCCTTGGTTAGGTTATGAGAGGAGAGAAATGTCTCTGGAATTTTGCTTTTCCCACTGTAATCAGTCTGCTCATGCTGATGAAGGTAGATTCATACTGTGGCAAGTCATTTTCCTAAACTGTTTTACTTCCATGGTAAGATACATCTATTCTAAATGATACCTGTTCTTAAAGGCTTGTCAAAACTGGCTTACCTCTGAAACTCTGGAACACGAATATTCTTTGTCAAAATCTTTTTTATGTATAATAGTAATGAACATTATCTTGTTTGTGTTTAGTACATGTTCCTTTTCTCTTAAAGGATGATTTTGAAGTGAAATCTGAAGAGCGTGCCAGTGTCATCCAGCAGCTTGAGCAAACTATTGAGGATCTGAGGACTAAAATTGCAGAACTAGAGAAACAGTTCCCAGCTACAGAAGTACAGACTACTGAGAGGGAGCAGGAAAATGAGCATGTGCATACGGCCTGCAGGGAATTCAGTAGTGTGACTCTTCAAACAAATGGAAAGAAGACTGTGTCCAGAGCTGTGTCACAAGCAAGATCTGTACAAACGTCACCAACAGAAGATTATTCAATACACACAATGCCTTCAGCCAATGCACTGCCACTGCCCCCTTCACCACTGCACTTGGAAAGCAGCAAAAGTGAAGAGCCATCTGAAAAATTGCCAGCTCTAGAATTACAGCCTACGTTTTGTTCTGAAATCTCATTAATTCTGTCACCGAAGTTAATCTCGGTGCCGCTGGATGCAAGCCAATCAGTACAGACTGCTCCACAGTCACCTCTTCCAGGACCCAAAACTAATTTGTCCCTTGCATTTGAAAGCGAGACTGAATTTTCTGCTGCTCATCAATCAATAGATAGTAGAAATGTGACTTGTAGCGAACATTCCCCTTCTTTACCCCCAGAGCCCACATGTAGCATTCCCTCATCAAAGTCAGCCACTGAACTTGCTGCTCCTGTTCCTGGGGTGCATGGCTCTTCCGACACTGCTCCCATGCCCACAGTAGGAGTACCACTTCCACCACCCCTGCCTGGCTCAGGACTCCCTCTGCCTTTTGCTAGCCCAGCAACGTTACACCTGGACCAATCTTTACCTGGTGTAACGATAGCACCCCAACAGCTGCCGCCACCACCACCACCTCCTCCTCCTTTGCCAAATGTGGAGATACCAATGTTGCCTCCAGCTCCCTCTCTCCCATGCACTGGAGTTCCACCATCACCTCTGCCACCACCTCTACCAGGAGCAGGAGTCCCACTCCCGCCTTCTGGCTGGGGCATCCCACCACCTCCACCACCCCCACCACCTTTACCTGCAGCTGGTATCCCTCCCCCACCTCCTCCTCTGCCTGGCCTGGCAATGCCACCTCCACCCACAGCACCACCTTTATCTGGAGTGGGAGCGCCACCACTTCCTCCACCTCTGCCTGGAGGGGCCATCCCACCATTTCCTCCTCCACCACCACCCTTGCCTTGTGCAGATTCCCCTTCACTACAACCACCTCCGCCGCCTCCTCTACCTGGTGTGGGGGTCCCTCCTCCGCCGCCTCCTCTACCTGGTGGGGGGTTCCCTCCTCCGCCGCCTCCTCTACCTGGTGTGGGGGTCCCTCCTCCGCCGCCTCCTCTACCTGGATGTGGGTTGCCACCTGGAGCCCCACCACCTTTACCTGGAGAAGCGGCACCCCTTCCACCACCAGCTCAAGGCAGTGCCTNTCCCTCCCCCGCCGCCTCCTCTTCCTGGTGTGGGGCTCCCTCCTCCGCCGCCTCCTCTACCTGGTGTGGGGGTCCCTCCTCCGCCGCCTCCTCTACCTGGATGTGGGTTGCCACCTGGAGCCCCACCACCTTTACCTGGAGAAGCGGCACCCCTTCCACCACCAGCTCAAGGCAGTGCCTATACAGCAGTCCCACAAGTTGGTGGATTTCTTCCTCCACCATTACCATCTGGTTTATTTGCAATGGGTATGAATCAAGAGAAAGGGAGCAGGAAACAAGTGATAGAGCCTTCTCGACCAATGAAGCCTCTTTATTGGACAAGAATTCAGCTCCACAGTAAAAGGTAAGTTATATAGTTGTGAAGAGTATTTTTGTCATCTTCATAGTATCATGTTATGAGCAAAAGGATTTATTTACGACTATGCTAATCTTTAAGAGAGACTTAAGAGCAACCAGAATTTTCATTTTTAGTTGAGTACTTAAAAAAGGGTGTCTATTCCATTTATAAGTACACAAACTTTGAGTGGCGTTATTTACTCAGGAAATCTCTTATAAGAGTGTTTTCTGCTGTCCTGTAGAGTTGCATACCATATCTTAATCAGAAATCCTGGGGTAATTGTACATCAATAACATTTCTCTTAACTGTTTTTTACCACTGTACTTGTGTTTTCCCCACTGAGCTTTCAAGATAGAGCTGATCTTCCTCTTGAGCAAGTGTGAACAAATTTTACTAGTGTTCTCTTGTAGCTCTTATTAACTGATATGATACTGAAATACTTAGGTTTCGTTGTTGATGGTTTTCATTTGTTAGTAAAGTATAATTCTTGGTCATGAAAAAAACTGTTTCCTTATTAGTCTTTTATTTCCCTCAGAGTACTGACAATTCTTCTACTGTTACTATTTAATGATGATCATTTTCTGTTTTCATTTTCTTCTTGCCACTGTCACACAGGTGGTCTTGCAGATAGCTATACATTTCTAATTCTTTGTGCTTCTGTCTGCATACTTTACAAACCTATTTATATTACTGTGTACGTAAAGTGGCAAATGTAAGTCTGACAAATTTACCATGTGAAGGAAAAGAAAAGAGGTACTGGGGAGAATCGACAGTATGTCTTATCCAAATGCTGCTAGTAGAAGTTGGGCAACAACTTGTAAACTGCTGCTATCTTATTTTCTTCATTCCCATGTTTATGATTTTAGTTTGACACTGCCCTACATAGGTCTTTTGCTTAACTTTAGAGATTCTAGTGCTTCACTTGTGTGGGAAAAAATTGAAGAGCCTTCCATAGATTATCATGAATTTGAAGAACTATTTTCTAAAACAGCTGTTAAAGAGAGGAAGAAACCTATTTCGGACACCATTACAAAAACAAAGACCAAACAAGTGAGTACTCTATTTAATTTCAGATATTTTCCAGACTGGCTGTTACATAAAAGATTTTTGCATGTAGCTGAGTTATTTTATCTGGTTTGAAATTTTTACCACATATATATATATGTTCTATAAAAATATAAGAAAAAGAGAGAATGTAAGATGCTTTCTAAAGCTGTCTGTTGAATAATGATGTCTTTGTTTAATTAATTGTTTTTAGTTATATATATTTTTTTAAACTTTGCTTTATCCACTTAATATATAAACAGGTGCAGATACGGTGCTTGAAATTGACTCTATTTGTGCAATACTCAAATGAGCAGTATATGCATTATTCTGAAGGATTTTATAAATGAAAGAAATAGATGTAAATTGCCATGATTTCAGAGGAAAGTGATATTTAAGAATTTAATTTCTGATTTTATACGAGCGATAATATTTCTAAGTTTATAGTGTGTTTATATATGGTGAATATAAAGCTTATACATACTGAAAATGAAGAACACAACCAGGAAAATGTAATAATCATCAAACTGACTTTTTTTTTAATAGGGTAAAAAATATCCACAGCATTTATTAAATGTAAAATGTAAAACTTGGGATAAAAGAACTGAACTTGAATATGTACCTGCCTAGATAATGGCTCTATCCTTTTTGGATTTGAAATGCCCTACCAAATTTTGGTGATAGGATTGGTAATTAATTCATGATTACCATTTCAGTCTGTAGAGAAGATTGTTATTATTGTTATTCTGTAGAATGCTAAACGATGTTTAAAATTTTTGCTTTATCTCTCATCTTCGCTGTTCCACTTTTCTGAACTAGGATTTTTTTTTCTAATGTTACCACTGTACAAGCTTTTTTTAATTTCTGCATTGGGTGTGCACTGCCATTTTGAAAATGTCTATGAAGATTTCAGTTTGAATATGACCTCTACACCTAGTAGTTATGGATACATTGCTCCTCACATACTTTTTACTGTGCTAGTAACCTGCTGCAGGCAATAGGAAAAGTATTGAAGCTCTGATGGATATGGTGGGGTGCTGGGGTAAGATTTTTATCTAGATGGATGGGCAGGAAAGGGCAGCTACACATTGTGCTACCTGTGTGCTGCACCAAATAGTATGAACTGGGATAGGAGGAAAGGTAACAGTACTGCTGTTGTCTTACTGTCCCACAACACATCTCCAAAGTTCTGAAGTATAGAGAAAGCATCAGGTATAAAGTTAGTGAACGCTAATTTCCTGAGTTTTGGTGGTGCAAGTCTCTAAACAGAGCAGAAATCATGACTACTTGATTCTGTGGCATTAAGAATGGGTTGAAATAGACGGCAGTTTTAAGTCAACATTGTGCAGAGATTTTAATACTAGCACTAGATAATTTTATCTACATTTTATTTATTGTTAAGTATTCTTTCACTTCAAGAAAAATAACTGAATATGACTGATTGTTCTTAACTTCTTTGACAATAACAAGTTATATATGGCACAAATTTTCAAGAAGTTAAAGCAATCTAAGTAGCTGCCATATTTTAGATCAAATATTCCTGTGGGCCACCTACATTGACAAAAGAGAATCTTGTGTACTTTTCTTCTTCCACTGATTAAACAAATGCTCTGTCAAAGAAAGAAATTACCTGAAAAAGGTAATTATCAGAAAAAGTCTGATCTGTTGCATGCTAGTAACTGAGGGAAAGAGATCAACCAGTAGATAACCAAATGTGCTAGAAACAGTGCAAGAAGGCATACTCAGGCTTTCATTAGAACTGCAACTTTAGCTGGCATGTGTTTCAGATGACTAAATTCAGTGTTTTTGTGTGAATACTGTCTGGTCTTTTCATAGCATTTAAGTGAAGAAAATTTAAAGTAGAACACAAAGTATATTGTATGTATATACTCTCAGTAGTTTGGAACACAGGCCTTCATTGTGAAATTCTCTTCATTTGTACTGCAATAAACACTTGGGTAATGAAGTCCATCCATGTTAAGCAGAAGAAATGGTTATTTGGAGAAAGCATGGCTGAAATTCCTCAAGTATGTTTTTATAGAAAGAACCAAGTGCTGTTTATGTGGTTACTGATTTGTGTGGATTCTATGATAGTTATGGGTATTGTAAAGATCTTACAAATGGTGTTTCTGTAGTGATTTTTACAGAGATGTGTTATGCAAAGCAGATGTGTTCTGTCACCTGTTGAACTGCAGGAAAACTGTAAACCAGGATCTGTAAAGCTTACCGTGCTTCTCTGCAGAAAATTTCTAGTTTGTCTATTTTTTCCTCCTTACATTGCTGTGTGGGTATGCTAAGTGGATGTATTTCTTTTAAACATTAGATGCAAAATGCTAGCTTAAACCGGAAATTGTTGTCTGATAAAAACACTCCGATAACTTTCAAAGGCATAAAATATTTGGTTCTCTATATAAACATCTGATTTTAATAACACAGTTTTTTTTGTTGTAAGCTGAAATAAAAATATATTTATAGAAGAGGCCACATGAAGGGGAAACAAAAGGTTTTAGCTAATCTGAGGAAAAAAAGTTCATAGTTTTGGGATGGTTTAGTAGGTGAAATAATTATTTTTGCAGTAAACTACTGTTCTGCACACTGTTGTTCATGCTATATAACATACAGTATATGCACCTATTTATTTGCATACACGTATATAGACATGTATGTCATAAATATTTGTAAATGGTAACACCTTCTAAAGTGATTATTATCCATATTATTGTGGAGGTTTGGATTTTTTATTTGCTTGCTTTTTGAGTCACAGATTGAGTTAATTTTACTCTAGCCAAGTATAGTTTCTAACTTTTTCCCATTAGTATGACCATCTGCAAATAGCTGAAGAAAATACAAATGAACAATTCCTTAAAAAATTGAGTTTGGCACCTGGCACTGGGTGAAGGTCACATTAAAATCCATTCTATTATAATAAAAATGGGAAAAAGTAAAGAATATTATTTATGAATGCAGTTTATTTTATTCTTACTGTCTCTTATTTGCTGCTATTAAAAAAGCTGTCCTTTACTTTTCTCTGATAATGTGTATACATCAAATTCTCAGCTGCTGTAAATGTGTGCACTCACTCAATGAGAATGCCTATTTAATCTTCAAAGAAAGTCTTTTATGGGCTATATTATAGGTGGAGCTGCCATTACTACATATTAAAGTGGTCTGGCTTTAGTTACAAGTCCATGTTGTTATAACATTGCCAAAAGTTAGCTCTTTAGACTCCAAATTTTGTTGGAGTTTTTGTTGTTTCTCTTTCCTATGTTGGGTGTCAACTTCATTTTGCCTATTTTAAAAAAAGAATACGTCTGTTTTTGCTCATGTCTATGTAGGTTCGAGCACTTGAAATACAAAAATTTTTATCAGATGCCTTCTGTTAGCTCTGTAAAGTGTTCCTCCAATTTTGCCACTCTACAAGTGATATGAAACACCAATTTGTGTTACTCAGAAGAGACTGCAAATGTTATTCTGAAGACTTTTTTCCTAACCTTGTAATGGTAGATTGGAAAATAGGGAACATGAGTAGGTTAAGACGAATAACTGTGATGGGAGTAAAGAAGTGAGATATTTACCTGTGTGACCTGGTGTAGGGAACCTGCTTTGGCAGGGAGGTTGGACTCGATGATCTCTTGAGGTCCCTTCCAACTCCTTTGATTCTATGGTTCTATGATTCTATGGCAGATAGAAATATAAAGTGTATCAGGAATGATTCTGCATCATCTCTATCTCAAATAATTTCTCCCTGAAACTTATCAGGAACTTGGAGTGGCGTCAGCATGGGTGTCAGCAAATCATTTACGCCATCAAACTTATAGCATTTGATCAAGTCAGTAGATGAAAACCTAATTTTGGAGTGTCCTTTCAGCCATGTCATGTAGTTACAATATTGATTTTAGTTATGCTAATGGATACTATTTTTCATAGGCTCTTTTCCATATCTTCTACAGAGTGTTTGTAATGAGTACAGTTAGTAATTACAATCTTTGGCAAATTAGTAATTGAACTGTTACCTGAATAAGAACACTTTCATTGTTTTTTGCAGCACTTTAAAAACGTGTACTTAATGAAGAAGGAAGACAGTCTCTTGATTAAGACCAAATACTAAAGAGTGAGGGAAAACACAACATTAAAAACATGCAATGTTTTCTTCTGTGGAGAATATTGACCAGTGTGTGTTGAATAGATTCAGTAGAAAAATAGTATACAATCAGAATATCTTAATATCACCGTCAGCACAGTAGGTGGACAGGAGGGACTGAATTGTGTTGCGTAGTTTACTTTTCTAGCTTTTGAACCATCATCTTAGAAACCTTGCTGATGATTGGTATTTTCGGAAAGTAATATACATTTCAAGAGCAGGCCATATGTTTACAATCTATCATGTAAATGAAAGAAAAATGTTAAAGATATTCTCATATGGAAAGCCCACCATTCATCTATTGAAATTAAGATTCTAATCTCTCACTTCCACCTCAGAAAATAAATAATAGGTTACTTAAGTTTCATTTTGTTTCAAAAGCCTTAGATGCAAACAAGATGCATCAATAAAAGTGTTTGGTTAATGATTTCAGCATTTTTGAATTTCTAAGTTGAACACAAAGACGCCATGGTAATAGAACACTAGGAATGAAATGCCACATAAAATGAGTATGAATTGGTAAATACAGTTAATGTCATATTGAGTTAACAGATAAAAGATTATTCACATTTATTCATTAATGAGGAAGGACATCAAGGGAAAAATAATATCCCAGAAAGGAGAATTAGTTCCCTCTGCAAATAGATGAGGGACTGTATTAAGTAGTTTTCTATATCCGCATGATTTATCTATTAGCTTGTCCAGTGGCACAACTGTTTCTTACTGTCTTGTGTATTCTCCAGAGAAGAGCTGGAGATCTGCTGCCCTCAGAAACAGAAATTTCAGGGTTTTCTGAAACATTATTTTTGTTTATACACTATTAATGATGTCCTGAAATTATTTATGAAATTGAATATCTCATTTGTTTTGCTTGTAAGGGTAATTTTTTTATCAGAGGCTATTTTGAATGATCTTTGCTTTTTACCTCTCTGTCTCTTCTTCAAGCTTCAGTTAATAGTTTCTGTTTACAGGGAAATCTCACGTTTTTTGTCCTAGCTTGATTTCAGTTCTGTGCTTAAATGAGGTCTTTGCTCCTGTTAGAAAACTCTTAGGGTGATTATAGCCTATTATAAGGACAATGCGGACTATGCAGCTATATTTTTCTGAATTACCATAGTTTTTCCCTTGAATTCAGAAAATGACTGTTATCTTCTGTTCTGTAAAATTTTGAATTCAGACCCTTTGACTTCAGTTTTTAATGCTAATGCATAGTGTGTTATATAATTGCATGTGTACTTGCTAACTTCTGACAGGTGACATTGACATCTAGGTCTTTAAACATGTGATCATGCTACACGTGATCTGTAATTCCAAGACTTTTTACTTCATGATCAGGATGCAAGATTGTCACTTCACTGTGAAATTTATGTGAAAAGGGAAATACCTGACACAGTGATGGTTACAAAGGCTCAAGGAAAAATATATAAAAATAAATTTAAAAAAATTGACCAGCCAACCACATCCTCAGAAAACTCATTCAGCAAGCATTTGTGCATTTATCAAGTTTCTATTTCTAAGCAGTTCTAGTAGAATAGTTCTAGAAGAATAGTTCTAGTTTAGAATTTTACTTCTCTTCATCTACCGCTCAGACATCAACTTACAAACTCGTGTCTGAAAACTTGAGTGACAGAAGCTGTAGACCTCTTGTGGAATACTTCAATGCATTTTAAGATGTGGACTGGATTATGATAGTAACCAAAATATTTTTTAATTTCATCTAATTAATTACTAAATAGGTTTTCCATTGGACTGTAGTTGAAATGGTATCTCAGTACAATGATAGAAACTTGAAAAAGTGTATTCACTACTTGACTGAAATGTAAGAATAACCTGAATTTACATATCAAATTATCTAGGTTTTTATCATGTAGTACAGCATAAAATTCAGAAACATGAATAGGTCAGCATTTAATCTCATTCTTCTCCATAATGTTTTAGCCCTACATAGAAAAATATTGCATCTAAATTCATGTCATTTTGACAGATGAGAATCTTCTCCAGGAATTAATTGCTACTTGTTTCAGTAATATGAAATTTACACCCAGATGAATTAAAGTAGATAAGAGCTATGTGCAGAATACAGTCCATTAACTACTTGTTGCTTTTATGCTTGCAAGGCAAATATGTACAGAAGTGTGTTTTTTTGCTTATTTGGAAAAAAAAAAAAAAAGAGCTTTGATTTCTTTTGTATTCTCTAAGTGATCAAAGAATCTACCAATATGTACATAGTTATTTTTCTTTTTAAATAAAATTCAAATTGGCACCTACTTTGTCAAACTTTACAATAAAACACAAATTCTCACAGTTTTGGATTGCATCAAAGATGGAAAATATTGTGTGGATTTGGAAACCAAAGGAATTCAAAGATAGACATAGTCAGAATTTTTTTTTATGACAGCCTGTTTCATATACTTAGCAAGACCAGTGTGAAATTGAAAGCGTGCATCCTAATGAAGCATGAAGTGTAGGAAAACTTTATATTGACTTTAGGTTTAAGATTCAGCTAGATGACATTTACACTTGTGATAGATATATTCAGTTGAAGCTCTCTTAAAAATAATATTTTTTGATGCATAAATAAATTATTCGCAGAGCACTTTTTCTCTTTTTCTTGATTTTATTACTAGCAATGCAAAATATCTTCTAACATTTTTCACGTAGGTGAATACTAATAGATGGATTTATTTTGGCAGGTTGTCAAGTTGTTAAGTAACAAAAGATCTCAAGCTGTTGGAATATTAATGTCTAGCCTTCACTTAGACATGAGAGACATTCAGCATGGTAAGTGAATTAAATACCGTTGCATAATTATTTATCTGGAAATCATTATTTCAGTATTTTCATCTGTTAAAAAAAATTTAAAAACTTATCTTAGAAAATAGCAGATTATGGCATTTATTTCCACTTTTATAATATATTCTTTTTCCCTATAGTAAATAGTTCTGTTAAATGTTCACTTACAGAATTACCATCTATAGTTCTGAACATCAGTTATCTAGGTGGTGTGAAATCTAGACTCTTCAATTTTTTTAATTTTTTTTTTCCCGTGGAAGAAAGATTGGTGTGATGTGTTGTTTGTTCTAATTCAAAGAACCCAAGAGTATATCCAAAAAAGTGTATTACAACACTTAATTGATTTGCTGTCTAAAGTAGTTCATATTATAGGGGTTAGCTCAAACTGGAGTTGTTTCATCTTCAACAGCTGTTTATAATGGGAAATATTTTGGAAGGAGTGTAATACTTGTCACATTTATGCTAAGAGACAGTAGTGCAAAAAGGTGAAAAGTGGAATTGCATTTATATTCAGAGCATCCTTTATGTTTCCCAAAGGCTTTGGATAGATTTGAAGCAGATTGAACTATCCTGTGAAGTGCCAGCCTATCTATTAAATAAATGTGGTTTCAAGTATAACACAGACTTCATAAATCACAAAAACATCTAGTGAACTTTCTAGGTTACGTATTTACAGCCATGCATTAAGTTTACTCTTATTTGCTTAGTTTGTGAAATTATTCATAAGTAGAAGCAANAGCCACATTTCTCATACCAGTAACTCCATGCAGAATTTTGAGTGATCTAACCATAAAGCTTGTGGGAGAAGTTATAAAATTAAAAGCCCATTAATTTAGTCTTGCCTTTATGTATACTAGCTTATTAAACAAGTAAGGATTTTCTTTTTTTTCATTTGTTTTAAGCTTGCTAGCTTATTTGCTACAGTTCAAACAGCCTAAGACGAGAATGGTATCAAAATTAAAAGGAAAAAAATGGAACAAAAAGAAGCTGCGCTAGCAGCATAGAACCTGCTATATTCCCATTTTTACATGTTAAGATTCAAAATATATGACAATAAATACAGCAAAAACTGTTATCAGTGTTCTTTGTCCCGTAGCCCAGGGCTTTAGTAGCCTTCTTGAGCTTTTGTGATGTTTAATGCATATCACATGGCATTTAATAGAAGATCTCAAGCAATTGGAATACATACTAAATGGATTTTGATGCTGATGCTGATAATATCATTGTCAGCTGGTAGAATTGCATATATTTGCTCCTGTCTTGAAACTGGGTTTAGTAAGATAAACTCACAGACCTTGGTTGTTGTTTAAATATTCTTGCACATTGGAAGTAGTAGACTGTACTTGTGGTGAACACTAGCACATTGTTGTAGTAGTGCTTTAATGTAGGGTGTACTGATTATTATTAATTTTTTTTGTNATTTGGAAAAAAAAAAATAAAAGAGCTTTGATTTCTTTTGTATTCTCTAAGTGATCAAAGAATCTACCAATATGTACATAGTTATTTTTCTTTTTAAATAAAATTCAAATTGGCACCTACTTTGTCAAACTTTACAATAAAACACAAATTCTCACAGTTTTGGATTGCATCAAAGATGGAAAATATTGTGTGGATTTGGAAACCAAAGGAATTCAAAGATAGACATAGTCAGAATTTTTTTTTATGACAGCCTGTTTCATATACTTAGCAAGACCAGTGTGAAATTGAAAGCGTGCATCCTAATGAAGCATGAAGTGTAGGAAAACTTTATATTGACTTTAGGTTTAAGATTCAGCTAGATGACATTTACACTTGTGATAGATATATTCAGTTGAAGCTCTCTTAAAAATAATATTTTTTGATGCATAAATAAATTATTCGCAGAGCACTTTTTCTCTTTTTCTTGATTTTATTACTAGCAATGCAAAATATCTTCTAACATTTTTCACGTAGGTGAATACTAATAGATGGATTTATTTTGGCAGGTTGTCAAGTTGTTAAGTAACAAAAGATCTCAAGCTGTTGGAATATTAATGTCTAGCCTTCACTTAGACATGAGAGACATTCAGCATGGTAAGTGAATTAAATACCGTTGCATAATTATTTATCTGGAAATCATTATTTCAGTATTTTCATCTGTTAAAAAAAATTTAAAAACTTATCTTAGAAAATAGCAGATTATGGCATTTATTTCCACTTTTATAATATATTCTTTTTCCCTATAGTAAATAGTTCTGTTAAATGTTCACTTACAGAATTACCATCTATAGTTCTGAACATCAGTTATCTAGGTGGTGTGAAATCTAGACTCTTCAATTTTTTTAATTTTTTTTTTCCCGTGGAAGAAAGATTGGTGTGATGTGTTGTTTGTTCTAATTCAAAGAACCCAAGAGTATATCCAAAAAAGTGTATTACAACACTTAATTGATTTGCTGTCTAAAGTAGTTCATATTATAGGGGTTAGCTCAAACTGGAGTTGTTTCATCTTCAACAGCTGTTTATAATGGGAAATATTTTGGAAGGAGTGTAATACTTGTCACATTTATGCTAAGAGACAGTAGTGCAAAAAGGTGAAAAGTGGAATTGCATTTATATTCAGAGCATCCTTTATGTTTCCCAAAGGCTTTGGATAGATTTGAAGCAGATTGAACTATCCTGTGAAGTGCCAGCCTATCTATTAAATAAATGTGGTTTCAAGTATAACACAGACTTCATAAATCACAAAAACATCTAGTGAACTTTCTAGGTTACGTATTTACAGCCATGCATTAAGTTTACTCTTATTTGCTTAGTTTGTGAAATTATTCATAAGTAGAAGCAAATTTCAGTGCAATGTGTCAGCTAATGAGTAACTCTTAATCACAGGTATAAGTTTTTATTAAACTGTTTTGATGGTTAGGAGACTTCCTCAATCTGAAGCACTTAAGATGGTAGTCATAGAGCAAGGCGCCAGTACTGGCGCCAAGAAGTACTTGGTATTTCCAAAGCTGGCAGATGTAGTTGAGTTAAGTCATAGAGCAAAATCTGAAAACAATGATATGGTCCTTTCCTTCAGTCAAACATTCAACTTGGTTTCAGTTAATAATGAGAACCTTATGAACAAAGGAGTCCGCCTAACATCTGTGTCTGTGGTAAAGCCAACACAAGTTCATTGAAAATTTGCTTGCTTAACATGCAACACTAGCAATAACATGGTATGAATGTCAGTAGTTGAAGGGGTCAAACAATACTATGCTTAACCTTTATCCTACTACAACATGAAGTACATGTGATCATCCTAAGAGCTATGTGGAGATTTTGTATACTCCTTCAATAGCTGTTGTTAAAAACTAATAGTTTTTGTGAAGGAGAATTTAATAGTCCTCTGACTTCCTAGCTGTTCAGAAGTAATTGAACAAACATGAGAGAAATTTTATCTGATAGAATGACTTGTGGAAATGGTTGGAAGATCCTGGTTTTAAAAAACAGGTTTGGTGTGCTGTTTTTTTCTTTATTTTTTAACATAACAGGGATGCAGGAAAAGCTGTGGGGAGCAGGAAATAAATTTGTGTACTGGGAGTTAAACAAACAGNAATATTCTTGCACATTGGAAGTAGTAGACTGTACTTGTGGTGAACACTAGCACATTGTTGTAGTAGTGCTTTAATGTAGGGTGTACTGATTATTATTAATTTTTTTTGTTATTGTTACAGTGATTTTTTTTTATTTTTTTTTTTTAGATTTGCATTGCTAACACAGCTTTCAACTAATTTGGCTAGGGTAGAGTTGTAAGAACTGTTGATGTCCTTAAAACCACTGCCATTTTTCAGTTATTAGTATCAAAATGTGACTCCTTCCTGTGGTTTCTCTGATTTCATACGTTTTACTGATGCTTATTCCTTACAATCATCTTTCAACTATGCAAAACATTTTATCCAAATATTTTGCTTGTTTTATTTGATTTTTTTTAACTGTACCACAAATCACCCTCTTATCTAGTATTATGTTCCCACTAGAATTATAGCTGCATTTGGCTGTGTGATACAGCTGAAACTCAAGAAATATGACAGAAGCACATGCTTGTTTTTCCTTTATAGCTCAGATTCCTATTCTGAAAGACCTTGTGCTTAAATTAGAAATTCCAGTAAATGGCTTTTAGTGCTTCATGATGAACAGCCCTTATATTAATGTGACTTCACATTAAGCTTGTGTCTTCCTTCATTCGAGGACTGTGTCTCTTAAATAAGAGACCTTTCAACACAGGAAATATAATATGAAACTGTTATTATGTTCTTCAGAACATAGCTGTCCTTCCTTCTCCAGACAGTTCGTTGCAAGGATACAGTGTGACCTCTGCTGATTTTCAACTTCTTATGGATAATAACAAGTACAGTAATAATAGAAAAAAAGATTATAATATGTGAGAGGAAAGGAGAATGAAAAATAAACTGAAGTTTTCAACTATAAGGGAAGCAGGTTTTATATTTCATGCAGATAAAGTTCACATTACTGCAGTCAGTTATAATTATTTCCAAGATGTATCTTTTGTTTAATGAAGCTATTCTAATCTGAACATATCTTGTAAATGTTGAAAGTAGAAGACTGGCAAAAACTTTGAAATTCCTTGTCTTCTGAAAGTTCATATGATCTTTTCCAATTCGGTAAGTTTCTCATAGCAGGGTTTATCACTTCAGGTGTTATGTTACCTCTGGCATGGCTGCAATTCTGTAAATATTTCTCTAAGGCTTTGCGTAATGTTTTTTGGTTGTACTGACTCTGCTGAAAGTAGTTTAAAGATTTCTGCCTCTGATGAATTCTGGATCCTCCCTCTTTATGACATCATAGTTTAACAACTATCATTTTTCTCCTTTTCTGAGGTTCTAATAATTTAACAAAGCTACTCTGATAATTGAAAAATAAAATAAAATAAATATGGAATACGGAAGACCGAAGCTACTTTTGTTACAGCTCTCAACTGATTGAAGGTTATATTAAAGAATTAGAGAAAAAATAATTGTGAAGAAGCGGTCAGGCTCAGCTTGTAAAGCTGCTTGTAAAAGCCTAACCTTTTACCCCAGATCAGATTATTTTATTGAAAATTTTATTTGCATCAGTGTTTGCTCTACTAGCAGAGGTACAGCTTTGCAGAACAGACATTTTTCTGTCCTTAATTCATAAGACAAATGTGCGGGAAGTGAGTGAATGTTCAATGTTAGTGGACAAAATAAGTATTTATCCTTTAATACGTGAATATTAATGATAGTGGAACATAAAGTTTTAATTCAGGTTTTTCACACTGGCACTTTGAAATTGTAGGCTGAGAATGCCTTTGTTAGAGATGAACTAGGTTTTAATGGAGGAAGGGGAAAAATAATTTTCATGCTGCATTACTTGAACGGTCATTGTTCTAGGAGAAGATTAAGTAGAAAGCATTCAGGAAAGAATAAATCATGATCTAGAAACTGACTCCATGATTAGGTTATCATATAAATGGTCCAGAGTTAATCTAACCAGTACTTATCCTAGTATCAATGTATGTTTGTAAGTATGATCACTTGAAACTCGTAAAAATAAATTATTTGTCAAGAAAGGATCTGTTCCCAAAATGTTACTTTTCAAATAAGTTATGCTGTAAAATGTGATTGGGTTCTTTGGACATTTTCAGACTGGAAGACAAATAAATGACCAAAATTTTCATTTCTGTCTGTTTAGGCTATGGACAATATACAAAATCCTGAATACAAGTTCATAGAGCATTTTATATAGAGCAAGTCTGCCCTTTCTTGTTAAAGTAAATATCTGTGCAGGTTAATCCCAAAAGTAGGTATTTTAGCTGACGTGATTTATTAACTGAGAATCATAACCTGTTGAATGTTTTTTTTTTTTTCTTTAAAAAATATTGTACTTTGACAGCTAAAAACTTTTTAGATAATAGTTTAATTTTCCTTCTGATAGTTTTTTCCATTGTGTTTTGATACTTCCAAGGTGTCCAAGGTGCCACCAATAGAAAACATGTTAGTTGGGCATTTTTTGGTCCAGAGCGATAATACATGCTTGAATCTTCACATTGTAATGGTCAATCTTAGTCCTCTGCTTCTTCCAATTTTTATTTTANTCATAACCTGTTAAAGTTTTTTTTTTTTTCTTTAACAAATATTGTACTTTGACAGCTAAAAACTTTTTAGATAATAGTTTAAATTTCCTTCTGATAGCTTTTTCCATTGTGTTTTGATACTTCCAAGGTGTCCAAGGTGCCACCAATAGAAAACATGTTAGTTGGGCATTTTTTGGTCCAGAGCGATAATACATGCTTGAATCTTCACATTGTAATGGTCAATCTTAGTCCTCTGCTTCTTCCAATTTTTATTTTACCCTACTCATAGCATTTACTGCTATATTGAAGGCTCATACATTTTATTTGCTTATAATTTACCAACTCCTATTATGAAATTATTTTTTAAGAGAAACAATGGAATAAACAAAATAATTTTAATAAAACACAGACTAAGTTAAATTTAAGTGCAACACACATATATTGTTTTAAATGTTTCTATTGCTTTGATGTTGTTACTATTCCTTAGTGTTTTTACCAAGTAACTGAAAGTGATTTTGACGTCCTTGTCTGGTTAGCTAGGGAGGAATGACTTAGGAGAAAAATTGGCATTTCTAATGGATGTGATATGAAACCCAGAGCTGTGTGTAGAAAGCATTAAAAGCCATTCTGAAGTGTTGATAGAGGAGACTGGATGTCCCTTCCAGTCCTACCCTCTGAGATTTCCTGAAGGCTTTTTCTAGTGGCTAAACTCATTCTAGTCAATAAAGGAATAGCAGCAGGAAAAAAAAGGATCTTGGTTATTCTTTAAGTATGAATGCAACACATCAGAATAATGAAGGATAAAAAATATTTCATCATCAAGAAAGGAATTGAACTTTTGTTTCTATGCAACACATTTTTATGGAATTGATAATTGAAAAATAAATGTATAGAACTAAAACCACTTTTCTGTACTGCCAAATACACTTGAAATGAGGAAAATTATATTGAGCTTCTTAACAAAACTTGAATCAGCAGAAACTAATTACTGCCACATTGGATAGTTTGGCTAATTAAAAATTTTTGTTGTTATTAAGAACATATGAATGTAATTTAATGGAAAAGTTTTGTAAGAAATGTAAGAACTCTTAAGTGCATTGTTTGTATGTCGTTCCAGTTGAAACAGAATATATTTTTCTTAGAAACCTGATTAACACTGAGACATGGAGAGAAATGTTTCAGAGAAGTTCTTTTGGGGGAATAGAAAAATTAGCACTGCTATTTCACATTTGTGTAATGTATAGTCAGTCACTTATGAGAGAGATGGTTATGAAATTCAGCACAGAAAAGCAATAAAATGCTTGTTACGTTCATTACTGTCATTCCAAAACTGAGGGAGGAAAGGTTTTTTTTGTTTTATGGAAATACAGTAAAAGAGTTTTTCAATAGCCACATTTTTATGCATTGCTAAACTACACAACTTTTGGCATTATGTATATTAAGAACAGCTTATTAATTCACTTAAGATCTTCCAATAATTAGTCACACATTTTTTCATTAAGTTGAAAGGTTTGGAAGAAAAGCATGCTTGCCACATCAATCCAATTAGCTATTTGTTTTTGCTTGCTAACTTTAAATACGAAATACATTCACATACATCTTTTCAGATCTATAAAAAATTAAATGCCTCATATGTATGTAGCATTTAAAATTTAATCTACATTCAAAGTAATTAAAATATTTAGGAAAACCTGCAAGGTGAATTTTTTTTTAAACATGAACTGAATCCATTTTTACTACGTCTACCTATAGAGCTGCAACACTATAAAAGAAGATATGTCTAGCTTAGTACCTGACCTCCTGTGCAGACAGCAAGAAAAAAGCAAATATAAAATTAAACCAAGATGAATGACATTAATTGCTCTTCATGTATTTCTTTAGATCTCTATTTAATCTTTTTGGCATTAGTTGTCTTTTTCCAAATTGAAAAGTTTATTTGGAATGGTTCTCATGTGTTGTCTATTCTTCTGATTTTACTTGTCAGCAGTCTACCATTCATAGCTCTTTTCTCTCTTTAGAAATGAAGTGACTAGCTCTGCAAGTTATTTTCAGGATTTATGTGCACTGTATGCCTATACCATGGTATCATATATTCTATTTCCGTATTGTTACTTACATTGAATATCTTTTAACTGTTGCTAATTATTGAGCTTACAATGTCAGAGAACTATGAAAAAAAAGTACTCATTTTGACAGAGAGAGCCATCATCTTCTACGTACTTTAATTTGCATTGTATTGACACTGAATATTTCAGAGATTCTTTTGCACATGTTTGTTATTAGCTTTAAACTAGCTATCTTTTAATTTCTGATACTATCACCTCTTGTTCATTAAAGTGTACAGGAAATAGTGAAGGTCTTAGTGGGACTTCACTCCTACAACTCTCTATTATCATCACCCATTTTTACAACTGACTTTTTTTAATAGCAAGGTGCTGTATTTAAACCAAGTTATTTATGTATCCCATGACAACATAATTTTTTTCTGAAACCTTAGATAAGAAAGAGGGTTCTACAAATCCAGTATCAGTCTAATCACTCTAATATAGGTATTTTTTGATTCTGCTAGAGGACTACTGTTCAAAGTGATGTTTATAAGAATCTACTACCAAATGACAGGCAACCTTTCTCATTACATGGTGTTTCTCTGTATATTTAAAGAAGCTGTTCTTCCATATAATACAAAGACACTTTGCAGGCACAAAACTCAGACTGGTTTGTAATTTTCAGCATCATCTCTGGAATCATCTTGAAACTTGTATTTGTATGTTCTGAAACAAGTTCAATTTGAGACAGAGCCCAAAATGCATCTCTTGAAAAATGTAGATCTTGTATGAGAACATCTTAGATCTTTTCTGTGGGTAGTGAATCCTATCA
Organism: Odontophorus gujanensis; assembly: GCA_013399175.1. Taxonomy (NCBI): domain Eukaryota; kingdom Metazoa; phylum Chordata; class Aves; order Galliformes; family Odontophoridae; genus Odontophorus; species Odontophorus gujanensis. Next base: position 10,566 of record VXAB01003242.1, on the reverse strand, counting down.
CAAATAATTTTTTAATCTGTTTTTATTGTCCTTCTTTTGTGCTGTTTTTATAGCCTGATTATTCTCATGCCCAACTATTCCCTGTCAGGCTTCCTACATCAGATGTTTGAAAGCAGTTTTATTACCAACATGTTATGCATTTGGCATGTTGGGTTTAGACCTTTTTGTTCTTGTCCAATTTACACTGAGCTTATGAGACTTCTTGTTTTTCTATTTTCTTGGCTGATTTCCACATTTTGAGAGTGTTATTTTCTTACAGGTGGCCTCCATGCTCTTCTGTTTAATCATGTATGCACTTTGGAAGCCTAGAGATACTGGGGATATGGGAAGATAAGAAAAAGTCTGTGTGCTTTAATTTTATTAACTTTTTTTCTCTGAAACTTATAATGTCTGTAAGCTTCATCGTGACCTGCAAGCTTCTTACCCTACTAACTGACTTCTTCCTCATAACATCTACTTTTTTTGGTGTTATTTTTATAATAACATTTTCTGTGTCCCTTAGAGTGCTTTTAAGACCGTTGCGGTGTCTTCAGCTGTCTCATACACTATTTAGAAGTAAATCAAATGTTATTTCTACTCTTTTGATATTTCTGCCTACTTTCTTGGAGTAGCAATTGCCATGTCCTAAAATTTAGCTTCTGTATATCTCATAAATATATTTAACAGATTAGACTTTCTGCTGTTGTATTTTGTATCTTACATATTATCATATGTCTGTTAGCATGTAATTATGAGCATGCTTCCTGAGTGACACATAATAGGGTTCTAGCTGTGCTATCTATAATTGGCCATAGACTTCCTCAGTAGGGAAAGTGGTGCATCTGTTTCAACTGATTGCTTTATCTTAATTGATTCATGCTTTCTTCAGTTGTAACTAGTTACAGTACCATATGCAACGTTATGACCATGACACTGATAATCTTCCTTCTGATAAGTTTGGAACAGCCATTGTATCCATCACTTGATTAAAAACTTGCCCATGGCAAGCATGAGAAGTCTGGCGACCATATTGCTATGTAGTTGGCCAGGACTTGACTTTACCTTGGTTTATTTTGGCTTTCCCTCCTTGCCCAGAATCTTGTTCTCATCCCTCCCTCAGCAGAGCGCCGTTCCCCACAGGCTTTCGTTTTCTTCCAACATGCCGCTGCCGGCGAGCGCCCGGCTCCGCGCTTCAGGCACCAGGTGGCAACAGCGGCCCGCGGCGGCTCTCAGCGCGGTGTCGGCTCGGGGTTCGGCCGCGCGGCGGCTCCGTCCTATTTCCAGTTCTGCCGGGGGTCCTGACTGCCGGTGAGCCCTAGAAAAAGGTTCCAGGTACAAGGAGGAGAGAGGATGACGAAAAGATCGGGCAGAGACCTGTTTGCCGTGTTCGTTCATCCCTGGTTGGTGGAGTAAGAAGCAGTGCAGGAGAAGCTGTGATTAAATGTTAGGGTTTTTGTTTATTTTTTATTTTTTATTTTTTTTCTGTGATGAAACATTTGGCACGTGCTGCTGAGCTTATGTTCCCCAAAACACCTGGAATTCTGTTGCTTGTTTCTCTTCTTTCTTGTCTTCTGTCAGGACCCTTCCTCCCAGTACCTGAAGGGAGTATATAAACAGGAAGGGGAACGGCCTATGAGGGTGGATAGAGATAGGACAAGGGGGAATGGTCTTAAACTGAGACAGGGGAGGTTTACGTTAGAGATTAGGAGGTCTTTTTTCACACAAAGGGTGGTGACACACTGGAACAGGTTGCCCAATATGGTTGTGGATGCCCCATCCCTGGAGGCATTCAAAACCAGGCTCGTTGTGGCTCTGGTCCAGTGGCTGGTGACCCTGCACATAGCAGGGGGTTGAAACTAGATCAGTTTGGTCCTTTTCAACCCAGGCCATTCTATGATGTTCTATGATAATGAAAGATTGAGATTTTTTTCTGTTCTTCTGTTGTTCCGAAGGAAACCTCCACATTCCATTTCTGTGTAATGTGTTTTATGTTTTTAGTGAAGCTGTGAATAGCTGTAGTTACAAATAGCTTTAGTTACTTAGATAATATAGGTCAACAGCATTGAACTGAGTACTTTTTGTAGTCTTAAAGTCCTTAGAAGGCTAAATCTAGTGATGACACTGACCTAAATACAGCTCATTGCCCCTTGGGAAACACATGGACTTTTCTTGATATTTTGGTTTTCCGCATATATTTTGATTGGTTGAAATTCCAGTCCATGTTTCCTTGATTTTTTTAATACCAACTCCTGAGAAACACTTTGGAGCATGGAAAAAGATAGAACTTAAACAATAAATGCTTATCCTTCTGCCCTCAGTTATCACGTTGTTGTGATTTGAATTAGTAAAGACGTGTCATCTGTTTTCTACCTAGCCAAAAATCTTGTGCTATTTTCATAATCATACCATACTTAGAACATGGACTAAATATCACAAGACCATTATGTCATTTTGTTAGCATCTGTAGCTCTTTAGTATTGTAACTTCAGAATGTTTGGAGAAAGGCTTAGCATCCATTAGGACAATGAAGGCCACAGTATTTATGCAGGCTTCAGATTGAGCTGACATGGAAAATACCAGGCTACATCTGAACTCCTTCCTGCTGTGCCAAAAATAAAATTTTTACTTAATGTAGAGAAGAACGTATTTTAGTGAGATACTACCATCTGATAAACGGAAAGGAAAATCTGCTTTTGAAAGGAAACCTCTGTTCATAATTCTTGAACAGCAACAACAACAAAATTCCACGTGATCACCCCTAGCATATTTACAGCAGCTGTAAACAAATGAGGGTTTGCCTCATTTCTGAATCCCTGAAAGTTTCCATGTAGAATTTTCTAACTAGCTATACTACTACAACTCTATTATCAAACACAACTGCTAGCTAACCATAAGAATGGAAAGCTTTGTTTCTGTATGTAAGTGACTGTATATCCTCATGGCTAAATGAGCTTCCATAAATTTATCATGTAACTCACTGAAGGTAGCAAAATTCTTTGCAGACTATGTAAAAAGGGGTTAGGTTTGCACACTTCAGAGAAAGCTAATGGAAAACTTAAGAAAGAACTGGTGAAATGGCAAACAAACAGCTCAGCTCTAGACTTTCAGAGTTTGAAAGAGCATTCTGAGCACTTAATCTTGCTGCTAAATAAGTCACATAACACTGTCTGCTAATTTCTTGCTCAGGCCATTAGACTGTACAAATATGAATGTTCTAACAATATAAATGATCTTGAGTTCCAGCTGAAATTCTGACCCTGCAACCTTTTTCTTTCATTGAAGTCGCTGATAGTTTTGCCACTGACTTTGGGGAGTCTAAGGTTTCATGCAAATAGCTTAAGTGATGGAGAAGGCAATGCATTTTGTGAAACAGTACTCAAAAGGTTAATTTCCTCCACTTTTAACACTTAAAATATTATTTGGAAAGTGAAGTTTTCAGATTAACTTACAGATGTCCTTCATTTTTTTTTCCTTTTTTAGTCAGTGAAGTTATGAAGTTCATCTAGTTTCTAATCTCTCTCTTGCAGCATACAGGGAATAATCAGGTTGCCATTAAACAAAAGTTACTGAGACTTCAGGTTATTCTTAGTTGCTGTCCACCAGCTAGACCTATATTGAAAGTATTGTTTTGACTTCTAGTCACTCTTTGAGACAAAACTCTTAAGTTAGATATTCATAGTAATTACTGATAGTGTAATCAAAACCATTCTTTGTGCAAGTCTGAGTCTGCTTAGGGAAGAGCGGCCATCTCATTTACGTCGCGTGGCTATCGCTGAGGATTAATAACCATTTTCAACATATTTCTTTTCAGTGTTAGTTAAGCTATATTTAGTAACAGTAAAAAAAGGGTGGAGATCTGTGAAAAGTTAAGACACACTGTGAACTGTGGAAAGTTAAGTTTCCTTTTTCATAGTATTTCATGAGCCATTACATATTAAGGTATATATGTTAGGCAGCTTTTAACTGAATAAGTATTGACACTTGAGTGATTTAATGCAAATGTTCTAATTTGCTGCCTGTACACACCCGGATTTTTATTAATTTTATTCTAATTGTGGGTAAGTTGGAAGAGAACAAAAACCCTACAATTATGTGAGCTGCTTAATATAGGTCGTACTTCTCTTGGACAAGTCTATTTTTGGTATCCACCCAACAAATTTTACCAAATAAATGTGCAAAATGCTCTGTAGTTAGGGTTACTCTTGTCTTTATTATGAGGTAAGAATTGTCGTCACTTCATCTTAAACAAATGTATTATCAAAAAATTAAGAGGTTCAGTGTTAGGTTAGAAGAATGATTAAAGGTGGAATGTGTATAGTGAAAGGATTAGGGATTATTCAAATGTTCTTGGGGGTCACAGAGTAAAGCAACATATTTCAAAAATCCTATAACAAAAAAAACAATGTCCTTCTATTGATTATGATAAGAATAAGAAATAATTATTTTTATAGTTGGAATATTTTAATCTAATTCTTAACTTTGCAGTAACGTAAACCTAGGATTCATCTTTTCTATTAAACCTATGAGATGATCCTGCATAAATATCTTTCTTTGCATCTTATGTTTTCTTTGCCTTGATCATTTGAAATGAGCTTTCTGAAACATGAAGAAGTAAGCTAGCCTATTTGGACTGGTCTTCTCAGTGAGCTGTGACTTTGTTTACCTTGAGCTACTCTTATGCAAGATGGAATTAATTCACAAGCCAGCAAATTCAAATTACAAAAAAACAAAAAAACAAAACAAAAAAACAAAAACAAAAAAAACCCTTATCACAAGTATTGAAGTAGCTTGAAGCCAGAATTGTTGAAATCCTTTGTGTTCCAAACAAACCTTGATAGTTTCTTCCAACTGTATTGTTTCTTCCAGCAAGAGATGCTACCTTGTTCTATAAAGATTGACATGTTTATGTGTATTAATAGCCTTGATTACACCAGCAACACTAGTATTGCTTTTAGCCTGTGAACGCACTGACAAAATGCAATTGAAGTAGAGATCAAAAAGCAGTAAAGCATAGAGATCTAAAAAAAATAAATAAAAAAAAAGTCAAATAATAACATGCTGGAGCCCAGATTTTATTTCACTCAACTCACAAATATGAATCTGTAAATTATCAGCAGATAGATTAATAGACAATGTCAAAACTGCATTTGATTTCTTTTCTGTGGCTTGTTTTTATAATGTGTGTACCATAAACATCCCAAAGATATACTCCTCAGATATCCTGTCTGGTAGTCTCCCTATGGAGACTACTGTGGTATGATCAATAGGTATGTCAAATTTTCACTTGAGAATCTTGAAATTGAACAGTTATGGTACAATATACTACCATGACTAGATGGTAGTATATTGAACCATTAACTAGATATTTCAAAAATACACTGCTACCTGACGCTGAAGTAAAACCCCAATTAGTATTGTATTTTTATAACCATAAATTTATTTACCGTAACAGAATTTCTTGCATGCATATTATATTCATATCTCTGTATTAATTTTATATAATGATCTCGTTAATTAAACGTTTTTAAAAATACATTTGAGGGACAGGAAGTCTTTCTAGCAGAAAAGTAAAACCCTATTGTAAACATCAAGTACAATATTTTAAAATAATCTATTAAATTATGTTATGTCATTTGCATTTGTGTACCATAGTAAGCCTTAAGTAGTGTTTTGGATTCACTGTGGCAATTTTTTCCAGTTTGTTGAAAGTTCAGAATCCTGCCAGTCAATCTTGCACTTCAAATTTACTCCCTGAAGACCAGACCTCGGCAGGTTTTTGAGACTGTTTGCTCTTCCATCCACTGTAGTTTAAAATAAGCATAATCTAGTAAAATACCAGTCTCTTCTTAGTCTTCCGATGTGCTATGCCCATGTTTTTTTCACCTGCCTAATTTAAACAAATCTTATCTAAACAATTAAGATAAGCATAGAAGTGTACTCTCAATAGTCAAATCAGCAAACCTCTCAAAACCAGAACTGAAATACAATCTCTCTAAATTAAACAGTCTACAATGACAATCATGTTTGTATTTAAACATTTTATTCTGAAAGGATTACAGCATTGGTCTCTTTTTTTTTTCTGCCTAGACAAGAAGGCGACATACTGAGTCAAACAAAATATATTTGTTCTTTAAGAACTAAGCTTGTACAGTTTTTGTAAACAAAATGTATAGGTGTATAAAGTCAGACTTCACATGATCACTAAATCTGCCCCTAATGTTACAGGCAACTGTTTGAAAAGTATGTAATGTAACTGTTTACAAAACTGTGCATAGTTAATATATTTTGTTATATTTTGGTCCGTGTATGTTTATATGTATGTATGTGTGTATGTATATATGTGTGTGTGTATATATATATATATGATCTATTGATTAAAAAAATGAAGTGTATTTATAATAGAAGATTACTCTTTAGTAGAGAGTTCTATGTCTGTTACACCAAATATTGAAAATGCCTATTTTTGTTTAATTCTTGTTTTATTACTTTCTAGAAATATAGAATAACTAAATTCAAGTTCTTGATGGTATTTAAGCATTTTCAATTCCTCAAAACCATCTTGAAGCAAGAGCCCAGATTAATCCATGTCTTCTGCCTGGAAACTCATATAGTGTACACTCTTCCAGCTTCATACATAAACTTTAGAATGAAGTGAATTACTACCATAGGAAAACTGTGCAAGCAGTTCAAAGTGCTTTTTCTTGCCTCTGATTCGTGATGTGTGTATTTGTGTTGAAGATCTAGCCTGCACTGTGCTATGTGCACTTAATTTTCATTCTGAAAAGATGAGAGTATTTGCGAAATAAACATATCACAAAGTTACCTAGAATAAGGAGGTAGGTGAGAAATTGTTTTCCTTTATACTATCTATATCTGGTGTAGCAAATCACCTATTGTAAACATCATCCTACCCGTTATCAACAGGGCTATTTCTTCAAGTTTTGCAAGTCTGGATGTTCTTGTTCAAAAAATTTTATTTCACTTAATTTCTGAGAATCTTTAAAAGTATTTTAACTGTTATATTTGTTTGTTTTGCTGTAGTGAATGCTCCATTAGCTCAAGGGCATTTACTTTTACCACTGTATATTTCATACTTTTCTGAATGGAGTGTTTATTTCAGAGAGACCTGTTCAATTTTCTGTGTTAGAAATATTGTATTTTTTGTTATTTGAGATGAAGAAGTAGTTACCATGTTATTGGAAGCATTACAGACAAGAACATGATGCAGTAGTATGCCTGTGGTTATGTGAATAATGTCAGTAAGCTCACATGGAAGAAAATGGAGCAGAAAGTAGCACTTATTGAAGCTGTGTTTTTAGTATGTGACCAGTTGGATAACTTAAATGCATATTTTGCGATTCAGTTGATTTTAACATTGTTTGGATTTAAATCTGAGTTTATTTGGTAAGTACCTTGTGTCATACCGTAATCTACCTAGCAGAAAAGGAAGCTAATGCATTTTGATCTTCTAAGATTCTCTTGGCTTTTCTTTTTTTTTCATGACAACATTGTGGAAGATGTGATTGTCGTTTTGTTTTTTTTTTTTTTGTTTTCATCTTTTTTATTTTTTTGTGT
>VXAB01003241.1:73985-117299 GCA_013399175.1 Odontophorus gujanensis | reverse complement strand
CGGGGCTCCGGGAGGGGGCGGGCGGCGGCGCCTGGTGCTGCTGGCGGTGTAACGCGCGGAGAGTTCTGGGCTTCGCTGGGTTTTTCTTTCCCCGAAGCGTTTGTAATTCCTGCTTGCAGTCGGCACGTTAGTTAGCTGGGGCTTTGTGCGTTGCTCTATGGCAGTACGCTGCGTAGAGCGCAAAGAAACATAGAAACGTGATTATAATTACCGTGCATTCAAACGCCATTTTATCGTGAGGGGCTTCTGCTCTTAAGACCCTTTTGCATTTAAAATACTCGTAAATCGCCAAACCTGAGCGAGGCAGGAACCGATGGCCGATGGGTTGAAGAGTGCTCCAGTACAACCACAAAATCGGGTTGGAAAAGAGCACCAAGATCACCAACCCCAACCCACTGCACCGTGCACAGTGCGTCCCTCAGTGCCACATCCCCAGGGTCGGTGACCCCATCACCTCCATTGGAGCCACGTACATCATCACATGAACTGCAGAAGCCCTTCAAGCAGCGTTTCATTGGAAATAAACTTCCTCCACCATCCTGGAGCTTAAGATGTGATTGTAACGAGGATTATACGGAGACCACAGCCTTGTAATTTTATTCCTCGGTGTAATTAATGCAACAAATTGGAACGTCTCACAAAACACCGTTGGTATATCACAATACAATAAGTGATGAATTGCTAGCACGCATCTTGGTGCCCAGAGTTTACAGAAGTTCAGGTGGAGCGGTTGTGGTGGTTGAGAATTAAGTTTTGTCTCATGCATGAGATAGAGTTGTATGTTCAAATAGCCCGTAGGTTAGCTCACAGCCCTGAGCAGAGTTCAAGTATTTAATTTGAATTTCTTTAACATTTTAATTAAGTAATATCTCATTTCTGACAAGGCCTACACGTATGCTTAGCTTTATGCCTAGCTTTGTTGAAACTCATGTGGTACAATTGTGTCGTGGTTTAGTTGACAGGACCGCTCGAGTGCGTATTTCTTTATTAAAAAGATGGAATTGATAAATTATGAAAGGCATTGATGAAATATTTGAGCAGTCACTTATGACATTTAACCTGACTCCTGATGGAAAGTTTGTTCCCTTCTCTGTGTTCCTGCGTGTGGTTTCTTGTGTGGATAATTGTGCTTCTCAAGGATGTGTACAAGTGAAGACCTACGGCCGGGGCGTCACTAAAAGGTGGTGTTTTCTGTGGAAGAAGATGAAAGAGCATTGTAAAAGAAGAAACGAACATCTACAGTTAAATTACAGAATCAGAAGTCTGTATTACACGATTTGAGATGACGGGTGCTTTTTTTTTCCCTGAGCTTTTCCCTTAGCAGGGCTTTTCCCTGCGATACTCTGAGGCACCTGACTTCCACCACTGAGACCACCCTTTAATCCCCATAGATTTTCCCTTTTCCCTCTTTTGTAGAAGACAGTGCAAGTATGCAGCATGGAAATGCCTCCCCTGGAATACAGCCAGGGCAGCTCCTGCTCATTTGGGATAACCCGCCTTGTCAGTGCCACGCCTGCAGAGGTGAGGGCTCCCTGTCTGGTGCCTGGTGCAGCTCAGCTGCTGTCACTTCTGTCGGAGTGTGGACAAACCCTTGTGAGCTGGGAAGGCAAATTGTTCACTCCTTCTGCCAGAAACCCCATTGCTCACAGCGTGACGCTAATGAAGCAAGTGCCTTTGGAGATTCTGCTTCAGAACTCGGAAGTAAATACGAGTTTGATAAAAACACAGGTGTGCTATCAACAGCAAATTACCATCAATTACCTACAGGAGGACTGCTCGGAGTGAGCACCTGTAGTTATTTAAAATGAGTGCATAAACTCACTTAAACAATGACAGATTCGTGTTTAAACAATAGCAATGGCTCTGCTGTGTGCTTCCAGTGCTGCAGCAGTAAGCTAAAGAGGTGATAGTCTGAGAAGAGAGAAGGGCTCTTCATTTCCAGAAAAAGTAGTCTGCAGGGAGTGTATTTGTTAGTGTAGAGAGATGTGTGGGAGCAGGAGGCTGCAGAGATGTGTTTCCTTAGGGCCTTGTGTTGCAGCCCAGCAGCGCTGCTGCTCCCTGCCCCTGTTCATTGCTGAGAGCTGAAGGGCATCAGGAGCAGCAGCCTGTGCTGGTTTCCTGTCTGTCAACTCTATAGCATGAGGGGGGTGAGAGCCCTGGCTGTGCTCCTTGGGGGGAGCTTCTCCTGCCATGGACCTGGGCTGCTGTGGGGCTCTGGATGGCCACAGCTGCGTTTTGGCTATGGATGTAGAGTCTCGGAAGTGTTTCTATGTGCTTCTTTACACACGTCCATCCAGATGTTTGCTTTGCCCAGATCACAGAACCCTACCAATTCCCAAAGTACCCCTGAGTTCTTGGTGCATTCTGTGGGAGGTGTGACAGGAGGGTGTGCAGGTCCGGAGTGAGGTCAGCCCCGTGTTTCATGGTCCCTCGATGGGTTTGTCACAAAGCTCTCCTGGAAACCTGGAAACGGGCAAACAGAGGTGAACACGTTGACATTCTGTTAATGGAAGGGAATGCTGAAATGTCAATGGAAATGTCTCACTTAGATTCCCATCATGATCACTTCGAGTAAAATTCAGGGCCATTGAATGCGGCTTTACTCCACTATTAAAGGCAAACACATGCACAACTGTTCAGACAACTTTTAAGAGAGTTCAGACAAAAGCTCCTCCTCGATACGTCAGGGAGGAAAGCGAGGTAAGGTGGTGTACGTTTAAAGCTTTGTGCTATTATCATGGCTGGCTTTAAGGAGGATGCAATAAAACCAAACAAGATTTTTTTGGTTTTGCTTTAATCTTGAAATGGCAGCTGGGTGTCCTGCATATTAAACACTTGGCACTGGGTGTCCCAGAGGGTCCTTTCCCACGTGTGTTGTGACTTGCTTGAAACAAGAGCCCCTGCACTGGGGTGATGTACTGATTTCTATGCCAAAACTGCCCTGGGTGAATACCTGTCTGCTTGGTCTGCAAATACCTGTCAATTTAAGAAATCGTCCATGAACTTTGGCTACTTGTTTTACAGTGGGTTCACTTTGCAGCACTCTTTGGAGGATCTTGCTTTACAAATCTGGACTTGCTATACACAGCTTCTTGAAAAGCCATTGGTGGCTAATTACTTTGGATCATTTTGAATCTGTACCGTGTTTGAACAGGTAGCTCTAATTCAGTAGGATTGGTAGCCCATGAGTTTTGCACAACTTTTTAAATGAAATGTGCATGTTTTTGTGTGTGAGAGTGCAGTGGGACTGACTCGGCCGAGTAGTGATGGGTAATGCTTCACCTCTCAGCCAGTAGTGTGGAGGTGATGGTTGTTACACATAATCTTCTGTCCCTTTGTTCTGTCAGATGTCTGTACTGCTCTATGCCAGAGGTAATCCCTCTTGCTAGTCTGCCTATGGAGCTTTTTCACTTGTTTTCCTATTTCTCCTTTATTTCTCCTGGTGTACATCCACTCCTTGTTGCCATTGGACCTGTGTTTGTAAGGATGGAAACTTACTGCTGTACTCTATATTGTGGGTTTGCTTATGTATTTATGAAAACGTTTTACAATAGAACTGTCATTGAAAACTCCCTGTTGTTGGAAGCCTTGGAAAGTAATTCTCGAGCTCCTTTATTTTGAGGTAACGGCATGTCTCTTCTTTCTTTTTGTTAAAGCTGCTTGCACGCCTTGAGGGCAGAAGTTCTCTGAAAAACCTTGAACCTAATCTGTTTGCTGAGGAAGGATCTCCTGTTCATGGTAAAAATGTATCTTTAACATATTCATGCAAACATGTCCGTGTAAAAGTTGTAATGAAAGAAATGACTGAGCTCGGTGGAAAGGAGCACATGTAGTAATTCCTTGATGATCCAGGAGTTCATTGGGTGGCTTTTCCAGACTGAAATTCTGTGGATTTTACAATGGAAAAGGCTGCTCTGAGGACACAGAGCCAGGAATACCTAACAACAAAGGCACACAAATCACAAACTGAAAGGCTTGTGCTGTCAGGTACTACCATTGTTGAATATATATATCCATATACACGAATGAATAGACTTAATATGAGAAGTGTGTGGCTGCAGCAGTTATCAACATACTTGTCTGCAATTTGGATTGCCACGAGTTATACCAGGCTCAGAAGAAATAGCAGAAAAAGCAATAAAAAGAATCAGGGTAATTGGATGAGGGATGATGCTTAATGTACAAATGCAGTCTCTGTGAGACCATTTGCGTATTATTTTGCAGCACTTGGGACTACGTTAAGAGTTCAGCAATATATGATTCCTACCCATACAAATTTCAAATGTGATATAACAAAGACAAAGGGCAGAGAAATACTGGTAAGTCACTGTGAATGGAGCAGGGAATAGAAGGTGATTTAAATACTCTCTGTTCTGAATTGTTTTGTTACTCACAAGAAGAATCGTGAAAATGGTGTATGCTTCAGATGGCTCCTGAAGTTTTATTGTTGGGGCTTTTTTTTTTTTTTTTAGATGAATTCTTCTTCTTCTTAATAAATGCAGGATTAGAAAATGTGTTTCAGTCTGTTTTTGTACTTCACGTACAAGAAACAAATGTCTGAGACTGAACGGGGCATGTCCTGGTAGAACAGCCTCTCCTGGGGGCCAGTAATTGCCTTCACTGCTACAGTCAGCAAGGTTTTATAGTTCCATTCATAACATTATCTGCTTTGATATTAAAGCTCTATAGGTTGTTCATGGCTGTCCAAAGACTGTTCCAGAACCTCTGCTCTGAGATGGATGGGAACTTTTTGATTTCATCACCTGTTTCTCCCTGTGCCAATACATTCACTGAGCTTATCTGTTCTTCTTTTGTTTTTAACCAGTGGCATGAATTATTGTCTGCAGTGGTCATGCGTATTTTCTGACGCTAACGGAGTGGCATAATGTTAGCACAGATCATATATATATAAATGGACTTCACCTTTTATTATATTTTTACTTTGTTTTTAATACCTCAGTATATCCACTTATGAGTTCATGTGTTTTTTGCCACGTGTGCTCCCATTTTCCAGTCCCTGATGAATATCTGCCTCTGTTTGTCATGAACTTGATTTTTAGTAGGTCCTTATGGAATACTGTAACACATTGCCCATGAAGAAATGGTGCGATGAAAGCAATGCAATGACCTAAATTCTTCTTTCCTGATGGTATTTGAAACAAAGCAACATAAATATATATAAAGTTTCAAGAAACTATACAAAGGTTACATCATAGTTAAGTGCTCATAGCACGTGTGTCAGAACATTATAAAATAGGAACTGTTAATAGAGGTACTGCTATGGTACTCCAGGCACTGCTTCCAATTATGACGGAATTGTATATTTAAGAAGACATGTCTGTTAATTACATATCATTTGAACTCTTCTGGAATTGAGCGAAAATGACACGAGCTTTAAATAAGCTTCCTCTGTTGCCAGTTGTACTTCTCCTGTGCCACTGGTATGAAGGTGTGGGTGTCCATATAAAGCTCTGATGTTCAGCAGTAGTATGACACCCAGAATTAATTTGGAATAAATATTTAGCCTTTCTACCTCTCTTACAAGCAGTGCACTTATTAGTGATAGCTTCTACACAGTGTGATAAATTACTAGCCCAGTAACTTCAAGGTATTTGATGGTGTGAAACCTGCAGTGCTATTGCTGAGTATTCCAATAGCCCACTTCTGAACAAGGCATCAGAATACTTATACCAACATTCAGTAGTGTAATGAGTACAGAAAAGCCTCAAGACTCTTCTGGTTGTTAATAACACAGAACTGTTGATTAGGACAGAGCACAGCATTTTCTTTGAAGATATATCAGTGTTATGTGAGTACTGAAGTTTACACAGCATCATTTAGCTCATCCTGCGTTGCACCGCAGTGACACTCGTTAGTCTGCCCGTGGTGGGCCTGTTCTGTCCTGCCTTCAGTTCAAGCTGTTAGGAGCCCAGTGGTGTGTTGGGTTGCTCCTTAAAACACACTTCTTGAATTTATCTGTGCTGAGTTTCTTATAAAATAATTCTGATAATCCACCTTGATGTGTCAAACCTTCCCAGCCTAACTTAAACTAACAGGGTTTTGCATGTTCTGCCGAGCTAATGGATCATTCCTTTACTGCTGCTGTTAATGTCGGGCAACACGAATTCTGTTACAGCAATTTCCCATTATCTTTCTTCCATGTTGAAGTGTCTGTTCCTACTCAGCCTCTCCAACTGCTTCCATCCTTTGAGCAGTACCTCTGTACTAATCTTCCCTTCAGAGTGCTTTGACATTAATGGATGATGCTGGTCCTGATCCCTTGCTTTCCTCCATGACCTATTGTGAGAGATAGTGTCAGTGGCTTTTTGAAGACACTGCTGGCCACACTTCCTGTGCTGCTGTGTCATGGTTTGTCTGCTCTGATCCAGAAGGATGAATTTCCCCTCCTTATCTTACTGTAGCAGCCTAGCCTCTAATTGAAGGAAACCCTACATTTATAGTTACTGCTATAAATGGGTTCTGCTTTGCATCAGTTCTTTCTGTGGGCAGTCCTTCGATAATCACGAAGGCACAGAAATCCCCTGCTCCCTTGAGGTTTCCTTGTAGCCCAAACTGTTCTATTCAGAGTATCAGCATAACTTAAGTGTTTTGGTCAAACTCCAACCCGGGTGTGCATTTTGGTTAGCAATATGGAACAAAATTTAAGTCTTCATGTCAAAATTTATAAGCCACCACTACCAAAATGAGCTTACAAGTTTTACTTCAGTCTGTTAGTTCTGCCCAAAAAAGGCCCTTCCAGTGTTCTGTGCACTGCATGTCTCATGTGAAGTTCTATAGGAGATTGTAGAGAGCTTCTGATAAAGCATCTTCAAGTGGATGAAGTCAAGCACTTACTCCACAGAATGGTTCATTTGCATCACTAGGATTAGCAAGTCAGATTTGTCCATTCCTGCTTCGGAAAGGGCATGGAGTTGCTGCGCTCTTGGAACAACACATCATGTATGATGGTAGGTCTAACAGTCTGTACCACATGTCAGCCTAATCCAGGCTCAGAAATGCCATCTGAGGCTGCAGAAAGCTTGTGCTGAAGCCAGTGGCAGGCAGAACACACACTTTGCTCTTTAATGACAGATGCCTTACCCAATTGTTCTAAAAGATTTCAACAGACTTGAGCTATGGGGGCATGACCTACCCGGTGTATTTAGGACTTCTCCCTTCGGGTGCTATAATTGTACCAGGGTTCTGTTGTGTCACCAGTGCAGTGTGTGTGACACAGCAGAGCGGTGGCTGGCTGCAAGTGGTGGAGCTGGATATTGCAACTTCTGAGCAGGAAGAGAAAGTGAACATTAATGGCAGAGGAAGTGTAGTCATCTTTAATCTCAAAAGTGGGGAGAACCAGTCAGAACAGATAAGTGAGGATTTGGGGGGCAGTCAAGCTTTTAAAAAAAATTCTGAAGTATCAGAAATTCAGGGAAGTGAGATTGCAGGGTTGGATAAGCAGGGAATTTCAGTAGGGAGAGGTGGACAGTCGAGTGCATTGTTACAGTGAGTATAAATTGCCTTAAATGCTTGCAGTGAGTGAAGAGCTTAGTTCTTTGTCACTGCATTGTTGTCCCAAACTGCATCTTGAAACTACATGCATATGCAAGCAAGGATATCCTCTGTAAGCTGCGACTTGAAAAGCCCTGTTAACTCAAGCAGGCACAAACATGTTTAAGTAGAGTTGCAATTAATTCTCCACTCCTGCATCACCACTGCAGAAAGCTGTTACACCATTTGCACTTGCCAAGGCCATGGAAATCCTTCCTGCAATGACAGTTGTGTGATTCTGTTACAGGTTGTATTTACCCTGTGCCTAAAATCCAGAATGTCCTAAATAAATAATCCAGGTTCCTAAGTCAGAAGTCTGAACAGAACGACTAATAATTTTTTTTTTCAGTCTTGCTCTAAGACATGAGAAGCCTTTGGAAAAGGCTTTAGAGTAACTTATATTCACATCTGACATAACAACTGTTTTCCTAGTAGTGGGTAATGGTTTATTAATGAACATTTTAAAATCACATGATGTGTGTTTTGCTGACACGCGTGGTTTAGGCAGTTAGACCGAGTGTGTATGAGCAGAGTACCTCTGCTTCCAGCAGGAGTCATTGCCTGGAATTAAGGTAATCTGTGAGTTCCTCTTGATGAAAAAAGCAGCTTCACATTATGAATACAGGAAAGAATACGTATTAAATGCACAGAAATTCTCTTTACTGGTCACACATTCCTGTTGGGATCTTGTGACATGCGCAGATAGCAGACAAGCACGTAACACATGAAATGTTGAGGGACAGCCTGTGCTGTAAGAATAGATACGCCAACATAGTTTGGGGCTTTTTTTTATTATTATTATTATTTGCTTGTCCTCTACTTTTCTATTTCTTAATTTTGTGTGCATGCTATAAAGAGATGGGTTTTTAGTAGTATAGCAGTTTCCAGCCCTCATCTACCTGTAACGACAAATGAAACCCAGTTGCCAACCTTTCATTGATATCATTGTCCTAGATGCTGTCCAAGTTTGCTTTCAACCCTTGTTCCCAGTTGATTTTTTTCATTTCAGAGGCCTTCGTTGAAAATTAATCTTCTTTTGGTAGATGCTAACTAGCATTTATTCAATTGTTATGTCTCTCAAAGCTTTCAAAATGCTCTTTCAAATAAGTGGAATAGTGAATGTTGGTTCCATACGCACTGAAAATTGACTCGGTGCTCTCATGTGACAGCTTGCTTCTCTCTCTTTGAACAGGAGATGTCATTGAATTCCACGGTCCAGAAGGAACAGGAAAAACTGAAATGCTTTATCACCTGATAGCCCGCTGCATCGTTCCAAAATCCAGAGGGGGCCTGGAAGTAGAAGTGATGTTCATTGATACAGACTACCATTTCGATATGCTTCGTCTCGTTACCATTCTCGAGCACAGATTGGGGCAGAGCACAGAAGAGATGATGAAGTGCTGCCTGGGAAGGCTTTTTCTAGTGAACTGTAACAGCAGCACCCAGTTGCTTCTCACTCTTTATTCTCTGGAAAACATGTTTTGCACTCACCCCTCTCTCTGCCTTTTGATTTTAGATAGCATATCAGCTTTTTATTGGATAGACAGAAGTAACGGAGGGGAGAGCCTTAACTCGCAGGAGATGAATCTGAAGAAATGTGCAAACTTTCTTGAAAAGCTTGTGAGAGAGCATCACTTAGCCCTCTTTGCCACAACACAGTCACTTATGCAGAAATCTACAAACTCTGCAGAAAGCTTTTTTCCGTTAAAACTTCAGCACGAAATTGATGCAGACTACCGGCCTTATCTTTGTAAATCATGGCAACAAATGGTAACCTACAGGATATTTTTTTCCAAGCCATTTAATTCCAGCAACAGCAAAGGTTTTACATTCGTTTCTTGCCACCTCAAAAGAAACCACGTAGTGAAACGTTCTTTTACTGTCGCAGAATGTGGAGTTCAGTTTTAATTTCAGTTTATCTTTTAAACTTCTGCTAAATCTTGGGCTTAGGCCTGATTAGCTCTAGGTGGGTTTTAGTACCTTCTAAACGTGCTGTTTGTTGCTGGCTGATTGAGAATTTGTGTCACAGATTTCTTTAATTTGGAGAAGGGCAGACGCCTTACCATTTTTTAATTACTGTGGATGTTCAGTCTCAGCTAGTGAGGAGCACTGCTATTATTTGTTTGTGCTTAATGCAAAAAAAGAAAATTAAATCAAGAAAATGATAACTGAAATAATTTTAAACTCCTAATATCCTTCATTAACGTAACCTCTGCAGCATGCAGACAGATGCACTGACTTCATTTCTGGGCCTTATGCTTTTTAATCCTCTTCTTCCAAGGTACAGAAATGGAAGCCCAGTTATCTGTTATCTGTGGGGTAGACTGCAAGTGTTCTCTTCTCAAAAATACGGCTCTGGGTTCATTCCCAGTAGTCTGGGGCACATGAAATGCATTCACGACTCTGCCTGAAGAGGAGGGTTTGTCTTCATAGCCTGTTAAATAGTAGTAATCCTGACTGCATTTCTCTGACCTCATGATCTCTCTGCTTATGTTGTCATATGCTCAGAGGAACAAGGATTTCAGGTGTTTCGACCTGCAGAAATGGTTGGTTTTGAAGAATCTAAAGGTAGGACAAAAAATGGAGGCCTAATTGCCGTAAGCAAAGAAGAAACTGAAGACCCAGCTCTGGGTGCCTGAGTCTGTGCTGCATGCAGCACATGGTTTAGTCTTTGACAATAATGAAGTGGGTTGGTTTGGGTGGTGTTCTTCTTTCTTTTTTTCTTTAATGCACAGACAAATTTCTTCTCTCCCTCATTATTTCCTCCCACTTCTTTCCCTTCCTCCATTCTCCTTCAGAAATCCAGGAATGCCATGCCTCTGGTCTTTACCAATATGTATTTGCCACATACAGAGCATTTGTGTGCAGGATTTGGCATGCAACGTGTTGCAATTCTGGCAAAGAAAATTCAGAACTTATGGGAAATGCCCTACAGTTCTGGCAAAGAATACCATATTATTTATTAACCTAGAGTGCCCTTTGAAAGCTTCAAAGTGCTTTACAGAAAGAAGATTGCACACAGTACATTATTTAATACAAAAACTTACATTAGCTTACAAATTTAAATTACTCAAACAAGGGGAGATGTTTCTCACAGCTGTATTTGTTCAGTCATGTTGCACAACACGTTTTATAGCTTAGATCGAACAGATTATTAATAAAAAGACAATTTAAGAAATATCTAGAGCAGTATCTTTTTGAGAAAGATGCCTTAAAAAAAATCTACAGTTAAGACTCATACCTTTTAACTTGCTGACTTCTGAAGCCAGCCTTTCCAAGCTGAATGCATATGTGAATTGCCAGCAGTATCTAGGTGGGCTCGTGTACCCAGACTTCTGCAGCTGGAGCTAGGAGTGCACGTCTGTACTCCCGTTTGTGGAAACACACCTCTGCGTGATGCGGGCGGATCTTTGTGAAGATGCTGAGCAGCTCTGCGTCCTTCCAGCCCAGTGCCCTTCCCAAAGCAGGAGCTGCTGGGAGAGGTGCCAGGAAAGCCTCTTCTCACTGGCAGGTGTTCCTGGCTCCCAGCAGGAGGGCTCTGGGGAAGCTCTTGAGCGGAAGTTATCTTCAGACCCATGGTTAATGGGAAGTAAACAGACCTATCCTCCACATGCTCATCTATTTTTAACTTCATTTTGTCTTGAATTCCATCACTTCCACGATGAATTCAGTTTATTTCATTATTTCAATGGGAATGCATGGTTTATTTGGCTGGGGTTTTTTTTCATCTGAAACCTCCCCTCTGATCACTTCCTGGCTTCAGTTCTTTTCTTGTGAGGCATAGTGAGGGAATGTTCTCTTTTTAACATCTCCACAGTGCTGATGATTTTAGAGACTTCGTCATTTCATTTGTGCTCTTTTCCAACACCACCAATGCTTATTTCAGAACTTGT
This sequence comes from Odontophorus gujanensis, assembly GCA_013399175.1. NCBI lineage: Eukaryota > Metazoa > Chordata > Aves > Galliformes > Odontophoridae > Odontophorus > Odontophorus gujanensis. The sequence goes on along the minus strand of VXAB01003241.1, from coordinate 105,855 downwards.
GCGAGTACGCAAAGACAAGAAAAACAGCAAACTGTTCCATCGAGAGCAGGCCAGAGTTAAATGCCACGATAGGAATGGACACATCCACTGCAAATTTTCATACAGACATACTTGCCTTTTTTTATAAGAACAACTGAGATAATGCAAATGCAGAACTTTGGAATGTAAAAGTTGAAGGGCTGCATCATTTCTACTTTAAAAAGTCAACAGTTCCCTTTTCTGTCAGTGCAACTCTGCTGAAGATAAACTGCTTTCATGAAGTCTGACTTGCTGGAGTATGTTTGAGACAAAAAAGCAGCGAAAATGTTCTGGCATTCCCATCTGGAAAAAAGCTTTTAGAATATTCACAATGTAGTTCATATTTTGCATTGTGCTATAAAATAAATGCGTAAGTTGAAACGAAGCCAAAGTTCTAATTGATTAAAAAGCATTTAGCTCAGGAAATTTTGAAACTTCACCTTCATTTTTTACTTTGAATGCAGACAGACACATTCTTTTAATTCTCTGCTGATTGTAATGATGGTGCTCTGCACAGTTGTTCCACGTGCATAGCAAGCCTGGCTTCCAGAAACGTGGAAGCTCCGGGTTTCCCTATACATCTGCAGGAGGGACAGGATGCCATCTGGGAGGGTACTGAGCTTCCTCTCTGCCAGAATTGTGCTGTTTAGAAAAATGAACCTTTGGGATATAAGAAGTCTAAAACAGATGCGATAAAGAACCTGGGATAGCAGCAATTGTGCACCTTCATTAACTGGGGGTATGAAAAACAGTTTTTGACACGTTTTTCATAGGGAACTCTCTCATCCTAAGTCTCCTTTTTCACCCAGACCTAAGTGCTGCCCAGTTTCCAGCCCACTGGGTGACCTGCAGTGCTGCTGCGAGCTGCTGCCAGGCAGGAGAGAGGGTTTGGGTGATTCGGGCTGAGCAGCTCCTGTTGCTGGAGATCCACCCTGCCAAAATGCCACCATGCGTTGTTAAGTGTGAGAAAAGAATGCATAGAGCCTCAAACTCTAATTTATTCAAGTATTTCTTAGAAATGAAAATCCTTTCATGTCAGTGTTGCTGTGCTTCAGCTGAATGTTGCATTATTAAGGCTTTTGTAGTTGTAGGAACTTTTTCTATTTCTTAGAATTTTGTTTGTTGCTTCATTTGCAACCCTGAATTAAAGCAGCGAGCGTAAAATGAAGAGGAACTCGACGCACCTTTTTTCCTCATCCTTTTATAATGAGAAAACTTTGTGACAAAAACAAATGAAGGCCTTCTGCAGGTTTTCCATTTACTTATAAAACGCACCCAGATTTCTGCAGACACCTGTGAAGTAAATGTCATTTTTATATTCAGCAATTTCTTCTTTTATTTAATCCCTCGACTTTTTAATAGAGCACATAGAATACAAGAAACAGTTTGCTTGGTTTAAGTTCCTACGTGCACATAAAATTGGAGTTTCCTTTTTCTTACGCATCTGATGGCAGCCACTTAAATTTCCATGGAGCCTGGAAATGGCAGAAGGTAAAGGTTCCCGAGTGGAAACGTGCCCACAGTTGTATTTTTACTGGAAACTAATGGACAGAGGCAGAAAGTATTCTGATGGCTGCTGGGCGTAAGGCATGCACCATGTCCTAGGATCGTGATATTCTGCTTCTCTTCTGTGGCTGCCATAGCAATCATCTCTTGAACCCAATATATTTGAAATACTCAAATATATTTTCATAGGGAAAGATCCAGATGGGGCAGTGGGCAGCATCACTCTGCCAAACTCAGCACCCACCTCAGGAGAAAGCCATGCCACGTCACAAAGCTTCAGCTCACGCAGGAAGGTGCAGGTTTTATGTTTGTGGCAACTACAGAGCAGCACGAGACTTGTGCATCTTACAAAGAAGGGAAGAGCTGGGAAGCCTTTGGCACTGGAAAAATCTCTCTGACTGGGAAAGGAACATCAACCAGTACAACGCATCTGCATGATGCAGGATAGAAAACTCTGATGCCCTACAGCAGCTTCCAAAATTAAACGTCTGGCCATCTCTATCTGAAAGAAGACAGCAAAATAACGCTGAGCTGTGAATAATGTGCAGTAAGACAAAAGGATTCTTGAACTGTTGACTGACATGTCTAGCATGGTAATGCTTTAAAATAGAAAGTTGGCCGTGGTTGACTTGCAAGTTCTTCCCACCAAGAGATGAAACTGGTGATGGATTCAGCTGTGTAGATGCTGCATTATTTACACTGAAGGTAAAAAACCCTGCTGCTTTGGACCCAGGAGGAATTAAATGTAAAAACAGACTTCTTTATTTTATGTCTTTGTTTTTGCTTTTTTCCCCTGCAGCTCTAGGTGCCTTTTCCAACTATCTCTACTTGCTCCAAAAGCACTCTCGCAGCTGTCAGTGTCAGGGCCACACTTTACTGGAAGTAAATAGTTGCGTGCACACCCTTCATTACCAGTGCAAACTGGGATCGAGCCCACACGACACATCAGTGTAACTGGTAGATAGCTTTGGAGGCTGCGTTCTGTCTGCCACCAGGAGTAATTTCACATTGGAGCAGTGCCCTTTGAAAAAATGTGGCTGTGACTTTCCTTGGGAAAAGCTTGGCAGGCATCCCCCTGCTTTCCCACACTGCTTTGCATGCTGCCCCAGCCAACTGGTCCGTGTACCTGTGTGGGCCTCGCGCTCACGGAGAGCGGTGACGAGATGTCACCACCTTGCCAAGCGCTGGGGAACAGCCATGTTCCCGATCTTGGCACTTGTACTGCACAACTTGGCACCACTGCTGTGCTTTATAATTTAAACCATTTGTCAGGGTTGTTTCTCATGCATCTAGCTGGGCCCGTACTGAAGACCTCCTCACCCTCTGGGGAGAGATGAAAGAGAAGAAATCGTGGTTTCTGAGCATCAGAAAGACAAGATTTTTAGGCTGTTGCCACAAAAAGCTGCTCTGGGCAGCCTGTGCCTGTGCCTCCCATTAGTAGGTGGTAGATGGTGCTGGGCACTGCCATCTACAGCGGGTTTGAGCCACGCTTTCCCACTCTGCATACCCGAAATAAAGACACTGGTCAGTGAAAATGCAATATCAAGTCCCCGTGCTTTGAACAGCCAGGTTGCCAGCTCCTCCTGCAGACACTACATTCAGTGAAGAATCCTTTCTGACAGAGCACACGGCTCAAAGTGTCATCCGCAGTCCTCACAAAGCTATGCTGCGTTTGGACCATGCAAGAAATGGGTTCAGAATTGGTGCATGTTAGTAGGGAACGCATCAAAGCAAGTTTCTGCTCATCTCCGGCAGTTTTGACAGCTCTGAGGCTGCTTTTGACTCACAGAATTTCAGCAGAATGTTGCTCTGATCTGTTACAAAGTGATTATAGAAGAAAGTAAACAAGGGAGCACATGGCACACCACAATTCACAAGGCACAAATAACTTCAGTCCCAGAGGGACCCACAGTGTGACACAGAATGGCACTCACAGCACCAAAATATTGACCATGTTCCCAGAGAATACAAAATGGGATTTTTAGTTGAAGAAATGAGTATGTCCTCAGCACAGGGATGGGAAGGGGCAGAGAAGAAGGGAGGCTGTTTGGGGAGCTCCTCTAGGGTTTGCTAAAGCATGGAAGAAAAGAGAGCCACGTGGTCATCAAAAGCTGAAAGCAAAGGACTCGGCTTCACCCAAGATCCTATAGCACAGTGACACTGAATGACTGCTGACAATGGCAAACTAGCTCTCACATGGTAAGGATGCTCTAGGAAATCCCAATGACTGCCACTAAGAGGAAGATCTGCAGAGGACTGGACCCTCCGGAGCTTGTCCTGGTGGGAACAGTAACGCAAGCCAACAGTAGAAACCAATTGTGCAGGCAGCAAAGCTGCACAGATCTCCCATTTCCAAGCTTTGAGCAGTGGAAATGTGAACTTGGGCATTTCTCAGGTGGCGGTGTCTCCTCACCTCCGCTGCTTGTCCCATTCCCCAGGCCAGCCCTGCAGAGCCGCAGATGCCATGGTACAAAAGCACTGAGTAAATCCCTTTCTCTCGTATTGCTGAAGCTCCGTAGCTCTCCACGTGGCTCTGCTCCAGTGGGATCATGTACACAGGTTTTGTGTTGAAGAAACTCAGGTGGTTTTGCTGCTCTGACTGAGGAGCAGGGGTTACGTGTATCAGCTTTGGTGACATTGTACCCAGCCCTACCAGTATCAGCATAGGACTGATGGCTAAGAAATCAGGGCAGCATAACTAAGCATCAAGATTTCAAAACAGCTTTTTCTTCCTTGTTCAGGTTTCATTGCCACTACTTCGTATTTCTTCCAGGAAACACACATTTCCCAATACTTCCTTTTCTAATAAGTCATCGTTGGTGTTGTATCCCACCCACGGGGGATGTGAGAGGCAAAGGGAAAGGAAAGGGCACTGTCTCCAGTTCTCTCCTGGACTGAATCCGTGCTAGGTTGGGCTGCGCAGTACACAGCAGTGTTGTTCCACTACTGCACTGATCAAAGACATCCAGGACAATGGGAGAAGCAGGAGGGAGCCCTGAAAGACAGTGCAGGCGGAGTTACAGGTAGATAGAGATTTAAATAGAAGCCGTGGATATAAAGAGAACAAAATGCTGCAGTGTCTGGAAGCCAAAAGTGAAACTCTGAGCTGTTCCCTCTGCATCTGCACTTCTGCACAAAGAGCATGGCTGAATTAGAGCCTGCAGATGGAAACTCACAGACCCAGAGCACCGAGGCTGGTTCTCCAGATCTCTTTTGATCCCACAGTCTGTTTTCTTCAGGGGCAAAGTCTGTCTTCAAGGGAGACAAAGCAATACAAATGAAAATGCTTTCAGTTAGGATAAGAAATGACAAAATACCAGCACTGAAGTTCCCAATGTGCTGACTTTCCAGTATTTCAGTGCCAGTGCTGTCATGTCCTTTATGTGAGGCCAACATCATTATTCTTGGGAATAGGTAGGTTTTCAGACTCTCCTTCCAAAAACCATTCAGAATAATTATGGGACAGGATGAATTAGCATTTTACTATAACTAAAATGCTAATTCATCCCCGGACTAAAACTTGCAGGCTCCAGGATTCTCAGTGTGAATGACAGCAATGCATGGATAGGACAGAGGACGTTTCGTCTTGCGAAGTCATCATCACTCAAAACAGAGCATTCAAAGGGGATGGAGGAGCCCTTCAGCTCCAGCAAGTCTAATGAAAACAGAGTGCTAGGTAAATACACTTAGGCTGTGGTCTCCCATCCCAGACTTCCTCCACGTCTGAAGCAATGTGCCAAAGCTCAGTGCAGTGCATCTCCCCGAGCCAAAAGAAGTCCATCGTAAAGCAGAATAAATACAAGTATGGGCTGGCACTGGGGCTGGAGCCTCATTTCATTTCAGACTTGGCTTGTTTGCCTACAGGTCGCACTAGTTCCTTGGGTTTGGTGCTCAAAGGAAGACCCTAATATCCTGGGTAGGGTGACGCCAGGTTTTGAACACAGATCAGGATGTAGTCTTGGTGTAAAGACGCAGCAGTCTTTCCCTTCCCGGTCCTGTGCATTGTCTGAAAGCCTTAAGTGCTCCTGAGTGAGGAGCTGGCTTTTTGTAGTCTTATGGATAATGGCCCCATTCAAATCAAGTATCCATTTTTAATGCACAAAAGGAAAAGAAGAAGATAGTTGAGAATGCAGCTTGCTTAAAGTTCTGCCATGAAACAGCAAAGTTTGAAGCTCTGTTCTAAGATGGTTTAGCAAACACAGGACTGAAGGGCCTGAGCACTGGGCAGCTTTGCACAAGTAAGCAGGCATCCACCACTAAATGCACTGGTGCTGAAGGTAGAGTCCATGTTCATCTCCACCTGCTAGCACAAGTCACACTATTGCCTGATTGCTGGAGGTTTGTGTAGCTACCATTCACAACCATATGCTCCAGAAACTCCAGAACAACCTATAGATTTAAATGCTAATGAGTACAGCATATGCTAAACGATAAACCTACCAAGGAAAGCAGACCTAAAGCAATGTGTAGAGGCAGATACAGACAGTAAAAATTGAAACATTTCCCATGTGAATATTAAAAAAAATATAACTACAGGTTAAAAACTGTATAAGTCTTAATGGTCTGCAGAAGGTCTCCCTTCCATGATAACGCTGTACTTATCACCAGGCTCTAGATATCTCACCAACAACAGATGGATTAACAATGGAGATCTTGCTTTTATCAGTTCTTTTCATCGGGCAATAACTGATTTTTAGGGCTTTTAGGGCTGATTTTGTGCACTGGAGCAACACACTACTGAGTGTGCTGCTCTGCTGGAATCACTCAGGGTCATCCATGTAACAAAGGGATCTCAGCCTGCAGAACCCCAGTTAAAGTTGCCTCCCACCAATTCACCACATGCTAAAATCCAGAAAATTGCTTGATTAACGTACTGAATGCAAACAACACTCTTGTCTGCACTATGGGTAGCTGGAAACACCCTCCATACATGAGCAACAATGCCTTGTCCTTTAACAATGTGGCCTAGATTTTATCTGGCCCTTTCTGTCAAGAGGGATCACTGGGAGCCCATGTGCACACACCCCTTGTAAATTTTCCTATTTCACTGTACAGAAAATATTTCCGGTTAATTATTTGGGTTGTCTCATTTATTATATTCCCTACTTCTAGAGAGGCTCATGCATATGTTTAATGCATGAATAGTTCCAGGGAGGTCAATGGGAAAATTTATGTGTTTCAAGTTAAGAGTGTGCATACATCTTTACAAAGTCAGACTGGACTTTGCATCTGTGCCCAAAGCTTTTCTCCAGCTGTGTCTGCCTGCACATACCTGGCTGCACCAGGTCCCTAACACTAGTCCATTATTCCTCCAACTGGAAAGTTGAAATCCACCATTTACTGTACGATCGCGGTCTATGGCTGCAGTCCTCTTTCCTGTTTCCGTCCCAAAATACTCAGAACGTGGGGCATGAAGCAGTGAGCATGGTGGCTGGGAAGCAGCCTGCACATGCAGCCGTGCTGCTGCTGCTGTCCTGCAGCACAGCCCCGGGCCTGCAGCGGGACCCCCAGCTCACAGGTAGCAGGTTGTGATGACCTGCACTTGCTTCCTTCTCATTCTGGCTCAGAATCCGTGATCTGCACCCCCAAAAAAAAGTAGCTATGTTTTTCCTCTCCTGGTTTCATTTTCTCCACTGCAAAACATGGGCCAGTCTAAGACTCCGTAGAGCAGAAAAGCCAGCTCAGTGTAAAAGCGTGGCTGCTGCCTACATCATGTTAAGCTATCAAGTAAGAACAACATTTTTGCTCGGCCATCACACTCCCTCCCATTCTCGCACGAGTCAGGAGGAGTCTCCTGCTGTTACAGCCAGGGAATGGGAGATGAGCACTGAGCTGCTCTTGGCTCAGCTCATCCTTTTGTTTGTGTTGGACACATGGTGACACTCCCCTCCTCAGATCCCAGAGCCTGCAAGCCATTTGTTTGCATTTAGGAGCAGACAAGGCAGTGCTTTCCTACCAGCACACACCAGGTGCTGCCCTGCTGACAAAGCAGGCGTCTGTCCTTCTGCGTTGGCTTTGCTGCTTTGAGTCCCATGGCTCCCACTCGAATCTGGATAAACTTTGTTCAAACTGACATTTCTTGCACTTCTGGAGAAATGCAACGTAAAATTTTCCAGCCTATTGCTACTGAGCCATCTCCACTGCCAGTTTGGCAACCAAAACACCCAGTCCTGAGCCCTGCTGGGCCCTACCAGAGCCACGTGGCTGCATGGATCTGCTTGCACAGAGCAGCCTGCGAGAGCAGTGCCTCTATTTGTCATGCTTTGGTAAGAAATCAATCCCTTCCCTTCGCTAGAGGTTAGTCAGCAAACTCTTACTCATGCGTTTCTCACACAGCGAGTCACTTCCTGGTAGTATCCGTGTGAACGTTTCTGTGTCCTTACCTTCTCTTCAGGGGAAGCAGCTAGATGAAGATGGTTTTCAAGAGATGCCATTTCTCTTGTAAACCCACAGAGCCAACAAATAGCTCATTTTTCTACTTACAGTGAACCGCTGTTGGGCATTCCATCAGTGGAGTGTCCCACGCACCTTGGGACAGGAGAGAGCTCACACAGAATGGTTAAGGTTGGAAAAGACCACTAAGATCATCTAATGCAACCACCATCACCACCATGCCCACTAACTCATGTCCCTCAGCACCACATCTGCACATTTCTGCATGTCCTCCATGCAATTGGAAGCGCTGAGCCCTGGCGTGGTCTGGTGTGGGGGCAGTGGTGGGAGGTCCCCTGGGCACCACTCCTTCAACAGTGCTGGTGATCCCCTGTGAAACCCTCCGCCCTTCACTTCACCATCACATCCGTCATGGAATATTTTCTGCCTGTGAATTAATGTGTCGAATTATTGGGTAAATGGTATGAACGGCATTACAGCCTGCAGTCCCCCTTCAGTGCTCAGATTTTAGATTTGAAATGGACCAAGCAGGCATGAAGGTTTCCACACAATGTAGGCTTGGGGTGATGTAGGTGACTCAGTGGTTTTATCCCTCACTGCCCAAAATGACAGCAAGGTCCATGGTAGTCATTTAGGGTGAAAAAGTATAGTTTATTAATTAAGCAAGGGGGGGAAAAGGCCCTTTTTAGGCCAGATCATAGATTTTAGGCTGCCACCAATGTCAGGAAGCATTCCCCTCCCCATCCAGGCCATGGGGTTATTTAATACCTTCTGGTTGATTCTGTATCTGGAATAACTGCCTTAAATGATTGGTTTTGGCCTGAGAAACTGTTTGCTTACCTGGCACCTGAACTCCAGTGATAAACTTTAATGTCCTCCTCTGAGTACTCCCCCAGCAGACAGAGGAGGTTCAGCACAGCCCCACTCACTATAAATCTGACCTTCTAAAAAAAATAAATCAAAATCAGATGTTGCTCATTATCTCTTCCAATTTCTATCTATCCGTCAACATCCAAAAGTTTTAAAAGCTCTGCTTAAGCATGTCTCCATCCCACTGATGGAACATCCTTTAATATTTTATAGTTCCGACTTGCACTTCTAAAAGTCCTAATTAATCTCACTAGATAAAAACTGACACAAAATGGCACAAGTGAGAATAGCTCCGTCCTTCCTCCCAGCAATCGTGTGCCAGTTCATCTTGGAGCATGTAATGATTTACTGTAATAGTTTTGGGCCTGTAATGGGGCCAATAACTGGCATCTGGAAGCTGAGAGGCTCTTTCCCAATGGATGCCATTCGCATACAGTTATTTAATTAATTAACAGCTCCACAAGCATAAGCCAGTAGAGGGTCTATTAAAGGGTTGAGATTTCTTTTTCTATTTTTTTTTTCATTTCTTAAATATCTTCCAAAGTAAGAACATATGCTGCACGCTGCTTTTCCCTAGGAGAGCGCCTAACGTTGCAGCCTGTTTATCTTGTGACTGATTTTCAGGTTCCACCTTACCCAGCTGCTCTCCGCTGGGCCGCAGGACTCAGCAGTGCTGCACGCATTCTACCTGCATGTGCTCATTCCTGCTCGAGGTGCCAAACCCCTGTGAGGCCGTTCCCAGATGTGACATGGGATGCACTTCCACTCGCTTGCCTCCCTGCTGGGAAAAAGAAAAAAAGAAAGAAGAAGGGAAAAAAAAACCCATAAATATAAATAAATGGTGGCTGGACTCAATCAATTGATGGTTGGGCTGGCTGATCGTAGTGCTCTTTCCAACTGTAATGATTCGATGATTAAATAAAGGTGGAGGAGCTCGTGTGGAATAAGTGAAGTGTCAGTGGGAAAACGAGCCCTGCCAGATGCTGGGAGTTGGTCAAATTTGTAAAAAGCATTTGAGAGCCCAGTCCCATGTGAAATGTGGAAAAGCTATCTGGGGCCATGCAGCAAATGAAGATGGGTTTGGTCTGGTTACAGAGCGAAAGGGTTTTTCTTCCCAAACCATGAGGATTCCTACAGCTTAGGTGCAGTTAAATGCAAACAGCATCATGGTGTAGGACTGAGGCAGTGCAAAGGGCGCGTCCGTAGGTCTCCAACCTTCTGCTTCCCCTGCCTGGGCACACAATGCAGGCAGCCCTGGCTTGGTGCCATCCAGCAGGTGACACCGAATCACAGAACCGTTACGGTTGGAAAAGACACTAAGATCGTCTAATCCAACCGTCTGCCTTCCACCTCTAAGCTACATCCCCCAGTACCACATCTACCCTTTCCTTAAACCAGAGCAGACACAAATCTGGAGAACCTCCAGCAGGATGGTTTTATTTTAGCCATCGCTGTCTAAAGTAAGCAGTGCTAACAGCACGGCGCTAGATCCCTGGTGCTGGGCCTCAATATATAGGGCATGTCAAAAGTTACATAATCCTTGATGCAAAATCCTTTTCTCCAACTAATGCGTGGTGTCATCTCTCCTCCTGCTCTCCCTCCCTCCAACCCCCTGGCTGTGAGGCTTTGGAAAAATGGCAGTGCCCTGGAGCCCATCACCTCAAGGCCTTCAGCTGGAGCCTCCTCCTCGTGATCCACTACAGCTCAGCCAGGGGCTGTCAGACACGCAGCGGGAGCCCAGCAAGAGCGAGGTCTGATACCCTTGTGAGGAGCTGTCAGGTTCGCTCTGCTGAGATGTCAGATGTAGATGAGCAAAAAGGCATCTTTTTAACTTTGATGCTTCTGCTCCTGCCTATGTAGAGCCTCGGGCCTGGCGATCCTGAAAAGTTTGGCACTAAGTTCACTCCCAACCCTCTGAAATTGCTCTTCAGCCCAAAAGCCCTGAAGTGAGCAGTCTGTCAGGGCTCACGGGCCATGGCAAGGGCTGAGTGGCCGGCTCACCTCCTCACCGGTGGCAGTGGTGGTCACTGCTGCCCCACGGTCACCACAGGGTGTGTAGAAGAGGTGATTCTACCCTTAGGCAACTCCCAATGGTGGGAGTGGTCTCCAGGAAGGTGCCACAGCCTGTGGGCCATGTAGGGTCATCCCAGCCAACTTCATGTATCTAGGAGCTGGATACCTAGACGTCTCACACAGGCAGCAGAGAAACAGGCATTTCCTGTCCTGAAAGGAGACAAGCATCTCACTGGAGTTACTTTCCCTCTCCAGTGACTGTGCATGGAGCCTGAGGTGACTAACACAGTCTTTGAAGTCCAACTGTTCAACATCTAAATCACAGCAGTTGAGTTCCCCCTCTCCTTCCTCCACCCCTTTCCCATCTCCTTTCTATCCCAGTAAACCATCCATGATGCCACAGCTCTCTAACAAGAAGATGTGGGAGCACCCCAATCCCCTGCAAAGGAACCAAGAGAAGTTGAGATATGGTATTTCCCACCTCATTATAATAGACAAGGCCGACCACGACCCTGTTCTTCACATAGATGCTGTAGACACCTGTCTTCTATGAAGAATCATAAAAAAGAAAAAAAAAGGTAATAATTGATATGATAATGAATACCCTGTGGGTACTTTGTGCCTTGGTGGAAAGCAAAGCAGCTGTAACCTCGCTTAACTGGCTGCTTTGTTTTGCTGGCTTGTACTGCTCTGGTACTCCAACAAATATACACTCTAACGGTGATATCGGCTTAATGCCACTCATCTTCCAAATGTTAACAGTATCCACGAGCTCTGTGTATTCATTACCTCAAGTTTCTTGTTATTGTCCTTGTAGATAAACGATCCCAAGGTGGAGTGAAGGTTGGGTACATATCCTGGGAACTAGTGAAACACCTCAAACATCTTGCGACCAAACCAAACAGCAAGAAATCCAAAACACTCACACCTAAGCTACACTAAAAAATCCAAGGAGGCTAAGAATTGAAAGTGCAATCCGGAACAAATACATTCCCTAACACATTTTATTTCATGAGACACAAATCCATATACTGTCCTAAGTCTCAAGCAATGTTTTGGGCAGCTACAACCATAGATTTTGACCTCTGCAACATCAATGATGAGTCTAGGATGCAGCGTGGGACCTCACCTTCCTACCTCCACATCCAACCTCCCCAACCCTCCTTCCATTTTTTTCCCGAGTTTGCAATGCACTGAATTGCTGGGAATATGAGGAGGTCCTCTGATGCTCTTCTGAAGAAGAAAACCCAATTCACAGCCTGAGAACTTCCTGGGATGGTGCAGTGCCCTGTTTGCAGCAGTGCTGCTGGAGAATCAGCGAGTATCCTTAAACCATGCAGCAGAACTTTCACTGGACATATGCTGTGTAATGTAAAAACACTCAGAGGATTAACAGCTATCAGTGGATATATCTCTAGCTGTGCACATACGGCAAATCTACAAAGAAGGGATTAGAGATACGCGATAGGAACCTGCGAGGGGAAAAAATACAGTGCAGCCCAAAATGGAATCATAAGACAAAGTTATTCATGTATTCATAGGATTTTATACAGACTGTTGTGTTACATGATGGCCTGTTTGTATTGCAGCAATATGTAGAGATCCTGCAATAAGAGATCAGTCACCAGATGCTGCGTTTTGTACACACTGATCCTGAAAAAGAGCTATTTCTTGCAAGTGCACCCACATGACTGTGCTGTGGACATGCTGAATCCAATCCCAGGCTTTAGTTCAAAATAATTATTCAAACAAAAACCATCCTCATTCTTCCAGTGTTTGTTAATAAAATAGAACACACTTATTATGTAATTTAACAAGCCCCATGCGTTCCCTAGCAGCTTGCCTGCATTGACCTCCTGTCTAGAAAGTTGCTCCTCATCTCAATTTTCCCAGCCACAAATGCAGCTGCTTCCTTCTTTCGCTGTCCTGCAGCAGCCGTGGGGAAAGACGTATCACTCTCCTCCTTACAATAAACTTCAACGTATCACAAGATTTTTATCATCGCTTCTTTAGACTCCGCTGTTCCCAGACTAAACAAACAATCCTTTCAACATTTCCTCCTAGGTCGTTCTTTCTATGCCTCGGATATTTCCAGCGTCTCTCTCCTGGACTCTCTCCAGTTTCTCTACATTTTTCTTACAGTGCGGTGCCCAGAACTGGACACTGTATTCCAGCTGAGGCCTTACCGGTGCCAAGTGGAGTAGAATAATTATCTCCTATGTCTTAGGTTGCAGCCACACATCCTGTTCTGGCTGCAGCTGAGCTGGGTGAAAAGTTTATTTCTTCTCACCCGCTCCAGCTGCTTATCACCAGCCCCAGCTGCCAGCTCTCCCCTCCCAGGTCAGCCAACCCCTCCCCGGCACGGTGACAGTCAGCAGTGCAGACTGCAGTCCTCTTCTCCCATCTAACGCACCCAGCTAAGGCTGAGGTGTGTGTGAAGAAGCCAAAGCCTCAGGTGGGAGGAGATGACAAAGTAAGGGGATTGTGGTGAGCAGCTTTCGACAGAAAAGTCCCACCCTGCCTTTGTGTTCAGCCCCCGGCCCACCTGCAGCCCCAGCCCCACCTCGTGATGCTGCTGCCCACCAGGAGGTCCCCTTCTGGCATTTCTCCTCCCAGAACGCAGCAGTTTGCACTTCATCGCCATGCTGGTTTTATAGTGTTTTTTTTCCAATTATCAGTGCCGTTCCAAATGCACATTTTATTGTCCTGAGCAAGACCACCCAAACTGAGATTATTTTATGAGCACATTCACTGCTGTGACAGCCAAAGTGACTCTGAAAAGGCTGAAAGCTGAAATGCCATCCTGGTGGCAGTACCTTCACTCCTGCCACTGACAGTTTTTCACCCACTTCCGCAACCACCTTAGAGAGATAATATTTTCTTATCTATCTGCTCTCAGCATTGCACAGAACAGGGTCACGAGGCTGACCAGTGTCACAGTACGAAATTCTAATTCCTTCCTCCATTTAATGTTGGTGAAAGCCCAGCAGCCCCTCCGGCACACACTCATGCTGGTAGGAGCAATACCACCCAACAATGTGGAGATACCCTATTGATTAGGCCAGAGCTGAGTAGTTTTTTTCTTACTCTATGGCTCCTGCAGAGACATGGTGGAGAAATGAACTGGCTGCTGACCACTCCTGCAGATCCTCTGCTCCCCTGCAGAAGTGGTTCATGCTTCGAGGAATGAAGACTTAGGAAAACCATGCTAAGATACCTTGATCACAAAACATCTAGCATGGATGCCCCATCCCTGGAGGTGCTCAAGGCCATGCTGGATCACCTGGGCCCTGATCTGGTGGGGGGCAGCCCTGTCCATAGCAGGGAGGTTGGAACTGGATGATCTTTAAGGTCTCCTCCAACCTAAGCCATCTATGATTCTATGGCTTGGGACATATCTATGCCATATCTGGAGATATGTGAGACATTCCAGGAGCCAACCTTGAGAACCTCCCTACTACACCTCACGTCTAGGTGGAGTTAGGCTCATTTTGGTTCACTGCCTTCAGCTCTGTCTGCCTGCATCCCACCTTTTGCATAGACATCCTTTCCCTGTCCATCCTCACTCCCTATTTTCCCCCTTTCTCCTCCCTTTTCCATTTTCTCCCATGGAAACATTGCTTCACCATTGTGCTTCTTGCTTTCCCAGGCCCTCCCATCCCATTCTCCAGGTCTCCCCTTGGCACCTCCGCAGCCTCTCTTTGCCGTGTGCCTGCACTGCTCTGTCCGGGCACAGCTGCACAGCTCCACTTTCCCCGTGAATCCTGCCTGTTTTCTCAGGCTCTTTGGAAGTGGAGGTAGGTGCTGAGAGCTGATGGCAGGATGAAGTAATAGGAGTAGAGCCGAGGTGACGTTCTTGTTCTGTCTCGAACACAGACTGCCAATCACGCCATAATAGATGGTGGTTCTAGGCAGGGAACAGCTTTTCAGCTCACCAAAATTAGACCATTAAATGGAATTTCCTCTATGGGCTAATCAGGATCCGAACCCGTTTCTTTGGAGATAAAAGGCACGGCTCAATCTCCCGCTCCGCGAGGTCATCTGGCACACAAATCGATTTTCATCTGAAACGTTTTTATGCGAGGGATTATTTTTTTTTTTTCCCAATCTGCTTGTTAGCGCCTTGTGCCTCAACCGGAGCTGTGAAGTGACTTTTTCTCACTAGAGGCTAAATAAAGTACTGTACTGTTTTTACAAATGCCCCGAGCCCTGCCAGCAGGCTGGCTCTGAAAGGAGCTGGCAGCACACAGGCCTCGGCTCTGTTCTGTGTCACGGAAGTGAGCCCGGGGACGCCGGCCAGTGCCTCCCCACACCGCGGTGCCACCAATTGCCGTGCAGGTGATGTCATGGGATGGCAACAGCGCTTCCCCTGCCGCCCCCCAGCTCTGCCGGCTCCCACCTTCAGGGTATTTGCCTCGCTCTGCTCCGTGTACTGTAATAACTAAGTCAACTGGAAAAAATATTGAAGAAAAGGCTGAGGAAAAACAGAGCGTAGGGGCAGCTGGAGCCAGCAAAGGAGGCACACTGAGAGCTATAAAGAAGCTTTGTGCAGCAGCTTCTCTCAACTTTGGGATATTTCGTTCCACAGGAGTTGGAGAAGATGGGTAATAAGCTGCCCTTTATTTTAAGGGATATCCCTTGTAGTCTCAGCTGCATGAAGATCAGTCTTCGGGTATGTAGAAACAGTGCTAACAGTATCTCCCTTTCAGAACCTCCTGCTGCTCACTCCGTTGGATGGCCTTGGTCCAGCTAGAGGGGAAAAAAGCCTTCCATCCCCAAACAGCCATCCATCTGGAGGAACAGAGGTGAGGAAAAGAGCTCGCATGTGACAAAGTGAAGTAGTAACATGCAGAGAGATGGATTACCCCAGTGCTCAGGTGCTGCTAGCACTCTAGGTCAGGAACACATCCCATGCCCCCACCCCAGGAGCACACACTGTGCCCGGCACAAGGAGCCAGCAGCACCTACAGCCAATGCCCGGGCGGGTGGGGGTCTGCAGAGGCTGTTGTTGTGCCCAGGGCCCAGATATATGGACAGAAGCACCTACAGTATGGGCCTGCAGAGCCAGCTGCAGAGTCCACACTGCAAGCCGAGACCTCCAACTGGCTGCTCGCGATCCGAAAGCGTGCACCTATTTGCAAATCAGTTTCGTGTTCTTGTGGATCAATATTCGTGGTGTTGCTGATGCGTATGCACAAATTCAAATTGGTTTTGTGCCACTGCAAATTAGTATTTGTAATGCTGATGACACCTATCCAGTTTTGATGTTGTATAGCCGGCGGGTGTGAGCTGAGCATTGAGGAAGGGCAGGAGGAAGCAGCAGTCTCACAGGCATTGAGCAGAATGTCCCAAGGAGCAATGTGTTAATTTGATCAAAAAGAAAAGGAAAAAAACAAGCTTAAAGTGTCTCTTGGACAGCAATTCCAAATAAAATTGCCTCGAATGTATCACAAGGGAAGACTGCTCAAAGTACTCTGTTGTGCTGGGCGAGCCAGCAGACGTTCACACTTTCTCCTAACCACAGTCACCTGCACGCAGTTAGCGAACATTTCGCTCCTCTCGTCGTCCCGCTGTTCTGTTCCACCTCCTTTACAAAGCTGGCTTCAAGTCACCACTCAAGGCTGATGTGACAGAGATGAAGAGCACCAAGATGCCAGGTTGCTGGTGAGGGATGCTGCGGGGAGCAGCACTCCAGCGGGGGAGCCCAGGCTGTCCCCATGCAGCCAGGAGGATCCAGGACACTTCTCTCTGCCTGGCAAAAGGCTTTGCAGATCTTCCTCTTCCTCTTGCTTGATAGTCTAATCATGCACAAAGAGCTGAGTATTTCATACGCACAAGAGTAGTGATATGGAACTTTTCTCTTGTAGACCTCCCTCTTCCTTTCCACCCACCAGAAAGAAAATTGTGGAGACAAAAGCTAGACATGAGAGCGTAAGAGGCAAAACTGGCCTGGAATAAACACGGGCTGAAAAATGAAAAAGGAAGGTTGGACAAAACCTCAATGCAGGAGGATGGGAGAGCAAAACAAGTGGAGAGAAAAAGGAAAGCAAGCAGAACTGACTGTGTTTAGAACAGGGGTTTGCTCACACAATGACAGCGATGACATCATGTTTGTCTGCAGGCTGAACTGGGCGACCTCCCATGTCCCTGCCAGCATCTTGGGCAGCAGATACTACTTCACTGTGCACGAGGAAACACCTGACCCTGCTTCCTTCTGACACCGAGCCACACAATGCTGCCCGTGGGCAGGAGAAGCAATTCATGCACCGACTGGTATTTCTGGAAGGTGCACAGTGTTATCTGTGCTCCTGATCCTCTGGATTTAGGTGTCTTATTTCGGGGCTGCCAAAGGGACTGCTGCCTGACCGCTGTCATCGTCAGCCCCAAGGGGACCTCCTGGTCAGCTGGAAGGTGCTCACAGTAGCACAGAATGTCAGAATCAAGGAGAGAGTCACAGAACCTCCGAGTGGCTGAAGCCAGCCGGAGCTCTGGGTGCCTCTGCTCCCACCCAGCCCCACGTCCTGGTGGCTCCTGGGTATCTCCAAGGAGAAGAGGCAAAATCCCTTCCCTCTCTTTCAGAGCCTTCTGGACACGTGCTCAGGAAGCAGGAAAGTCGTACAGTGGGCTCTGCTCAGCCTGGTGCCTCTGCTTATTGCTTAGCATGGTGAGCTGGGCTGGGTTTGGCAGCAAAGAGAAGAGCTTCCAAAACTAGGAACAGCCCTGGGGCAAGGGCTGGAGCTACAGGGAGAGAAGCAAATGCAAATGCAGCATTTAGCAGTCGTTAAATCCCACCAACACTGCCTCCATCCAGGAAAGCAGTACGGCTTTTTGATTCACTCTTAGTAAATGAAGAGTGGTTGTATAAGGAGGGACCTGGCTTGTCCTGCTGGAGTCAGTCACCTAATTTTAGCTATTGCAATGACTAATGGGGACCTAAATTAGGTGGTCTTTATCCCAAGCTCAGTTCCTTAACCCAGCTTCCTTGGTATAAGGTGACTGTTGCAATTAGCAGCACTGTGACTAATCAGATAATAACAGTTTCAGGTTGTGCTGCACAGACTTTAAAACTATTTCAAAATGCCACAGAGTGTTGCACTGCATTGCTTTTCCACGCAGCTGATGAACAGCATCCTCCAGCTCTGCATACCACAGATGTCTGCCAGCGGTGCTCATTCAACATCAATACCATTCCCCCATTTACTGGTGCTGTCTCCTTCCCCCTTTCAGGATGCAATGACCACACAGTGCTGCCCAGTCCCCAGAGTAGCTGGTATTCAGCAGAATACAATATCCTTTCTTTGCTATTTTGTATTGCTCCTTTTGTATTGCCATCTTGGGAAGACATGGGAGTAGGGACCGCCAGCAGAAACTCAGCAAGAGCCTCCATACCTCCGTTCTGGCCCTCCCAGTCCAGATTGCCTGTGTTTACCTCCCTTCCCGGAGGGAAATGGAGCATAACATGCACTTTCCTAATGTAATTTTGGCCAGCAGCTATTGCTTGAAAGCTTTATGGTGGTCTGACATTAAAAAATTATAAATCTGTAAAAAAAAATGTCACACTTTTCTAGAACACAGTCACACATTATATCCTGCCTTGATAGGAAGAAACTGTACCAGCATCCTTCAGCACATATGTAGGGATGTCAAAGAAAAAGAATCATTTTCAAAAGAAATTCCTGGCTGCTAATAAAAAGTTTACTATCTGATCCTTTGTATATCAATATGGTGATTCAAGGCTGTCTCTGTTGCAATACATAAATGCGTTCAGTGTTCCTTTGTGCAACAGCTACTTGGCTTACCCTGCTAAGACAGGACTTCCAATGTTTGTGACCAGGTGGAAAATGTCCAGAAATATAAGCCCAGTGCCAGCGTGCCCAGTTTTCACAGACAGACAAGGGGAACTAGGAAGGAAGCTGTTCTTAATTGAGCTACCTTCAGAGAAAACGTTTCTGGCTGAATTCGCATTTGTTAATCAAAGGTCAGCAGGCAAATCTACTTCCCTATTTTAAAAGTCTAAAGAAATCCAAACCCAAAAAGCCATCTCTCTTTTTGTTGTTGTTGTTGTTTCATCTCTAATAACCAGTAAGTCCATCAGCAGCGTTTGGTGGGATGGGAATGAGAGCTCGTTCTCATAAATCAAATGGACTTCACAAAGTAAATCTTAGCACCACTTTGACAGGCAGCACGTCGCCCTGAGATCTGGCTATCCCTAACAGATACTCAGAGTTTCAGTGATGTTTATTCACTGGAGGAGTCTTTCTACCATAATCTGTTTCTGTGCAAACCCGTCGAGTTGGTTCATGTGGTCAAAAGGAAATACTGACATCTTCAGCTCCTTGAAAATAAATCAGGAGTAGAAATGGTGGTTGCTGGATGTTTTCCTTCTGTCTCTGAATGGATCAGCACAGAAGAAGGAGCAGGTGGAAAAACAAAGGCCATTGTGAATGCAGAGGTTGCAGCTATCCTCCCATTGCACATCCCTGGGAAAGCCCATGCTGAAACACTGCACTGTGCTGAGATCCTTGAAAAATTGTTTTGGTTGTGGTATGCAGCAAACATCTATTCATTAAAGTCTTGCAATTGTGACCCAGCCCTTCATCTTGCACAAGATCTATAAAAAAGGCTGAGTGACTGTAAATGTGTCCCTTGAAGCAAATTATGGAAGACATTATAGGAAGACTGGTTTCCAGCCAGCTTTTCCAGCGTAATGAATCCCTTTCAGGGATGTGTGAAAGCTCCATCAAGACCAATGGTGAATATCCCTGGACTCATCTATTAAGATTTTATAAGGAGTCCTGACCATTGTGTTCTTTTCTTCTATTTTCAGAAAGCAGCTAGAAAATAATGTGAAATGGGACTACTTCTGTTCAAACACTCTGCATTGTGATAACGGACCAGGCTGATTCATGAGCAGTCAGCAAAGGGCTCCAGGACAGATTCCGCTGTATCAAGATAGCAATCAGCATGCAAATTACTGCAATTTGTATGCTGCCCATTCTGGAAGAGATCAAATATATATATACATATATATATGTGTGTGTGCGTGTGTGTGTGTGTGTATTTCACAGTAAAAATCAATTCATTTCATTAACGCACAGACCTGGACTGTCTGTGCTTTCCTGCAGGCATCAGTGATACGTAAATATGGAACTGAGAATGCTCACAGTTAAGGAAGACTTTGCTCAGATCATAAACACAAGGCACCTTACATTTCTGATATTTCTTGCAGCAAAATGACTTCAAGCTACAGATTTACTGTTATCAACTGGCGACACATTCTCTGTTTCTCCATTAGAGAGAAAACAAAAGGACAATCTCTAGTGTTTTTCTACATTTTGTGCAGAAAGTGGCTGGCTCTTTCAACAGACTTGCTTCAGCCACTGCTGCCTGGGAAGGATGAGTAGAGGAAGTGAGGGAGAGAAATTATGAACGACACGGAGGGATGCTTCTGAGGGCAGTGAATGGGAACCAGAGGAATGCTATATGCAGTAAGGAAGAAGCAATGGGGAAACATGGTAAAAAAAGAGAACAAGATACAATATGTGGCCCAAAAGGATGGGAAATGAAAGAAGAATAAAAAAAATGAAGTTTTAGCTGAAAAGTTCATTGTAGATTCTTTACTCGTGTGCCCTTCCACTCCACTAGGAGGAAGAATAGGTGTGCTAGAACATCGGCTTTTCATTCTGGCAGTAGAACAAGCCACAGGGCACACCAGAGTTAACAAAATACTACATGCTCCAGTGCATGTCAGGTCAACACACCCTGCTGGACATCACCAGCTTCATTCCTGCAGCTGCTTCTGCATGCTCGTTTGTAAAGTGCTACGCAAACACTAATTGTTATCATTCAAACAGATGAGCACAAACAAACAGGTGTCACCACACGGAGCAGAGATTACACACATCCTGAAACAGATGCTATTATGTGTAACAGATAACTGTACAGCACTGCGAGCTGACTCTTGACAGATCTGCCTACTTGAGGTGCTCATGTCTTCAATAAAGTCCACCAGGAGTATCTTGCCCCAGTCTACATTTATGGTGACACGGGAGAGATGTCCTTTCAACCAGATTGTAAACCCAAGCCATAGATGCTAAGCATTTCCCTATTTTATTGTTTTACAGACTACAGGCAGAGGAAAATTAATTCCCCATGTAATTCCATTGAAATCTAGAACATTAGCTGAGGGATTGCATTTATTTAAGATTGTACCAATATTTATGAGATGAATTTAGGCCCAGGATGTGTTGGCTGATGGCCCTTTATTGGGAGACAAACTGGACTGCTGTACTGGGAAGACTTCCCAGCCATTGGGAGTGACAGGGGGGAGGGGGGAGGAGGACAGAGAAAAGGGCAGAACAGAGTGTTGAGACCACAGTAATTAATGCTTAGGAGGCAGAAGAGGAGATAAACTCACAGAATGACAATTCCAGCATTTTAATTTATACGTGGTGGAATTTCAAAGTCTGATCAATGGTTTGAAAGCAGTTTTATCTACCCAGAGCTGTACTGCCACGAGTTTATACCCTTACCCAGAGCTGCCCTGCAATGAGTTTATACCCTTCTCATTATTTAAAAAAACAACTAGCATTACATCGTCCTGCAGCAGAAGTCCTGCCACTGACTGATGTGGAAGAAAGAACAACACTGTGGAAAAATCTTCTCAATGTGACTCATATAAGATCTAAGAAATATATCTGGCTGATACCAGACAGAACAGCAGGAGCCTGCACAGATGAGAATAAGAGACGTTTCAGTTCAGTTGAGGGCTGATGATTTGGGCATACTTGAAAGTAATCAGAGATAATAGAGCTCAAAGGAAACAAAAAGAAGATTATAAAGAGAGAGAGAGGGCATGAAGAGAAAGTTCAGTCTCCTCTTTACATAAACTAACACAAGACATAAGCAGACCCTTCCAACAGTTTGCACTTCCTGAGATAAATTCTCAACCCACATTTTTCAGTTATTTAAAAGGCTGAATAAAATCCTTCTTGCAAGACAGAGATCTACCACAGATCTTTAATATATTAATAAACGATCTGACTCCATAGCCTTAAATAAGGTGGGTCATGATGCAAAACAAGCAAACACCTGCTGGGACTGTGCCTTAAAAAGAAACAACACAAAACCAGCTGAATATTTCTGACCTGTAGATTAAAACCTCTGCTTGGTACTTCTGGAGCTTCTGAAGCCATCCCAACCATTTCAGATGCTGCGTTTACCAACATTTCCATTTGGTTGGTTGTTGTGCTCCTTTGTTCCAGGATTGGTGAGGCAGGGTGTTTCTCATTTCTTGCTGGATCACTGCAATAAGCATTATCAAATGAACTCCCTCCAGCCCAGGCAGCGTGGGGCTGAACCCAGGCAAGCTGCATACCAAACTAAATGGGAAAACATACATCTGATAAGAGAATTTTCACTCTCGATATAATAACTACTATGCTTCTCTGGGAAATGCAACATATTGTGGCACTGTATTCAGATACTTTTTTTTTTTTCAAGCTCTATTGCCATCTCCAAATGTTAAAAAACTACAGTTTGGCCCTCGAAATCGTAAGTCTGTCTGCAAAATGATAAATGTGGAGATCTTTTACTTTGCTTCCTGGTTTTTGAGCTGTTAGGGTACACCTGGGTCACATTTGCAAGCTTTCTACTCTAACCATTAGGACGAGAAACTGACTTTAATTTAAAGAAAAAGGAAAGCTGAGCTTCTAACCTCATTACACAACTCTAGTAGCTGGAGTGTAAGTGAAACATCAAACATCACAAGATTTGAGATAAAATCATGAGTGCTGACAACATCAATTTAGAGTAGGAGGTGGGATAGCAGGGGGAACTCAGGGCACATGGCTTCACTTTTTATCTTAATGTTTTTATAGGCTGCCTACTTTTATCTTTAATCAGAAGTTTTCAGTGGCAGTTCTTTCTTCATATACCTGTGCGTGACATTAAAAGGTCACTTCTGCATTAATACCTGACGCCATCTGCTAACTGCATCTCTGTATCAGAGCTGACATGAAAAGGTAGGTGTACACCAACGGTACACCCAGAGCTAACATCACAGCCCAGGGGTATTGTGGAAGTACAGGTCACAAGTGCACAGCTGAAACGGTGCTGAGAGGGATTCCAGTCCCCCGTTGTGTGCGTGTGTGTGTGAAGAATGCAGGATATTTCCCACGGCTGTAATATTTACTGCCTGATTGAAGAATATTTTATTGAAAATTTGCCTGTAAAGGTCAACATTCTTTGTGACTTCTAAGCACATGCTCAGAAGGCATCGTTTGGTGTATCTTTTATGTCTCAGAGTTGTCTCAGTGAAGAATAACATGGAAACCTAGAGTCTACATATAGGTAAACCTGTCAGTAGAATGTATTAGCTGTAATTAAGCAAAGTAATTTAAGGATCTTTATGATTATAGATCAACAAACTGGCCAGATCCAGAATTCAGGTCAGCCTTAAATAATGCCAACACAGTCATCCATTCCTTCACTATTACAGTTAGCTTCCAAATGATGCTTTTCTTCTGATTTGACTTTGAGAAATGGACATTTTCCAGTTCGAGGGCACCGTGTACCCAGCAGTCCCCCCATCTGCACGCAGTGTGTGCTCAGGGGGTAGGTCCCGTGGTCACCCCCTTGCTGCCACCAGCCTGACTTGTGGCTGACCTGCAGAATGCCAGCAAGGAGGCAGCTCCAGCATGATGACTGTTCCTGCTCTGCTATGATAAACCTGTGGTTTAAAGCAGGAGCAAAGCATGGTCCCAACAGCCAGATCATTTTTGCTGCCTTGCACAGCTCCAGTGGTATAAGGTCAGCCAAGCATACGAGTGAATTTCATGGTGGTAAGCCAAAGTTTTTAAGTGATGTAATGCTGATATTATACATCACTCACTCATTAAACGGGCTCCAATCCACCTTGTGAGACCAGGTTCTTTAGATCACGGGTGGTTATGTTGCTCATAAGGAGGAGCACAATCCGTATGAACTGCAAGGAGCAGAGAGTTCGCATCTGTCCTCGTCACCACAGGGCTGGCTCACCCAGCAGCACACTCTTCATTCCACTTCTCACTGTTCAGCCACACAATTGGTGTGCTCATGTGGAGCTGTAGCTGCACTTCGAACAATAACAATAAGGAGAAGAAGGTTAATCAGATTTATCCCTCAAAACACTACCAAGTCAGGAACTTCAAGACAGGTATATATGCAGAGAAATGCAGAATTCAGAGACCCCAATAGCCTCAAGTTGGCTCTGAAGTGCTACAGAGCCAGGTGACACAAGAGTAACAGAATCTTACAGTTCATAGTCCACATTTGGTAAAAAGCAGTCTTTAAAGATAAATTAGCTTTTAAAATGTTTCAGCATATTTTTGCTCCACATACTGCCACAGGAACAGGGTTTGACCCTTTCATCCTCACACAGGTGAGCTGGCATTCAGCAGAATTTGCCAGATTCCACCTTTCTGTAAAGCCCTACTGCAGAGGTCAAAGAAGGAAATGCACCGTCATCACTGCCTCCTTTCTTGGGGGAGCATTGAGGTTAGCCCTCTGGATTTAAAATCTTACCACAGAGAAAGAAAACAAGATTGGCTAACCACAATGACTTGACTCAAAGAGTTAGAAACACTGACATAAGGCAAGTATTCCTGAAATCTAAAGTCAGAGTTCTGCCTACATTTTAAATAAATAGCAATCCAAAAATCTAGGGCAAGAAAACTCCATAGGCATCTCAGAATTTTACTTGAGCCAACATCAATCTTCCTTCTTTTCAGACAAGCTGGTAAATCAGCAGCACTAGATCAGTCAAACCAGCTGAATGCAAACTCTGAGGAGACAGACAGAATTTGTACTGTGTATATGAATTACTGAGATAAAGGAAAACCACTCATAAAGTTACATCTTGAATAAACATGAACACTTTGCAAGAGTACTCTGTGAGGAGGAAATACTACAGTCAAAATCTTGTGAGATGCCTCTGATTAAATGTACGATCAAGTGGGAAAGGGACCTTGCTATCTCTGCACTTCAGATCCCCACATTTGCAGCTCCCAGTCCATGCAGGGGACCAGTTTCCAGCCCTGCAGTGAGACCTTCAAGTTTGCCACATCTGTAGGAACAGAATGTCTGAGTGCTTAAGAGATACCCCAAACACACCTCCACCGAAAGCACACATTGAGATGTGAACAAAGAAAACAGTGTACAGGAACATTTACCAGATTTGGAGAACCCGGTAAGGAAATGATGCTTCTATTCTCCTGCAGCACAGATAGGTTCTGTGAGGCCTGACTCTGTTCCATCAGTGAGCAGGCTGTGACCATTCATGGCCAGGATCCACCCTCCCCATACAATGATTCTGATCCAGGTTTTCTTGAGGAGCGCCCAGAGATGAAAACCTGAACTGTCCTTAATGCAGAGTTCACAACAGATCTCCCTCCGTTCTACTCCTGTAAAGCAAAGGACATCTCAGCTCAATTGGGAAAAAGATGAAGAAGAGTGTAGCAAGAGGATAAGAAGGACGTGAGATTACTCATCCTTTTCCTTGGGACTTGTTTGATCTCCTCGCACAATATCATGCAGTAGAAATGGGATAGATCTATTAGATCAGTGAGTATATCTTACTCAAAGAGCAGGATTAATATCTTCCCACAGTCGTCCACAATGAAGAATGCTTCAGTTGCCAAAATAATCCTGTGCAGAACAGCGAAATCCACAGGTGGCAAACAACTCAGTGGATTTGCTTTCTAGAGTGCTTAATAACTGCACGTATTTAACACCAGCACCATTCTCTCAGACAAACCAGGGCATTCTTCTCCCTGGTGCCCTCCTGCCTGCTGGCCAAAGGAACGGGAGCCCTGAGTTCTGTCCCTGAAGGCTGTGCCTGTGCTACCAACTGGTGGCTTGATCTTTGCCAAGACATTTTTGGAAGAATTATAAAAATCCCTCTCACAGAAGGGAATTAGACGTGGTACTTAGGCAAAACAGACATTCCATTTATAAATGTAATTACTTTTGCTATTCCATCTAGAAAAATAATTTAGTAGCGAGGGATAAAACGAAAAAAATTATTTATGTGTTGACACTTACAGTATAAATAGGAAACAGATCTGGATGAAACTAAGTGGAAAATGAAAAACACACCAAAAATGCGTGAGGTCACCACTGGAGGGGATAGCCACTCCAGGACATTCCTTCCAAAGCACAGCCCCTCGATTCGCTTGTCTGGATTTTAGCGTAAGCATTTGACAATAAATGCAAAAGCTTCCTTTGAATCTATCAGCAAGTTCTTTTCTTTTGACTGCTGACCTTGAGCACTGCAAAGCAGGCACTGTTCTGCGGTGCAGCACAGGGCACAGGGACGTGGCTTGCACATATTCCCTTTGCTTTGGTGTACTATAGCATGAGTTAGGGAAGAAAGGAGTGAATACACCTTTCAAACTCTACATGGAGTGACTGCATGCACTGTTATCACCTAAAGAAAGATTCTGACCCCATCTCTGCTATTCAGTACGTTTACTTATTTCACTCAGGCTGCTTGTATGGGTATGGTCATAGGTGCACATCTTCTGCATTAGATCTGTGATGAGTATTTTTATCTAGAACCTTCATTCTTAAAGATATTAATGATTTACCGCATATGGTGCACTACATTCTTATAAGATACCATGGTGATTAATGCCATGTGAGAACTTACATAGAAGGGAACGGAATAACAGAAATGTCCTCCCAGCAGATACAGGGCTTCAGTGTTTGCAGTGAAAGCATCTCACCCTCATAATTTTATGCTGTGTATCAGAACTGTACAAGTTCCATAACAGAAGATTGTAATGTACTTGACAATGTTGCTGAGAGAATGAGAAACCTTATGTTTAATTTCTCTGTAGCTTTAATTACGGCTCTCAGATCAATTGTGCAAGGACTGATTAATTATTCTAGCTCTCTTGACCATACTGATTTATTGCTTTGATTTAAGAAGGCAGAAGAAAAGAAAACAAGCACAGGTATCCCCTTGTTTACATATATATCTATATGTGTATACATACATGTCTATCTCACTGTGTTTCTGGTAGGAAAAGATTCAAGCTTCAAACATCCTTGCAAATTTGCCCAATCAATAACCAAGTCCACATACAAAATCTACTCAGTGAATCAATACGTTACTGGGAAACTAATCACATTTTACTCACCCATTCAAACACAGCAAAAGCCTGGAGACACTGCAAGGCTGCTCTAAATGAAGGCATTACTGCTGGGCATGCTGCAGGCTGCTCAAGCATACCTATGGCCCTTTTTTTTTAAACAGCTATCCTTACCCACTTGGATTAGGACTGCCACTGGTAGAGCAGCTACCCTCTGTATTACTGGATCCAAAGCAAGGATGTTTGGAAGTTCAGCAGACCAGGAAAGCTGGGGGTTGTTCCTGAGCACTAGCACATACAAAGCAGCAAGCTTAGGGGCTGCTGGAAAGAGTCAGGGTGACATCAATGAGGTACAAAGGGTCTGAACCTGAAGTTCTGTCTTCAGAAAGGGAGAGAAGATATGGGGGTGCTGAAAACCCAGACGTGTGGGGGAAAATGTCCAATTCTCCAGGCCCAGAGCTGCGGGGAGCACCAGGAGGACTGCAAGGAACACAAGAAGATGAGCATTAGTACTCCCCCACTCATCTCCCTCACGGCAGTGCATTAGAGGTTAAATAAATAATGAAAAAAAACCCCAAAACCACTTGAGAAAAGGCAGTTTCTGAAAAAAAAAAAACCTGGTCACTAGTAAAGAAAGGCAGCCAGGCCCCTAGGGATGCTCTCCTTGCCTAAGGAGGAAATGGGATTATGGTGGTAATGTTTGCTGCACTGTAATTAAGGTGGTGTCGGGACTTTCATTAAAATGTGTGTTTTTGTTGAGGGGCTATGGCTCGGGGACAGGTTCTGCTTGAGGCTGAAATATAACAACTTTGTTCTCAGCCAGAAAACGCACACACAGTCTTTATTACATATGTAATTTAGAACCTCAGTGTAGTCTTGACAGTGGAGGTTCTACTGTTGTTTCCCTATTGGTAACTGGTTTAAAGCATTAGATATTAAAGGAAGCAAATTAATTCATCCTGGCTCGACCTCATGTAGGTGACATGCTCCCATAAACCAGCTGTAATTAACTTCAAAACTCAAAGGCCGAGTTCTGCTGGTCTTACTCAGACACGCAGCTTTCTCAAAGCAAACAGCTGCAGACAGGATTGGGCTCCCAGCATCCACCTGATTTCAGTTCTAAGCACCCATCTCTCCCACACTACAGTTCCTTTAAAAGTAAGGGACAGGGATTCCTGACAAACCAAATCCAAATTCCTCATACAGTGCTCCAGATCTCGCATCAGGAACCACGACTGCAGGCACTCTGTACTGTACAAAACAGAGACAGTTCTAGTCACAAAAAGGTTTCACTGAATGCACATGAACAAATCATTTTCTCTGCCTGGTGGCCAGGTTCTTATTCATTTAATCTGCATGACAAAGTGCTGCCCTCACAGCGATAGCTCTGTGCCTTTCCTCTCAGGTGCACGCAGCGTGCTTGTGCCCTGTGTGCTTGCTGCTAGTGGTTGTGGGCTTTTCCCAGCCTGCACGTACCTGTGATGCTGCCAGCATCCAGCCCAAGGGATGTCCTGCTTTCAGCTGCTAACTGGATTTTACTCCAACCATCAGCAATCTGCGTTTCTGGATTAAAAAACCAGACTCACACAACTAGTAGTATTTCCCACAAGTTTCTCTCTCGCCCACCCTCCACCACTGAAACGTCAAAACTAAAATTCAGAGTATTAATGATGATGAAATTTCAGGTTTGTGAAGCTGTAAGCAATGCACAGATGCCACGAATAAAGCAAACTGTGAAGATGGAGCAGACCGAAGTTCATATGCAACTTGCAGGTGCCTGATGAACGTCACAGAGATGCTAACGAAACACATCGCTATGTGACAAGAACAAAGTACAGAAAATGCAAGTTTAGGAAGGATTTCAGCATTTCTGCCATTGCTAAAGAGCAGAACAAACAAAATATGAAGTCGTGGTCTTGGGTGAAGTTATTTATGCACCACTGCAGTGCAGGCAGCTGCAATTCCTTGTATGGAAACTCAATCTGATATGAGTACCTTTTCTGATTTAATTTCAATTACTTGGAAGAAGTTAATCTGCACAAAGACAGAAGTTGCAGAGAGTGAGCCTGCACGAGGGTTAGAGTATAACCACCAGTCTTAAACTCACACTCTGGCACGCACAAAAAGAACAGCTTCTTATGAAGATAAAAGTCTCCACGTGTAATAACTCGATACATAGACGAGCCCTGGGGGCTTGCATCTCAAGCACTTAACATTTTTGGCCCCATCTTAGTGGATGAAATAGGTGTGTTTCTCAGTCACGTTAGCCCAGTCAAAGTAGCTTAATGCAATGAAAACGCCTCAGGCTTTGGCGAGACTAAGGTGTAAAGGTGTGATGATAGCACATACATCACAGTGTGAGCAAGGCTGCCTGTAACACCACTGAACTAATCAAGTTAAAGCAGGCAGGGCGTGGGGAGCCTCGGCTTTAACATGGCTTTACACACTGCACTTTGCCACTGTCACACCAAGGATCTGTGCTGGCACCCGGCTCGCCTGCTTTCTGAGCAGCACACTGCACTGAGCTGATGCTGACCACAGTGCAAAATGGAATGATTGTTAAACCATCAGTGCTTGGAATTGATGTCATAAAAGAGAAGTGTCTGGATCCCATTCCAGATAGGATCCGAATGATCTTATTCCTCACTATTTGTTACATAGACTCTTTTAGTTGTATAATAGTGTGAGTGGAATTTAAATAACATGCAGGTTTACGTATCAGTTGTCACTTTCCTTTAATGATTTCCAAACCAAGATCCTTCTCCTTAGGTAGCTGGTTTAAGACAATGTGCTGTCTTTGACTTGTTCTGTTATTACACATGAAAACACCACTGTTTGTCACTGAGAACACTGGGACAACCTAAGATGTCTTTAAGTCAGAACCATAAACATGCCTCGTTTCATCAGTACTGCAAGGGTCTCACTTACACTTCAGGAACAAAACTGAGAACATGGAAATGTTTATTTCAAGAACAGAATCGCAGCTGAAAGTTTTAAAACTACCTGCCCACTGAAGCAGAAAAAAAGAAAAAAAAGAAACAAGAGACATCAGTTCCATCTGAGTTAGACTGCAGTGAGCTGGAGCATCTCTTCACATTCAGTAAATCAGAGGACGTGTTCATTCAGTATTAAGTCTTCGTTATAAAAATGTCTATTTTCCAGGCAGAGATAATATACGATAGCTGATAGTGTGGTATAAACTTAACATTTTTCCTGACAAAGCAGTTCAGATGTCCTTAATCTACAAAGCTCCCCCACCGTGGATTTACGTGTGGTGACACCGCTTCCCCAGGCCTGTCCCCCTGCCTTCACCGAGAGCCATAAATAACACCAACAAACACAGCGCTACGATTCCACCTCCGGGCTCCAGCTCACTCTGCTCTTTCAGTCCTTCACACCTTCGATTGCCACAGCAATGGCAGCAGCAGCTCACAGAGCAGACCTGCCCAGCTTTGTCCTGACACGCTGCAAGACAATGGGTGTCAGCGTAACTAATGGACAGCAGACCCTTAATGCACTCCTGCCCTAGACCACGCTGGCTCTGTCCTGCCTCCAGGAGGATCTGGTGTTGTGACAACTACACAGAAACACAGTTAATGTAAGAAACAACAAGAGAAAAAGGTTAATACTGTTAAACATACGTCTCCTTTTGCAAATGAAAGCTCCAAAGCTCAGCCACATACGTCGGTCTGAAGGTGTTAAACAGCAGCGGATGAACCACACACGTCCAAGTGAACCCAGAGATTGCACTGAACGTATTCCAGCTGCGGGCTGTGGCAGCTATCCCGCACACACCTAGCAGTCGATCTGAGCCCACAGCACGCTCACGTGCCCGAGCTCAAATCAATTTGCACATGCATAGCAGCTCTGACACATCCTCGACTCGTTGGAGCTGCCGCGCATGTGCAGCAGATCCGCACAGGCACAGCCACCACTTCAGGGGATGGCCATTTTTTTACCCGAGCAGATGGCAACCTGGCGACTCCTGCAAATGCCACACCGATGCTCCTGCTGTGCAGGGGCTGCGGCCCTTTCCTTCCTGATCCCAACCCTTCCCTTCCAGCCAGGCCTGGGTTGCTGCGGCATTAAACGTTGTCAGCTACATTAAGATAAGTAACTGAATCAACAAAATCCAGAGGCTCTTTCTTACGCATCAAGCAACGCGTAAACATCTAAGTTCAGTATCTGCAGCCTACTACACTTAAAGAGTAAGTAGTAACTTAAAGACTTTGCCACACAAACGCCGAGCTCAGTGTATTTATTCAATTAGCAGAAGTTAACCCATTTTCAGCAACGGGGCCAAGGAAGTCACAGCAACAACCCAGCTGCTGTCTGCACTGCTGGGAAATGGGACGGCTCCACAGAGCCGAGAAAATCCACCACCTATATCTGAGCATACGTATATGACAGTATCACAGAGATCTCATTTAATTACCCAGGGAATGAACCAACAAAGTCTTTTTGTTATGAAACAGTTCCCAGGAAGACAGGCCAGCAAAAGCCGTATTTGCCACAGCTTGTCATTTTTCATCCGGGATTTCTGAAGCCGACAAGCTTGGTGAGGAAGCACAGAGCGAAGTCCGGACTGCTGTGCGTTTGGTTTTATGTCCAAAAAGAAAACACATGAGCTCCTCTTCAGGCCGTGCTACCAACCGGGCAGCAAACCCGACACGGCATGGGTAGAACAACCCAGCGAAAGGCCCTCGCAGCTCCACGCACGTTAACGAGAGCCCTGCCGCCGTCCTTCCACACCACCTCCGGAGTCCGGCGAAGTTGCCACGCGCGGAGCTCAGCCCCGCGCACCCCACGTCACGTCCCAGCGGCCTCGCTCTTCCCCACGCGCGTGGGGCAAAGCGACCGAAGGAGGAGCGATCTGGGCAGGCCCGGCCGGGGCCCCGCGACGGCAGCGGGCGGCTCGAGGGCGGGGGCAGGGCGGT
>VXAB01003241.1:0-72315 GCA_013399175.1 Odontophorus gujanensis | reverse complement strand
CGGCCCCGGGGCGGGGGGGGGGGGGCGGGGGCCGCCTCCTCCCCGCGACGGAGCGCCCTTCCCCTGCGTGGGTGGGGGGAGGACGGGGTGCGGGCGCCCGTGGGCCCCGACGGGCTCCGAGTGCGTAACTTCGTATGGGGTTGTGGGGGGAGGGAAGGGAGAGCAGCGCTTGGGGCCGCCGTGCCGCTGCTACGTGAAGTGTCGGGGCACAGCCCGGCCCCCTCCCNCAGCCCGGCCCCCTCCCCCCCCTCGGGGGAGCCGCTTCGGGGCTGGCTGCGCTCGGCTGTTTGCGAGCGGACGGGGCTTGCCCTTGCAGCTGCGTGAGCGGTACAAAGCCGGCCGAGCGTTTATTCTTATTATTATTTTGTGCGAAGAGATACAATTGCGAGCGACATAGGAAGTCCGTGCGGAGAGTTTGGTGGAGTCGCGGGCACTGCGAGTTGCTTTCCCTTTGTGTTAAAGGGCCGCTCTCGCTCTGACGTCACTGCGCGCATTGAAGCCGAAGCGCATCGCCCCGCGCTGCGGGAGCGCACCGAGAGCTGCGCTGTGCCCTGCTGCAAATTTTCCTATAGCCACAGCCGAAAGGAGTTGCCAGGCAGACGTGAAATCGTTAGTTTTGCGCGCTTCGGGTTGATTTCCGTATATAGAAGGCAAAGCTGATGCGAGAAACTTGGGAGTGTTTGGTTTGATTAAAAAAAAAAAAAAAAAAGCGTTCCCGTTTTTCTCGCTGGAACTTAAGAAGCGTGTCAGTCCTGTGGGAACTGATGGGTCCTGTGCTGAGCGAAAAGTGGGTGCTCAAGAGGCAGTTCCTCCCCTTCTGTTCACTCTGGGGCAGTGGGGATGCTGTCAGCTATAGCTTTAGGAGGAAATTCAGTTTTCCTCTACAAATATGTGCTTCTGTGGACGTGAGGCCAAGCGTTGTGCGAGAGCCAGAAACGAGATTAGCTGCGAGGAAAATTACAGCTGATCAGTGCTCTTCCCATTGTGGCTGTGCCTGCCTGATGCGCTGGTGAACGTGGCTGCTGTCCTCTGTGTGTGTGTGTGTGTGTAAAACTGTCACGTGGCTAGAGCTGCTATCGGTCCTCAGTGCTTTTGAAATGAGAGTTTTATGAAAAAAAGAGTTTATATTTAAGGAGCTTTTGCACATGGAGACTGGTTGTATCTGTATCAGTTTAGTGTGAAAATGATTTTGTGTGTTGTATTATTTACAAAATACTGATTAACCAGCTAGGTGAATGCAGAAGTAAAACAAGTGGAAGTGATGCCTCTTGTTTTCGTGGGGCTGCTTGAACACGTTCTCCCTTTTCACTTCCGTGCTTCCCGGGTGTGTTCGTGTGCCTCGTGTAAGCCACGTATGTCAGACTATTTTCTGTGCTGTAATCACATGTCTGAATCATTGCTAGCCAGTCAAACTGTTCAGCTGCTTTATCCCATTATAGGAAATGTTGCACTGAATGTTCAGGCTAAGTGCAGTCTAAATAACGAGAAAGCAGAGAGCCCTGCATTAAAACAGCATGACCAAAATAAGAGTATTTCCTTAAAGAGTGATACCGTATCTGAGAATGCTGCAGGTTGGTCTTTAACTTGCTGGAAGACCACGTTCTTAATGCAAATTGGTTGAGTTTAAGAGGACAGATGGAAAACTACCTTGAATCTGCTTCTGTGAGATGCCAAGTGTGCTATGGTAAGGGATCATAGGGCTCTTCCAGTAGGAAAGCTGTGTGCAGACCTCTGTTATCCTGCACCTTACATGGTTATCAATAAAATCCAGTGGTGTTGGGAGCACGGGGGTGTGTAGGAAACAGCAGAGGTTTCCTATAGGTGGGGATCCCATTGGTTTTGTTGTGGTGCCGGTACCTGGGGTTACTGGTGGCAGAGCATGGTGTTAGGAAGGCTCTCTCTCACCCTTTGAAGGATACTGCTTTGTGAATAGCATTGCCAGGAGACTTAATCTTAGGTGAACAGTTCATTTTTGTTATTTATATTGTAATCACGCCTGGAGGCCAGGGCACCATTAGACTACGTACAGTACAGATGCATAAGCAAAGATTGCTTCTGCACAAATGGTTTATTAATTTAAATGTGAAGATAAGATGGCATGTAAATGTAAGAAAGGTACTGGGAAAGCATGAGGGAACTATGAGAAAGCTGTGAGCAAAGAATGTGCAGAAGTTCAAGTACCCTGGGCATCTCAGCATCATTGAATGATTCATAGGTATCAGACTTGAAGGATATATTTAAGGGAAGGGTAGCATTGTCACTGGGAGGACTATCGCAGATAACTTGTTTCCTGCCTCAAGTGCAAGACAAACACCTCCTATTTTCTTCCTTTCTTTTTGACAACAGCCCATCTGTGCAGAACAGGTAAAATTCAAGAGGAAGAGCTCAGAAAGGCCATGCAGAACCTCAGCCTTGAGAGCAAGTGGACTGTTCTTGACATAGTTCATAAGGAAGAATGCAAAGAACTGTAATAAAGGCAATGAATGAGGAGAATAATTTTGAAATCCCAGCTTTCAAATGAATTTAAGAGGTGGCAAGATTGCTTTTACCAATGCCGAAAAAAAAAAAAAAAAAGAAAGGAAAAAACAGAAGGAACAGAAGGAAGTTGCATTACTGAAAATACAAAAGAATGTAGGAGGCAAAAAAAGAGAATCTGAATCTTGTGGGTATTGTTCAGTAGAAAATGAATATAATTTGGGACCTTCTTATCTCATGACCCGAAATCCTGGAAAATGAACTCCTGTGTTTGGATGGTTACTCCTCAACTTCATGCTGCAGATCTGAGTGGTAGGAACGTGATAAAAAAGAAGTTGCAGGGGCAGAGTGCTTGTTCTGTTCTGACATTGCGTGAACAGCTGGTTATTCATGACAACATATCAGAATAGTGTTTTATAATCTGTTTTAAGTGCTGGAGCTTTGCTGATCTATACAGCGTAAGCAGCACCACCATTTAGCTTCTTAGCAGAAATGTAGTAGCAGAAGTCTCATTGATTGTAATCATGGTAAGTCAGTTGCCTTTTAAGTCAGTGTTTAATTCACTTTAAACATTATATTCAGTGTCCGTCAGGCTGCTCATCTGCTACAGATTTTGCAAATGTGTGTATAGTTTAAAACTGAATAGGAAAATGGTTTCAAAAAGCTTGAAAACCTTTGCTATTTTTTAAGTATCTCTGAGTTATTTTCATCATAGTTATTGCTTACTTACTTTGGCCAATATAAGCTGCAGTAGGTTTTCAAAGGCCATAGATTTCATACGTGCAGATAGTTTTGAGCACACGTAAGCATAGTGTTATTGCCAGGAAATGATTATTTAAGAATTTTTATCATTACTTTAGCTGGATTTGCAATAGGGTAGGCCAGCATTTAAAGATACCGACGCTCATTTTAAAAGAACCTTAATTCTTTGGACCTCTTCGCTTTATAGCTCAGTTGTGTTTCTTTAGTTCATCACACACCTTTCATGTGATGCTTGTCTTTACTTTCCTGACCTGTTCTCACTTAAAGATATAATGTTTACAAATGTCAAATTCATCTTGTTTTGTGCAATTAAAATGTTTACAGTTAGAGAAAATCAGTACTACCTATCCCTGAAAGACAAGTCTTTGGATGGGTAGGCTTCATACAGCTGTTGTATGGATAGAAGTTAAATATGAAAGCAAACAGGGGGCTGTGCTTCTGCCTGTACCAGCCACCTAACAAAAGGCTTGGGCCAGAAGGTTGTGTTAGATCTCGCAGTGTGAGGAGGGGAAGCACTGGAATAAGACTTTGTAATCAGGACATGACATGGGCCCTTGGTAGGCCTGACTTGTCTATCGTAGAGCAGCAGCAAGCTACAATGCAGCAAGGTCCCAGGGCAACAAGTGGCCGTTTTCTTCTACTGCTCCATTGTTTTACGTCCACCTTCACCTGAGGGATTCCTGTTACCAAGCAGTTGCCATACTGTCACGTGTTGCTGTTGCATGGGAGCCTGGCATAAATGGATCACTGTTCTGTTCTGCTCGGGAGCTTCTGGTAAATGATGTCAGCATTTATCTTTTGATTTGCAGTTCCTGGTGGGACTTCTGTGATAGATGGCAGTGGGTTTTATAGAATTGTTTTGCAGCATTGTCACAGTTGTTAAAACATTGATTAATGTGAATTGATGTCTTCAGTTGTGCATTAAGAGTGGGCGTAGGCTCACTGTTGGACGTGTTTAAAGCTAGTAAAAGCAAAGAGACCAGCATGAACAAGGAGGTGATACAAAAGAAGGAAAATGAGTGCTATTCCATCTCCAAAGATCTAGGTTTCACAGGGAAGGAAATCCACAAAGGAGAGATCTCCAACAAGATCCTTCCTCAGTGGCAGTCAGCCCTTAAATGAGGTCTGAGAGGAGTGCAGCCTGGCTCCACCCCTTCTGGTCACGCAGGTGAATCACCTTCACCTGTACTCCCAGGACTGACCCGATCTTTCCTTCTGGTGCTCATTCAGTGGTTCAGGCCATGACTCAGCAGTTCCCATACAATGTGGTTATTTTTCAATAACCTTAGCCTATAGTTTTCTCAGTTTAAAGCAGACTGTGCTTACAAACAGAGATTGCTTTGAGACTTTTTTTGCTGCTGCAGTTTTCAGTTCCAGATGTTAGATTGTTAATGCTTGTGTTTGATAACCCACTGAACTTCTGTAGTACTTCTCACAAAAGATCTATCAGACAGGATCATGACAGTTCAAGCATCGTGACAATTTGTGAAATATCACCATGTGGCATGTATTGGTCACGAGCAATATCTTTGCAGAGCTAGGAGCAGGAACCCTAGCTCTTGCTTTCCACGTTTTTATCCACCCACCTACCCACCCACCAGACACCATTTCACCCTATGTTTGGTGACACAGGCAACTTTTCCCTTTAAAAATAAATCACTGGTTTTTTGTTTTTGCTTGTGGACATTTTTTTTTTTTTTTCCCCTTATTAGTGTGTTCAACTCCTACTAACATCATGCTGTTCTTCAGTAAGATAATTGGAAATGGACATTTCTAACTGTTAGGCTTGGCTGTCCCACAGCAGCATTGGAGAGGTGGCAGGGTCATGGATAACTCGGGGAAAATAGATGTTCCTTATCTTGCACAGAGGATTACATGCCTATGCTATTTAAACAGTATTGCCTTGGGTTTAACATTTTAAGAAGTGTTATCATATGTACACTAAAACGTTAGGAAGTGGGAAAATTAAGCCACCAGCAATTTCAAAAAATATTGAAAGCATTTCTCTTTTCTGTTTAATATATTTGATTATCAGTTCATATAATTTGCGTGATTCCTGTTGTCAGGATAAATATAGATAGCCAGGGTTTTACAGTAGCAAATCTGGTTTTCTATAGATATAACTTGTGTTTAATTTCTTTTTTACACCGTTCTGCACTAAAAGCATGGCACTAAACATTGCCATTCTTGCCATACCTCAGTTTCTCAGCTGGGATGTTCAAAATGAGTTTGGGCACTTGACTTCAAGAACTGCGTTCAGTAATCTCTTCTAGTAGCACTGGTGTTTTCCTTCGTCTAAAATAAATGGCATGAAGTAGGAAAAAAAAAAACCCTCAAAATCTACAATATTTATTACTTGGAGAAACACAAGCAGTGAGTGCATGGAGTGCATCAGGTGGTTATTTTCTCCAAACACCGTAAATCTTAAGCTGGTTCTAGCGGCAAGAAGCAGCAGCACTCCCTCCCTCGCTGTGCCTCCAGCTGCTTGTTCCCTCCCTTGTGCTGACCCAGGCGTTCGTGTTGCCGTGTGATGAACTGCGTTGGAAATTGATCTGGGTTAAAACGAACCTGGCAAGGAAACGTGTTTGCGATAGCATAAGGGAGGAGGCCAGAGCAAGGAGCCAGGGTGCAGGGAGGCAGAGCTTGTGTCCTGTGGTAGCACTGCCAGCTTAAAGTGGCTGCGAAGCTAGAGCCTTGGTTGTCTGTAATTTGAGGGTGTGGGTGGTTTTCTTTTGGCTGGCTCCAATAAATTCTTCAATTCGGGAGATTGTAAGACTCCTTCACGGCCTGTAAGCATGTTATATATGCTAGTTGGTCAATCAGAGGTATGATATCGAGAGGGATCTTGGTAACACTTAAACTGGTGAATCTGATCTACCTTGTGCTCGCCTCAAACGCGTGTACGTGTTGGCATTGATAAAATATTCTTAAAATATTCCTAAACTACATATTTAAAGTACCCTGAATTAATACTATAAATGAAATCGTTTATGTTAATAAGCAACTTGTGCTATTCTGGAAACTCTTTCCTAAAATATGTGAACATTCTAATAAGATAACACTACAAGTTGCTCCTTCCAGAGTATTCTTCCCTTTATCTTTTTGGGAAGTATTGAATCACATGTATACCAAATCCTATTGCTAGCCATTCCTGTATGAATATATAATTACAAATGTATGATACTGTTTTTATCAACGTTGTCAAACCAGGATATTCTCCGTCAAACTGAAGACTGTTTTCTCTTCTTCTGTATCGCTACAGACAATAAATTCCACTTTTTGATTTTGCCCTCAGTGCATGTGCAGTTGAATTGCTTGTATGGTGCAGTAAAGTAAAAGGATGTTGGTTAGTGAAGAAGTGGTTCAAATGCACCATCTCTGCTGTGAAACACTGTCATGTTGTGCAGCTGTGTCAGAGTTCCATCTGGAAGTCTCAGCTCATCCTGAATGTCTTCTAGAATGTGCCATGGTTTGTGCAGCCTGGGTTGCTTGGGTAGCAGCACCAGCCCTCCTGTCTTCAGCTTCCAGTCTCGGCTATGTGGTGGTCTTAGCCAAAGGTTTCTCATCCTGGTGACGTGGTGTCTCCGTAGACAGGAGCTATGTTGTGTCAAAGGTTGGTAGATTTCAGTGGTAAGTGACTTCATCAGTACAGTGGGTGATCTATTCAGATGTTTTCCCAAGTGTGGAGTCCGGAAGCAAAATGGAATTCTTTAAAATAAAATGGTTATTTAGTTGTGCTGTATTACCATACATGAATGAAGCTATATGGCCAGAAAAGACTTCAGGCTGATCTTGCTCATCCTTCTGTGTTGTGTGTCGGTACAATTTCTGACAAATTGTTTTCAAAGTATTTGTTGAACGTAATTCCAGTCCATCCCTAGGCAGTTAATTTCAGTAACTAATTTTCCAGAATAAATGTTCTTTACTGTGGATTAAATCAGTTTTGACTTGTGCTGCTCACAGTTAGGACTTTCCATCGTTGATAAGGAGAACAGTTTTTATCATAAGTGTTTCTTTGTTAGGAGGTTGTCTCCTTTGTTCAAGCCTAACCTCCATTAGTGTATTTCAGGATAAGATTTGCCTTCACTGATAACAGCATCATAGCCTTGACTCGCTTGGTTTTTCTTTACAAAGTTTGCTTGTTCCATTGAGTTTCACTTGGCCAATATGAACCACTTTTCCGTTTGTCAAGATAAT
The DNA here is from genome assembly GCA_013399175.1 of Odontophorus gujanensis. Classification (NCBI taxonomy): domain Eukaryota; kingdom Metazoa; phylum Chordata; class Aves; order Galliformes; family Odontophoridae; genus Odontophorus; species Odontophorus gujanensis. Next base: position 64,881 of record VXAB01003241.1, on the reverse strand, counting down.
TCTTTAATAAGATCTCATCCTCTAAAATGTTTATAACCTCAGCCATGTGGCATACGCAGCTCTTCTGTTTCTTCGTGCAGGCCCTGAAGGATGAGGGCCTTGTAATGTTCTCCCACCTTGCCTGCAAATAGTTTGCAAATAAATGCCCTATGAATGCTCTGTTCATTGCTGCCCACCTGTCCTAGGGTGCTGTCACCAGGACTCTGTCATCGAAAGATGATCACTAATGGCTTTGAGATGAATTCCTTTTGTTTCTGAAGAAGAGGGTGAATTTATTCCAGTCCCACTGACTGAAATTTCCCTGATTATTTAGCCTAATAACAAAATCAATTTTTATATTAGCTGTAAGAAGTCTGTTGTATGAAGACTGAAATGCAGAGAACAGCATTTGATTCTGTTTTGTTATCCGTTTGTTCTTCACTGATGTTATGTACTGACTTTTTTGTCTTTATTCTTACTTCTAAAATATTTCTGAAACTTTGTGTGCCTTTCATATGGCACAGTGGTAATAATGCATGCTGTGCTTTTATCTCTTCCGATTTTTATCCCTGACGGTTTATGCCGTTCTGTGTACTCATTAAAATACCCTTGTTTCCATTCCTAATATGATTCTTTTTAGTTCCAGACCCTTATTACTGGCTGCTTTTTATGCAGCCCGTATTCATAGTGCATTTCCTATCTTTCCCCTGTGCTGGAATACTTTGCCATTATGTGTATTGCAGTACAATTACTGCCAGTCCTCCTTTAAATCACATTCTCGAGAGATTCTAGCAACAAGTTCAAAGAGTTGGTTGAAATTTGCTTTTCTTCTTTCATTTAATTGAAGATAATTTTTTTTTTACTCCTTTTTCTACTGCTCTCGTTTTTCCCTTTCCTTGGCACAGTCGGTGTTTCTCTTTACCACTTGGAGCCAAATCTCTGTACACGTTTAGATTTTTAAAATGGAGCCGGCCATAATGGAGCGAAGTGTGAAAGCACTGCTCTTCTGGCATCCTCAGCTTTGTGAAACAGTTGTCCTCCACATTTTTCAGAACCTTGTGTGGCTGTTTGTTCAGTTAGTTTGGTTTCTAGTCAATATTTGGATGATGAAGGCCTCCTCTTACCCTCAAGTTCAGTTAAGCTTTGAAAGCTTCTGTTAGCTGCTGAAGAAGTTCCCATCCTCTCGCTTGGGTGGTGGGGCAGTTTTTGTCCCCAGCCTTTAGGTGCCCCACTGCCTAGTTCCATTCTCTGTTGCTTATGGTTTTGTTTGCTTCTGCTCCTGCTTTTTTCCCCTTCTGTTCATTTGCTTTTTATTCTCTTTCCCCTTCTTCCAATAAAAGTGAGTGATTGTGGCAGTTTTTTTTTTTGTTTTTTCCTTCTTACCACGGCACATTGAACTGCATGTGGGTCGGACTTAGAAATGGACCAGATGCTTTTCATTGTGAAGAAAGGCTTGAAAAGGGGAATTTTGAAATAAAACAGAATAAAGACAAAAGAACTGGTTTGTGGTTTTTGGGGGGTTGTTTGTATTTTTGTTTTTTGTTTTAATTCTTCAAATCTGACAGACTCTACGTTTGGCTGATTCTCAGCTGTGCTTGGTGTGTTGATGAGCAGCATCCTGGCCCCTGCAGCACCCAGGTTCTTTGCAGGCCATGTCTGTGCCTGTGGATGGCAGGAGGGAGAGCTTTGAGTCACTGGCACTCCATCCCTTCCATAACTAGTGAATTGCTGTGGTAGCTGTCGACCTGCTAGCACTTCCCCAGGCAGTTCTGAGGGCTGGGAGCCTGTGTGGGCTGTGCATCGTTTTGGATTCAGTTGACGTGTGGTTGCTTTGTTTTGAAGCTGTGAGTCTGGTTGTATGGATGTAGGCTGTCCTGTACTAGTTGGTCTGGAGGCCAGCTTTACCAGTTGTGTTTAATTCACTTGAACAACGATAACCGGTATTTTTCTAGAAGGAGTTCAATGAAACTGACACAATTCTCATCAGTTTTACTTTCAGCCTCCTGGGCAAATGCTGCCACAGTTAATGTTCTCTAGCCCACAGGGACGTAAGTTTAGGGAGAACAGCTCACAGCAGAATTGATCTGGAGGGAGCAGAGGAGGTGGGCTGCATATGGCCAAAGGCTCTGAGAAACGTTGGCTTTCAGTGCTTCTTCAGCGTTCTGACACACAATTTTTCCTGGTTCATATTTTGCATAATAAACCTTGCGTCAGGCATCCTGATAGAGATTTATACAAAGGCAAGTGCAAAACAGATTCAGCGGGAATTCTAATTTATTTTTCTGCCTGTGTCTTCCAGAAACCCTTTAGGAGAGAAGTGGGCCCAGAAACAAGGCAGGAGAGAGGGAGGGAGGGGGGAAGGGACTCGGGAAATAAGTGATCTGTAAGGAAGATTATTTAAAGAAATTATTTCCCTACGGTCTTCCATGCAGCAGTAGCAGTGAGGGCTGGCTCATGGCTGGCTGTTCTGTCACCTCTTTTCCTAATGGAGGGGAAGATATCCTTTGTCATGAGCTGTGTACAGCATGGAAATAATTTCTTTTTAAAAGATGTTTGTTGGTAAAGAATAAATAATAATTAAAAAAGGGATTGAGATATTTTGTGTACTCCACACGTGGTCTTCTCTGATAAGTACGCAGTGGTAGAACAGAATAAGGAAGGTGCTGCTGGTTTAGTAGCTACTTTACAGACAAGCAGGGAATCTTGATCTCAAGGCTCATTAACTGATACAGTTACTGGGGGGAGGGGTTAATTTACTGGCAGTATAAATAAATATTCTTTTAAGAATGCTTTCGATTCACTTTTTTCAACAAATGTGTTTGGGTTTTTTTGTTTGTTTGTTTGTTTGTTTTTTGCTTTAGACTTGGTCTTGATAGACAAAAAGAATCTGTTTCTGAAATTGCTATCTTTTTAGCTTTTTTAGACCAATGGCTCTTGTGATATGCAAATGCTTCTTGTCCATACTTATTTAATGTGCCCACACTTTAAAAAGAAAGTCAAAACATAACTGTCTTGAACATGTGCCAACATGTTGAGTTGAAGCTCGGGCTGTATCTTCCACAGTGCAGTTTTCCACATTCATCAGAATTGGAAAGGTATCGTGATAGACTTTTGTTCTCTGGTCCTTGTCTATGACTGTTAAGGGCTGTTAGATGGAGGGAGATGTTGCTTTTTTTTTTTCTTTTGAGCTGTAGACTAAACTGAACTTGGGGAATAGGCAGCTGTGTGGATGTGATCCCATCACGTGGTGCAGCAGCGTATTCCACTGCAGCTATTAGTAATGGGCCTTGGGGACAGGGCAGAGGCAGAATTCTAGTTCCTACAGTCATGCTACCTCTGTTTCTTTTTCAACAGTATTGTGATGTTCTGCTTTCTAGCTGTTTTCATTCAGAAGTTGAGAAGAATTAATGATATTTATTTTATTATTCTAAATGAATAGTAGGAAGCGTGCTCGAATTCTGCTGAAGGCTGTGCACTTAGTTAAAGAGAGAAGCAGGCACCTCCTGAACACAGTGCTGGAGGACTAAGGTCTGAGCAGGCACTGTGTTGGAGCCTAATGGGAAACCCAAGACTAAGAAACATGCATGTGATGTATGCATCTGAACATCACCTGAATGTCCTGGTCGTTGCTGTCTGAGCTTGCTCTAGTTGGGGCATAAGTTATTTCCGATGCGGTCCCACCACCATGTTGTGGCACTGTGTGTAATTACAGAGCTATGTAAACAGCTAATTCTGAACTAAAACTTCAAAAATATTTGCAGCCTGCTTTGGCAACTGGCAGTGTTTGATCTGCTTGGAGCAGGGGGTTGGGCGAGATGACCTCTGGAGGTCTTTTCCAGCCTGAGTTATCACAGAACTGTAGGGGTTGGAAGGGACCTCCAGAGATCATGGAGTCCAACCCCCTGCCAAAGCAGCTCCCAGCCCAGGTTGCACAGGTAGGCGTCCAGGCAGGTCCTGAACATCTCCAGAGGAGGAAACTCCACCACCTCTCTGGGCAATCCCATGATCCCATTCTACATCCACTCCTTTTAATTGTCCTGCCCATTATTTCTGCCATAGCAGTTGCTTTTACACAGTTCTGTGTAATAACCTTTATTTTGAAGAAGACTTTTTCATGTATTGCTTCTTGAAAGTAGTTTACTGTATCTGTTTGATTTTCTGCGTTCCTTACTCCATCACCTGAGAGTTGCTTTATTTATTAATCTGTGATCCCACACGCAGTAGATAAATGATTACTTCCCAACAGATTTTCACAAATGGTATCACCTGACATTCCAGATTTTCTTCTTAAAGAGCATTTAGAAATGTGTGTGGTAGAAGAGGGGAAGGCTATTTTGACCAAAGAGTTTGTCAGAATTTGTATTCTGGCGTAGTTTTGTCCTGCTTGTGCTAGAAATTAACAACCCATGTTCCCAGCAATGAGCCATTTTCTGACTCATTGCCTGTGCCTGTTTAGATACAGCTTCTTTTCCACCTCTTTTCATGTTTTCTTTTCAACCTGTGTTCTGTTTGTCTATATCGATTTTTCGGTTCTTTCCAAACTCATTTGCTCACACCTTTGTTTTAGTTTCCGGTAAGCAGTCGGGCGTTAGGGTTTCAGTTACAAGTGGTGTTTGGCTGTACAGTGCTTTGTAGCTCAAGCTGTGTGGAGCTGTGTATGCTGATGGTTTTTTGGAAGGTGCAGGCCATAGGGGTGGATGGTTGCTCTTCAGCTTGTTGTTCTGTTCTTACCCCAAACTCACGCTCATCAGAGTGCTGGTGGCGGTGCACAGGAAGGTGCTGTTCTGCTGTCTTTGCTGCAGGAGTAGAAACCTGAAGCATGGGAAGACAACAGGAGAGAGACACCTTGAGCCTTCTCGGCAGTATTTGTCAACACTTGTCAGTAAAAGCCCTAAGGACAGACAGAATTTGATGCTTTCTATTTAGAAATTTCAATTACCTAACCTACGTTACCATTCAAATTTTATATGACAGATGTAATGGCTTTGTATTAATTCAGGTATACAATAATGTGTTAACATCAGCTGTAGTTAACACATGACGTGTGTTCCTGGGCTGTACGTGGTGCTGTTTGCCTGTTTTAGGTCCAGGTATGGCCTGGTTCATGCTCACGAGAAGATGAAGCAGAGAAGAGGAAAGAATACAGCTTAGCACCTCTTCCCCCTCACTTTTTTACCCTTATAGAAATGAAATCTATCTCCGTTCTGTCTCTCAGTACGTATTAGAAACTGAGGTTGTTGAAAACTCTTCAAATGTATTAAAAAAAAAGTTACACTACTATCTAATCTATGCTTTGTTTGAGACGTGGAAGTACCAGAGAGACTGTATTCATGGGAGGGGCTGGTTCAAGTTGGTTTGTAGCATGAGGGTGTAGAATGGTGCTGGAAGGTCAATGGCCTTTACCTGTCAGTAGAATTGCTGTGCTGAGGAAAGTATTTGAGTTTCCTTTTCAGCTTATTGTCCTTTTCTAGCTAGATTCTTATGGCTTAATCTCAAGTCATTACTATGGTTTTGTTGTATTATTGCTAGAAAACCATGGATGTAAGAGATGTAGAAAGAGCAGGTCAGCAGAAGAAGTTCATCTTCAAAAGACAAACATTTTTGTGTTCCTTAATCTATTCATCATTGTCTTCTAAAGTCAGGAAAGTACCAAATCAGATGTGTGACCTAACCCTTGTAACCAAATAAAGAACTGCTGTGGGGCCCATCTCCCTAACTGCTGGTGGATTTGAAATTTAGATGGGAATATATTGTGTGTGGTACCATATCCACGTGTGAATTTCTGTTGGTTTCTGTGAAATATCGTTCTCCAAAAGTTAGAAATTGTACGTAGGGCCTACAATGAACAGATAAGACATGCCTTGCTAAATATGTCTTGATTAACTCTAGAGATCTGAATCCTTGAGCTAATCAGTTTCAGTTTGGAAGAAAACAGCCCGACATATGTATAGACATAAGTTTTTATCTTAATCATTAAATCCATAGCTTCTGTTCCTTAAGAAAAAAATAAAAAGGTCTGTCTTTGGAGAGATGACTGATCCCATTTTTCCGTGTACATTTTCTTGGCAGAAGCGTTGGCTGGAACAGTTTCTGCCATGCCACCACAGTGACACGCGCTCGTGGAGACGTGAGAATTGGGCAGGGAATTGATGCAGGCAGAATTGCAGGTTGGAGGCTGGGAGTAAGGAGCACCAAGTGGGATCAGCTTCAGTTAGAAGTGCAGATGGGAAACCGTACCCCATGATGCCCTGGAGCTCGTTGTATGGTCCCACTGAAGGCCTGGAAGTACGCAGTCAGCGTGGCTGGTGTTGGGTCGTGTCTAATCCTGTCGTGGTGAAAAAATGACTGTTTTGTTCTGAGAATGAACTAAATTTCACACCCTTAACAGGAGAAACTGCAGCTTTGTGTTTGGAGCTCTCAGGAAGAGCGTGGCCAGCTAACTTCATTCCTGTTAGCCAGCATCCTGGGCTGCAGAACACTGGGCAAAAGCACCGAGCGTAATTTGTTGTTATTATTCTAAGCAGCTCTTATTAAATTGCATCTTGCCTTGTTTGTGCTAATGTACTTTAACTTGTCAGGCAGCTAACCATTCACTGGGATGTTAAAACATGCACCTTTTTACGGCCCATAACATGTTGGAAAACGCCTATAGATGTGAGGTACAGCAGCACAAACAGCGTTGTGTGAGTCTGGGGTGGTGTCAGCAGGGAGGTGAGTGCCACACTCGTGTCCCAGGGGAAGTCTGTATAAATAGTTGTGGGATGGGTGACATGGTTGCTCTGCAAAACCCCAGACTGACACTTAACCTTCTCCTTGCCGCGTGGCAGTGCGTGGTTACTGATGTGCTGACAGGGGCAGCTTGGGAGCTGCTCGCTGCTACGTACAGCCCCACATCCGTGCCTGTACAAACATGGCACAGTGGCTCTTAGACAATAGTTACTTGTGTTAGAGTAAACAGACGGAGGTGGTTTTTCATGTGAGTGCTTTCCTTTTAAAAACGTTTATCTTAATCTCTGGTGAATTGGTTTGATAAAACTTTCCTGTAGGCCCTGGAGAGTGTTCCCATTGGGAATGCAGCGCTCTGCTGGGGAAGGAGCTCCGGGCGTTGGGTCGGTTTCCTTCGGAGGTGAAATGGTCTCCGAGTTCCTCGTTTGATGGAAAACAAAACAACTCAGATCAGTCGGAAGCTAGGCACAACTCGCAGTGTTATTTTTGTTGCTCAGATCGGTCCGAGTGCTGTTAGCAGCACGTCAGCCCACGTCCTGCAGATGGCCGCTGCTTAACCAACTCGTCCCAAAACTTGGGGAGGGTGCCACAAACGGAGCAGCACCCGACGGCCGCTCCGCTGAACAAAGGCAGGGGAGGCACCGCTGGAACTGGCAGACCCATGGCTTTCTGTGGCTGTCGAACGGAGAGCAGCGTAACGATTTCTCGACTCCTTTTCCTCTCGTGTCTGCGGAAGAGAAAAGATGGCAGGGCCGGCTGCGGCCGGCCGCTCCTCACGTTTGAGTCCTTAGCTGCTTTCAGACCGGGCTGGGAGAAGGATGTCAAAAGTCAGACGGATGTTAGGAGGGGAAGAAAAATAGCAGCCACCTCAACGCGGAACGCCAAAACCGCGCTTCGCCTCGAACGGCCCCGAGCGGCCGCGCCGTGCCCGCAGCGGAACGCGTCCTAACTTCTCGGTGCCGCTTTGTTCAGTGGGAAAATCGTGTCGGCGGGGCAGGGGAAGAGGAGAAGCGGCCGGGGCAGCGCCGCCGGGCCGGGGACAGCCGCTCGTAGCGCGGGCAATGCGGGCCGGGCACAGCCGTGCTCCCCGGGAGCGGCTGCGTTCCCGGGCACCGCGGACCTCCGCCGGGGGCGCTCCGCCGCCGCGCTCCGCCCGCACAGCCCCGCTCCTGTAGGCGATCCGGGCCGCGCTTTGGCGGCTCCCGGCTGCGTCGGATCTNGGGGGGGCACCGCTCAACCCCAAAGCTCAGCCCCAGAACACAGCCCCGAGCTCAGCCCAGCGCGCACGGCCAAGTTCCGTGTCCAACTGATAATCCCCAGCCATAAAAATAGAGGGGGGTGGGGAGAGCGAAGGGAAACGACAACAGAAAGCCCGGGGCTGGTCCCGGCCATTGGCCCCGAGTGCCTGTGCACACCCATACCCACACGTGTGCGTGTACGCACAGGTATTCCTTGAAATTCGTGACTTCATTTGGTTAGCTACAGCGCAACTCTTTTTTTTTTTTTTTTTCTTTTTTTCCTTTTTTTTTTAATTTTTTTTTTTTTTTGAGCAGTTTCATTTCTCAATGTGAACTGCGAAGCGCTGGGATTAATCTTCCCCCGCTATCTCGCAGCACTCCGTACGTGCTGCTTGTGAGATGAGTGCCATCTCAGCCCTCCTCCTTCCCAGGCGCTCCTCTGTGCTGTTGGCATCGCTTTCCCAGCTGCATTTATTGGGAGTTCCGAAGTCAGGACAAAAAAAAAAAACAACCCAAACCCTGACCCCGCTGCTTCGGACCCGCACAAAATGGATGTGCGGAGCGTTGTGCCGCGCTGGCTGTCGTGGGAGAAGGGAGCGAATGGGTCTAAGGCACAGCCAGGCTTATGTAACCGCTGCTTTGGCAAACTTGTACCAGCTGGGAAGGAGAAGTGTTTTGTTTCTGTCTTTTGGTAAGGACGAAAAGAGTGTGGTGGGCCCTTTTCCCTGCGAGATTACTTAGTATCAGGCTGATTTTCAAAACAAGCGAGGTTCTGCTCGGAGGCTGTGAGCCGGTGATCTGTGTGGCTTGTCTATTTTATTTTCTCTCTAACAAACTGTTTCTAATCGCGGGTCCGATTCTGGATACAAAGTATTGGGTGCTCACCAGTGAGTCATTAGTTAATACTGTAACCAGATTCATTACATAATTGAAAAATGAGTTAGCTTAACCATTCTGAAGGAGAGCACTATTTGCTGTGATCCCAGTCCTTAAAAGAGCTGAAGAGTCTCAAAGTGATTTCGTTCTTTTTGCCTCTGGAGAAGCAGTAGCAGGTCGGTATTGCCATCGCAGAACTGGAGCACAGAGGCAGATGTGTGGAGGTCCTCTGCTTATATAAATTACTGTGCGTTGAAGTAAGCGACGCTGCTCAGCTGTAACTCAGGTGCAAGTTTTCCTGCACTCCTGTACATCGTTGTGATGGTGCTGGGCTGGGTTTGGTATTCCTGCACAGCCGTCCTGCTTGCTGTGAGAACGCTGCAGCTTTCAGACTGTTTGCTGCAAATATTTTAACTGATTATTGGCAAGGCAACAGGGATAGGAGACAGGCTATGCTTTTATTAGTGCTAATGTGATGAGCTGCATCTATGCTGGCTGTTAATTCTGCTAATGACCACTCTACGTTTCATTTAAAAGTATTTGGTGTTTGCTTCCTTTACTGCTTTATTGTAAACGTCCTTTCTTGTAGTAGCATGTTTAGAGCTTGAATATCTGTACTTCTTAATTGCCGTCCTCACTCATGGTCTTTGCAAACTGTTCTGTGGCTTTTCTTCTCCTATGAAGCATCTGTTCTGTGTGCAGTACTTAGTGGTCCTCTGCCTGTGTGACATCTAGATCATCCTGTTTGTTTGTCTTTTGGTAGGAATCATTAATTTTGGTGTCATTATTCCATTGTTTTGTCAGTCTGTGTACTCGGTTGACTTACATCCTTTTTTCTTTTCCCTCAGAACCGCCCTTAGAGTTTTGGCAAAACAGCTCTTTGAAAGGTTTTTTTAGGGGGGGAAGAGAGAGAGGAAGGTGGTCATTGCTGTCCCTTACATGTGTTCCCCATAGAAGTGAGCTGTATCACCTGAGCTTTCCTCATGTGATTGTTCATTGGAGTTGCCTGAAAGTGATCCCTTAAAGGCAAACGGCAGAGCAAAAGTGAAAGCGAGCCATGTATTCATTCCTGATCTTGTTCTAAGGGCTGTCTGGTGTTTGAGTTTCCAGCCTGAAACGTAGTCAGCTCCTTACAAATAATGTTAGAAATACTCTCCCCATTGCTGGGCTCATGAACATGCAGCTGTGCTTTTCTTTACGTGTGGATGGAAACCACGCGGTGCAGAGCAGCGTGTGCTTGAGACACAATTTAGTATAGAATGCTCAGCCCAAGGTGAAGGCAGTTTGGCTCTGGAGCACTGTCTGAAACACTTAAAGAGCTGAAATAAATGCTTGTTGTTGTATTTGTATTCTTCCAATTTTTGTAATTACTGAGGCTTCTGGAGACTGTAATAGGCAATGTGCTGAGGAGGATTGAGGAGTGTTAAAGAAGAGTTCTGAGTGGCCCTCAGCCATTGTTGTAATGTGGTCTTTCCTCTGAAATCCTCTTGGCATCTTCTGGTTCATAGGCAGTGTCCTGTGATGCGATGGCACAGATATCTGACATCTGCCTGTGGTTCGTGGTGCTCACTGGGTCACGGCGTTGCACCCTGGGATAGCTCAGGTGAACCGGGAAATAAATGTCGGAGGAATTCAGCAGAGAAAGAGGTGTAATACAGGGACTGTACTGAGGATAGACGAGCATCTGGGAGTGTTTGCATCTTGGGATTTGGTCATCTGATGTGGAATATTCTCAGGAAACAAATGTGTCTTTAACTGAAGGAACGTTGGAGATTGTTTTGTGCTGATAGCACGTCTATAATCTGCCTAGGACATGGAAGTTTTCATGGTGGCTGCTTTGGCCCATGTTTCCAGCCTAGCTTCCAAATTCTGAGAGGTAAATACTTCAGTAACGTTATGTAATGAGATGCTCACAGAAGATGAAGGCTCAACAAAAATCTGCTTTTGTGTTCATCTGTTTTTTTTTTTAACAGAACTCGCAGTTCTTGGGTGACATTCAGTTGGAGCAGTGCTTTCTTTTGGACGGAACTGAGTACACTCATCCTGAACACAAGCATTTCCATGCTCTCATTACTCCACATCTCCCTTTTTCATTATTCTCATTGTTAATTTCCACACCCCAACTGTAAACAGTGTAGCTGGCTTTTGTAGGACTGTTTCAAGAATTGAGCAGCTTATTAGGGTATGTTCTATAGTTGGTTTCTGCTTCAACTTCAGGTCTAAGTTGCCCCATTGCCCCTGGTGGTGCCTGATATTGGACACCTCAGAGGAAGTACAGCAGTGGACAGTTCTGGAATAATCATTCTATGTGGGATCAGTCTNAATGCTCAGCCCAAGGTGAAGGCAGTCTGGCTCTGGAGCACTGTCTGAAACACTTAAAGAGCTGAAATAAATGCTTGTTGTTGTATTTGTATTCTTCCAATTTTTGTAATTACTGAGGCTTCTGGAGACTGTAATAGGCAATGTGCTGAGGAGGATTGAGGAGTGTTAAAGAAGAGTTCTGAGTGGCCCTCAGCCATTGTTGTAATGTGGTCTTTCCTCTGAAATCCTCTTGGCATCTTCTGGTTCATAGGCAGTGTCCTGTGATGCGATGGCACAGATATCTGACATCTGCCTGTGGTTCGTGGTGCTCACTGGGTCACGGCGTTGCACCCTGGGATAGCTCAGGTGAACCGGGAAATAAATGTCGGAGGAATTCAGCAGAGAAAGAGGTGTAATACAGGGACTGTACCGAGGATAGACGAGCATCTGGGAGTGTTTGCATCTTGGGATTTGGTCATCTGATGTGGAATATTCTCAGGAAACAAATGTGTCTTTAACTGAAGGAACGTTGGAGATTGTTTTGTGCTGATAGCACGTCTATAATCTGCCTAGGACATGGAAGTTTTCATGGTGGCTGCTTTGGCCCATGTTTCCAGCCTAGCTTCCAAATTCTGAGAGGTAAATACTTCAGTAACGTTATGTAATGAGATGCTCACAGAAGATGAAGGCTCAACAAAAATCTGCTTTTGTGTTCATCTGTTTTTTTTTTTAACAGAACTCGCAGTTCTTGGGTGACATTCAGTTGGAGCAGTGCTTTCTTTTGGACGGAACTGAGTACACTCATCCTGAACACAAGCATTTCCATGCTCTCATTACTCCACATCTCCCTTTTTCATTATTCTCATTGTTAATTTCCACACCCCAACTGTAAACAGTGTAGCTGGCTTTTGTAGGACTGTTTCAAGAATTGAGCAGCTTATTAGGGTATGTTCTATAGTTGGTTTCTGCTTCAACTTCAGGTCTAAGTTGCCCCATTGCCCCTGGTGGTGCCTGATATTGGACACCTCAGAGGAAGTACAGCAGTGGACAGTTCTGGAATAATCATTCTATGTGGGATCAGTCTTGAGACAGGATTATGCCAAGTGGAACGAGAGCTGTGTTTTGTTCCAGAAAGGCCTCAAGTGGAATTCTTATTGATGCTTGTAGATGCAAGAAATCTGCCTTGTTGGAATCAAATTGTAAGGATCTCAAGTTGGACAGAATTTGAGCGCTTCTTGCAAGCTTGAGAAAGTGTGTGGAAGAACGTTCAACAATTGGCAAAACAGGGAGCTTGGAAAGGAAGAGCTGTGTTGGATGGGACTGTGCAAAGACTGAGTGTCTGGAACCAGGAGGAGGACTGAAGGTTGGAGCTTTACGTCAGTCCCCTTGTACTTTGTGGGTCGGTGCTTATGGCAATACAGTTGCAGAGCACCGTTGAGAATGAAGGCACGCATGAGTTAAACGAGAAGGTACGGATGGTGGTCAAGGAGAATGATGCATCAGAGTATTTCATAATCGTTTCAAAGGTTATTCGATCTGGGCCAAGTAGTAGGTGTGCCTGCTGTTGTCACTGCCGTGTCAGACTTGCCCTACATTGTGTACAAAAGGACCGGCCACAGGCATGGCAGAAGTTGTCATGCATTGTATGTTCAGAACTGTCCTGTAAGGGAGGGCCGGGTTGAGCTGCAAGAGCATTCTTTTGAACTTCTGACAGATTTTTTTTCCTCATTTGAGAGGTTTCACTTTAGCTTTGTAATATTTCCATCGGTGGCTAATTGTACGTAGGAGTGGGTACAAAAGCAGGGGAGGGTGCTGTTGGAGGAGTCAGGATCTGTGGTGATCAGAAAAGGGATATCCAGAGGAGTGTATGGGCATGCAGTCTGAAGGAAAGGTGAAAGCCTGAGGATGAGGAGTACAGCTTTGTCTTCTGTTTTCCTCTCAATCCATCTTGGTGCAAGCAGACTTTCTTTTCAAGTGCTTTTTCCTTCTGTTTGTTTGTCTCTTGTCATCTTCTGTTTTCTCCCTGCTCCAGAGAGCAGAGANTGTGGGATCAGTCTTGAGACAGGATTATGCCAAGTGGAACGAGAGCTGTGTTTTGTTCCAGAAAGGCCTCAAGTGGAATTCTTATTGATGCTTGTAGATGCAAGAAATCTGCCTTGTTGGAATCAAATTGTAAGGATCTCAAGTTGGACAGAATTTGAGCGCTTCTTGCAAGCTTGAGAAAGTGTGTGGAAGAACGTTCAACAATTGGCAAAACAGGGAGCTTGGAAAGGAAGAGCTGTGTTGGATGGGACTGTGCAAAGACTGAGTGTCTGGAACCAGGAGGAGGACTGAAGGTTGGAGCTTTACGTCAGTCCCCTTGTACTTTGTGGGTCGGTGCTTATGGCAATACAGTTGCAGAGCACCGTTGAGAATGAAGGCACGCATGAGTTAAACGAGAAGGTACGGATGGTGGTCAAGGAGAATGATGCATCAGAGTATTTCATAATCGTTTCAAAGGTTATTCGATCTGGGCCAAGTAGTAGGTGTGCCTGCTGTTGTCACTGCCGTGTCAGACTTGCCCTACATTGTGTACAAAAGGACCGGCCACAGGCATGGCAGAAGTTGTCATGCATTGTATGTTCAGAACTGTCCTGTAAGGGAGGGCCGGGTTGAGCTGCAAGAGCATTCTTTTGAACTTCTGACAGATTTTTTTTCCTCATTTGAGAGGTTTCACTTTAGCTTTGTAATATTTCCATCGGTGGCTAATTGTACGTAGGAGTGGGTACAAAAGCAGGGGAGGGTGCTGTTGGAGGAGTCAGGATCTGTGGTGATCAGAAAAGGGATATCCAGAGGAGTGTATGGGCATGCAGTCTGAAGGAAAGGTGAAAGCCTGAGGATGAGGAGTACAGCTTTGTCTTCTGTTTTCCTCTCAATCCATCTTGGTGCAAGCAGACTTTCTTTTCAAGTGCTTTTTCCTTCTGTTTGTTTGTCTCTTGTCATCTTCTGTTTTCTCCCTGCTCCAGAGAGCAGAGATTTTTATTCTCCAGTTGTCAGAAGTTGCCTTGAGGATGATGTGCAATCAGTGTTAGCAGCTCCAGCAGCAGCAGCTAGGGCAGTCTGAAGTTCTTGGAAGAAGAGCATGGCGTTGTGGAAGCCTGCAAGAGTGGTCCAGAGTACAGTATTGTGTGAACACTGTTAAAGCTGGGCTGGGAAGGGCAGTCTGGCCTGTATATTTTGATTAGCTTACAATACTATTTAAATGTAATGTGTATATATATGTATATGCATATATATATTTGGTATACTTGTTTTCAGATTGTAAAATCCACCTAAGGTGATGCAGAATGATAAGCAGGAGTTTGTCAGCTGATGAGCTTCATGTTTCAGAAATGCACGTAGCTATTTTTCTTGATGGGAGTTTGTTTGCCTAACCTGGGTGGTCATGCTGCTTTTCCATAGGAAGTTTTGGAGTCCCAGAGCTGAACTGGTGAATTGCTGCTATTTTTGGCATTTCTGTTGCCTCTCTTGGGAATATTTTGAAATCAGTTGACTTCTGATTACCGGAAAGTCAGAGTTTCTGTTGTGTGGTGGGTTGCCAGAAATTGTTGTTTCCAGTTGTGACATCCACTGCCTGATGAAGATGGTTTTCTGTAGTGGTAGCTGGACACAGCAGAGCTCAGGGGGAGGTGGCTCTCATGCTTGTTGATAGAATCATAGAAACCTTAGATTTGGAAGGGGCCTTTAAAGGTCATGCAGTCCAATCCCTGTGATGTACAGGTACAGTCTGTATGTAAACAATGCTCTATGTTTGTTTCTTTCCTTTTGGCAGCCTGATCTTCAACGTCTGGCTGCTGACAGCATCACAAAACTAAGCAGGAGTTTTTATTATTGATGCCCCTGGACCTCTAAATAGAGAACTATCAGTGAATAAGTACAGTATGGATTCATTCAATTATTAATCAGGACGATAGGGTATTCTCTGAGGTACAGAATTCAGTTTCAAAGACAACTGAAGTCAATAGAAAGTTTTCTACTGAAATAAAATAATCATGAGAGTAAATGCTCATCAGTATGAGCGAGAATCCAATCGCCTTGTCCCTTCTGTACCTGCTGCTTTGAATAATTCCCAGTGACTGCTGCTAAATGTGACAAAGAGAAGCAGAAAGAAAAGAACGCTTTAAAAAAAAGTAAATGAGGCATTGCAGCGTAGTTTTTAATTCGTCAGATTTCAGGAAAATGTGAGGCTGATTTTTTTTTTGTTCTCTTAGATTCCATGAAACAGCAACAAACTGAAATCATGAGAACTGTGTATTGAATTGTACACGCTTGTTCTTGATTTCTGTGTCATCCTTCTGGCGGCCAGTTATTTATTTTTTAATCCAGTTGCTTCCAGATACTGACAAGAATCACAGTGCTGTGGTGTGTGGAGGGAAAACTGGAGGGCACCTCCAGGCCTCTCACTGAGACCTGCAGCTGGTTGCTTGGTTGGTTGGTTTTTTCCCAGAGCCAGCGGGGTCTGTCCTGCCTTTGGAACCTGCCTACAGTTGCTTCACAGTTTAACCTAGCTCACAACTGATAGTAGAGCATGTGTTAAGTTTAACCAGAGCATGTAAGGATGACTAATCTTGCATGTAGGATTCCACACCTTATCCTTGCACTTTTCCCATGTTCTGTGCTGCAGTTTCAAACCAGAAAGTAGATAAAGAAGAGCTACTCAGTTGGCTCTGGCTGAAAGTTACACGTGTTTGTAGATGAAGAGTAGGAGACCTGTTCTGAGGAAGGCATTTTGAAGATCCCTATAGTAGTAGAAAAGCTAATGATGCTTGTGGTCTCTTTTGACGAATCTCATCAAAAATGTTCACCCAAGACTTGTAGTTTGTGTTGGGGCCATGGTTAAAGTCTGACAAATAGAACCGTGTGATGAATATCTTCCCCTCACCCCCACCCTAAAGCTCACCCTTTACATTGCCTCTTACTTTTTTCCCAAGCAGGCAACCATCTTGTGAGCTTTCCCTCATCCCTCTGTGCAAGGATTGCCTTCCTGTCTTCTCAGATGGGTTCACAACTCTAATGTTTAAGGTTGTGGAATCTGCATAGTATTCAAGCAGGAGCTTTGGTACCTGGTGGCTTCTTTGTAACCTCCCCATAGCACCTGATATCATTGGATGGAGAATAAAATGAGCTCTTACGGATACCTCTCTGTTTTCTTTTAACTGATAGCAAGTATTGAAATGAAAATAGTTCTGTACGGAGAGTAAGGCTGGAATGCTGGTGTGCTAGAATTGGATTTTATTTCAAATGAGTTGATTGCAGCAAAATGCCACCTGACTTTCTTGAGTGATGTGGAACATGGTGTTTCGGTTATTTCTGAGGCTGTGCAAAGAATTGTGTGTACTGGGAGAACCCACTGAGCTGCCAGGACAGTTTAGTGTTGCTTAAATACAAGAACAGTCAATGGTTTTTGACACTGAAAACATATTGTTGGAAAGCACAGGATAATGATTTCTTTTTCTGTGTGGTTGTTTGTTTGTTCTTCTCAGTGTTAATGACCATCTGACTAAGGGACGAGGTGTAACTGGCAATCACAATTAATTTTTTGGTATAGTCTGAACTAAAGCTCGCAGTGGAGGTGTTTGGGAGGATGCTCAGACATTTCTGTTCCTTTTCTTTCCCCTCATCGTCACCCACAGTGCAGAACTGATTCTCTGTTAGGCTGCATTAGAGGCTGTGGACAATGGGAATCATGAGCAAGTCTTTCAGAGGAGTGAAACTTTTTTAAACCACTGGAGGCTGGGAAATGAAAGTCAGTGTTGGTGAGGATCGGTCTTTAGATGCTGAAATAATTTGGGTAGCGTGATGACCTTTGCCTTGCCAGCTCTTGGTTCAGAGTCTGTCCGTCTGTAAGGTAACATGCAGAAATGATCTGTCATGATGGCTGTGCTGGGCCAGATCAGAGATACAAATGGCCTGTCATCATGTTTCCTGTGGTGGTGAATAGCAGATGCCTAGGAAGAAAAATGAGGAAATTCTGTAATGGTACTTCCCTGAACTGCTAATTACCAAAAGTTGGGAAAGGACTGTAGGATTTCTGGAGTCCATCTCTGTTAAGTCTGTTCACTGTTAGCATTTCCCTTTAATGCAAGCAGCCTCTCCTTGGCCACACAAACTTTCAGCAATACTGAATGTGGAGAACCACTGTATTTCTGAAGAGCCATCACCTTTTACTTGGGATTTACTTGAGCCCCTTGCACCAGCACCATTTAATGTTTGTCGGGAGTGTCAGTGTTCACCTTCTTGACATGGGTTCTGTGTTCACCTTTTCAGTATGAACTGTGATTTTGATTATAAAGGTTCATGAAAATGCATGTGTAGGAAAAGCAGTCCATCTACTCATAGGCACGCAAATGCCAAGAGAGCACTAAGATTAGGTCAATGAAATTCTGAAACTGAAAGAGTAGTGGTGGAAGGAGGCGAGGACTTGTGTGTGGGGGGATGGGAACTGGGGCTGTATTTGAAGGTGTTGTGGCAAAATGCTGGGCTTGAAAACAAGAATGTGAGCAAATTTTCTTCTGTCCCTTGAGGTGATGTATTTTTTCACTGCTTGCAGCCTAGAGCAATCATAGCTAGGGGTTTGCTTCGTTCTTTTGTTTCTGTGGTGTTCGGATCTGGATGATAAGCCTGGTAGGGATGGGCTTAATTATTCTGCTTGTTATGTTCCCAGATAGAATTGGGTGTTGGTGAGTTTAGATTTCACTCTTGATCATACTGATGACTGGATTTATGGATCTTTAAAAGACCAGAACTCAATATAGTGATAGATCCGTGTTATCAACCAAAGCTGCTGCATCAGTGTTTATTTATTCTCCCTTCCTCAAGGGTAAAGCACTGGCCAGTCTGAGCCAGTCACCAAATGCCAGAGTGGCTGTGTGGTTGCTGCCCCAGTGTTTCAGTATCCAGGGGACCAAGTTAGAAGGAAACCTTCATTAAACTATGATTGAAGTGTCTCTTTTTGTTCATTAAAGGGAGCCCAGCCCATGCTTTGTGTTGAACTCTCCATTAAGATTTCCTCTGTTTTGAAATGTCTGTCCTGTTTGGCTGGTGACAGTCTTACAAACCCCAGCCTCGTTCAGGCCTCTGCTGAGGATGCACTCTGTTCAGTACACCTGCCCTTATTAATCCCTTCTCTTAACTCAACGGGAGATTACATCCTGTAAATGGAATGTGCTTTCATTTAAGACTTAATCTCCTAAAGACAAATATGAAATACTGGTGTTAATGGGAAGCCTATTGTTTTCCTATACATTTTGCTTTTTAACTACCAAGAACTGTTGTCTTTTTTGTTGCATTTAATTAATAAGTTAATCTTGCAGTAGAGAGCCAGCCGAAATTATGTTGGTAATTTGCCATGACCACCTATGGTACTACATGAGAGAATAACAAAAACCCACATCTAATTTATCAAAAACAGATGGATTTAGCTGTGTTTTCTGAAAGAAGCCTTGTTATCTGGTCTGAAGTAGGAGAAAAGAGTGGTCCTTTAGGGTTATTTTATATAGAAGGAGGAAATCAGTGTGCTTCAGACTCAGAGATTGGTAGCATGAATCCACAAGCTTGATTTCTAACTGGGATCAGAAGCTTTGGCAGGCAGTATGGAAAGCATAGACTTATTGGGAACACAGATTGGTACAACCTATGGCAGTGTAAATTACTGGAGGGAGACTGATGAGTTCTTGTGTTGGAGTTTGAGCAAATGAGGAGCACTGTTTCCAAATGAACGGGTTGTACAAGAAGGGTAGGAAATGGTGTACAGGTTCTTAAATCTGGCTTCTCTTTTGACCCTCAGAAGTCAGGTTATTTGGCACATGTAACTGCTGTGGATAAGAGGTGTTTATAAAAAATATATAATAAATTGTATGTGGGGCAACAGCAGGGGAGGTGGCTGTTCTGAAAACATCTGAGCTGCTGGGAAGTGTCTCCAGTGGGCAAGAGAAATTGCATAGCTGGCACTGAGGCTGGCTCCTTATGCATGTGTAGCCTTGCTTAGAAAAGCATCAACAGTAGGAGCTGAATTGCTAGGGGAAGTAAATGGCTAAAGGATTGGAAACAAAGGGAATTGCTTTTACCTTGTTCATTTGAATTTGGCAAGACAATTGTGTGGGAGGGTTGCTCTAGAGGAACTGCCTATATAAAACAAAATCTGAGATGAGCGTCAAAAGGTGAATTGGTATTTAACCTGAAGATCTGCAGTTGGTTCAAGCTGGGTCTGTACATAGGGTTCTCTGAAAGTAACGCCTCTGACTACAGCAGACACAAAGAGCACAGTAACATTGTTGGGCAGAACAAATTCTCAACTACAAAACACTGTTTTTCATCATAGGCACCACCATTAGCAGTGCATTTTCACCAGCAATGGACAAGAACCTATGTGCCACACTCAAACCAACCTGCACCAGCACAGGTGTTTCACACCTGCTGTGACACTGTGCTTGCTAGGAAAATGTTGCCCACGCAGTCCATCTTTCATCAACCAGAACAGACGGACATCAGGGGGTACCAGGTCTGGACCATATGGTGTCTGTGGTAGGACAGTCCACTCAGGATTGACAGTGAGACCCTCGGTCTTCAAACTAGTGTGGGGCTTGGTGTTATTTGGCTACAGGAGAATGTTGTCTTGCTCTCTGGTCTAACTCCAGAAGTTTCAGCCTTCAGCTTAGTTAACGTTGTGATGTAGAGGTCACAGTTGATGGCTTATCTGAGTTCTGGGAAATCAAGAAGGATCACCCCCTTTCCTGTCCCAAAGAACAGTGTGCGTCACCTTACCACTGAGGGCTGCATCTTGAACTTTGTCTTCAATGAAGAATTCACGTCACCCCTCTTGGACCACCATTCTGATTCTGGCTCGTAGTGGTGACACCACATCTCATCACCGATAATGATGTGATCCATGAAACTGTCACCTTCAGCCTTGCATTGGTTCAGCAGGTCTAAACAAATTCACATAAGGTATTCTTTCAGTTCTTGTGTGAGCACGTGCAGGACCTACCTGGCGCCAACTCGTGATATTCCAACATTGTCGCCATCACTTCCAATGCACTTCAGTCAATATTCAGCTCTATACACAGTTCTCTGGTCATCATCTGCTGATCTGTGTGATGAGCTGATCAAGGCACTGTTGTTTTCATGCTGTGATAGCTGTGCCTGGCCATCCACAATGTGGCTTTGCAGTTATTTGCACCTACATGGAAGTTTTTGTTGGAAGTACAACAGGATATCCAAATACAGAAGTTCATCGTCTGGAGAATTCGAGCAAGGCTTCTAAGGAGACAGACAGAAAAAGTGTTGTCTGAGTTGTCAGAGGTGCCGTTGTTTCTGTTGTTTTTTAAGATATGATTCTTTTTGTTGCGCTCATTGAGACTTATTTTGAAAGATGGATTTTCCTTGCTCTGACAAAGTAGTTATCAGTGCATCTGGCAAGGAACTGACGTGGAGCAACAAAGAATTTCTGTTGAGCTGGTGGTAGTGGCCATCCCCATCTTGGAGCACTTTGTGGAGTAGAAACTCTTTGTATGAGAAAGGCCATTCAAGTTAATTTGCACGTTTCCCTCCCCAGGATTAGCATACCAGAATTCTTCACTGCACTGTGTTTAGAATACTTTGTACAAGAAATAACAGTAAGTTGAAGATTGCTAACTGAGGAGCTGTACTGATGCCAACTGACTATTTTTTTTAATGAAAGCTTTGTATACATAACAGGATGAGTCATCACTGGAGAGTTCTGAAAGTGTTTGGCATCCCTACGCACTCTTTTGTATGTCTCTGCTACACAAAAAAGCATTTTTGTCATGGAACTGTGCTCAGAAGTACTGACTCTAGGCTTTGGGGGAAGGTTTTCTAACGTGGCTTAATTCTTCACTTCATATGATTGCAATTAAAATATTTTTATACTCTTAGATCTTCCCAAATAATAAGTTGACAGTTTCTAAGTAGGCTATAGGAGAACACTGAAACTCATTTTGCTTTACTGAGCCAGGATTGCTGTCGTAAAGCTGTGGTAGCTGCTCATTTTGAGTATGTTTTCTTTTGAGACAGCTGTCCTGTAGAAGAGCCGTTGGCCTTGGTGGTTTCTGTTGTGTCTGCTAAGACATGAGTATCTTGCTGTAGCAAAAACCTCGTGAATTTTTGTGTTAAGAACATCTGTAACTTCTGGGAGTATCTTAAGTTTTGTGTGTCCCTCCTCTCCCCCTCCGTTCCTTGTTCATCAGTGCATTTTTATTTGCAGAAATCAAAAGCATTGATTGCGATTCTTCTTGGCCATGTAGTAGCAGTGATATATCAAATTTAGCATTGTTAATTTCTGTGATGGCTCTTTGTGGTATCCATTTCTTTGAATCTGATGACCAGCAAGACTTTGAAAAAAAAGAGTAGAGCTCTTCCGAAGAAAAGCTCATGGAGGAGTCCTGAGAATTTGTAGGTTTTGATCGAGGAAAAAAAATGGTTGGTGTAATGATTCAGAATGTGATCCCAATTTCCAGCATGACAGAAGGCACAGGGGGTGGGGAGGGTTTGAGCTAGTCCTTGGAAAAGTACGTGGGTTAATGATGAGGGAATGTTTATGTTCCTGCACACATCCAAAGCAAAGCAGTAAAGCGCTCTTTCATCGCGACTGGAAGAGGAACAACAGGATGGCGAGTGAAGCTGATGTTTGGTGGCAGGTTTCATTTAAGCTCAGGTCTAGCTCAGTGACACTGCTGAGCAGTAATGTTTTTCCAAAGGCAGCACGCTTTTTCTGCTTGTTTGTTTGTTTTAATTATTATTATTATTATTGAAGTTTTTATGGTGCTCTGAGCTACCAACTTAGTGTTATTCAGCACATCAGTGCTGGGGCGTGCTGGTGCGGGGTGTGCCAGCTTTGCTTTTGTTTCCAAGGTAAGATAAACTTCGACTTGTGATTTCAGCCTTGAAAGAGGTAAATTCTCATCACGTCTGCACGTGAGGGGTGTGCCTCTGTGTTTAGAGGAGTTAAAATGGACATCAACACCAAAAGCACTCTCTTTGTCTTGGATCCTCTCAAAGCTGGGCTCCAAAGTACTGTCTTCAACACGGTGCTGTTATGATGTAGACAGTTTCCCTCAGGGGTGCTGAGCCAACCACATCACCTTTATTCTTAGATCTACAGACAGAGAAAGGCAGTTTTTGTTCCTTGGAGATGGCTTTACCTGCTTGGTTTCTGGCTGGAATGTGGGCACCCAGAATTTCTGTGTTCCTTAGATGTTTCTCTCGAGCATTGAGGACTAAAGTATCCTCACACATCCATTCTCTGCTATTTGGAGCACTGCAGCTCCCACATGCTGTTGTACTCCCAAGCTTGAGGAAAAACAACATTTCAACAGTGGGATCTGTGCTTAAAGCGGAGGAAAGATGCATGAGGAAGAAATGGTGGTGATTGAGTTACTGAAGGTTTCCCACCTCATTTCTTCTGATTATGAAATAGCATCCGATGAACGGTTTCCTGGCAATTTACTCATCTGCTGGTAGTAATGGAAATTTTCTAGCGAGCTTGAGATTTGCAGGGCATTTAAGGCCACGATACCAGAGATCTTTCCTGCTGGCAGCACTGACTTCAGCAGTCACCTTTTATTGCAGCTGCTCATTTCTGTTCCTCTGCCAGGGCACCTCACAGCGCGCCTGCGTGGGGAGCCAGGCTGGGACTGGATAACCTCCCCTGTAAACCCACATGGCGTAGCTTTAAACTGATAAACTCCCTCTTTTATCAATTTTTTTTTCTAGTTAACAGGTTACTTGATAGAATTTTAACTTTTAAATACAATTTGAGATTTAAACTGGTTCAAATGATTTGATGGGTTGGACTAGATGATCTTGGTGGTTTTTTTTTTTCAACCTTAATGATTCTCAATGTGCATAAAAACAGTGAGATTTGGGACTATCTCAGCATCTTTATCCTGTCAGTACCATGTGGTCAGCAATCAAGCTTTTGTTTGCCTTACTTTGTCATCTGGTAAGCATCAGAGCTAAGGGTATAAATATTAGGAATGTGTGTGTTTTACTTACAGTGCATGCAGCATGCTTTACAAAATGATAGGTGTGGGTACTCTGTAAATGTTTTGTGGAATTCTCACTTGAAAAATCAATGCAAATTGAACCACTGTAGCAGTGTGTTGGAAATGGCTTGTATCCAGGGAACAAGGAGTGACACCCAGCTCAAAGCGCAGCGCTGGCTGGAAATGGTTAATGTCAGCCTGTAGGATTAGTGTTGGATTCAGCCTTACTGTTGTTAATGAGCTGGAAGAAGGCAGAAACAGCAAGCTAATGATATTGACAGACAGTATTGAGGTAAATGGATTTGTCAACACACCGGGAGAGAAAATGGAAAGGAACATGGCTTGGGAATATATAAAACACACAGAAAGGAGAGCAGACCGTCTTCCCCCTCCTCTGGCAGTGCCGCCATTGAGGCAGGGCTGACAGCTTCTCGAAACACTTCACTGATAGAGTGGGAATCTTGTGATAAAATAGTGCTCAAAGTGGACAGCAGATAAATGAATGGCTTTTTACAGATTGCATTTTAATGACCTTGAATACATCGTGAGGAACCACTGCCATTTGCCATGAGGCCGGGCTGTATGTTAGGGTGGGCAGCGGGTATGTCCGTGAGATAATGAAGCTTTGGGACAAGGGATCATGTTCACACCTCAGTTTAAATGATAGGTGTTGTGGAAAAAAAAATGTAAAAATGCATTGTTACTGAGGTCTAGTAGGTAGGAATTAAGCATAATTAAAGCCAGTAACTTTCTGTTTTTAAAGTAAGGCCATTCAACCTATTCTATCTTGCAGGCAGTGGTGTAACGCTAACTTTTCCTCGAGACACAGTTTCTCTGTATTCTGGGAACTCTGAAAACAAAGTTGAGAGAAGAAACAAAGGCATTTGCATGAAATGCTCTGTTCTGTTAATAATCTTGGTTTTTCCAGAATGGATGGAAATGTGAGAGTTACCATCAGTCTAAGTAAATAAATAAATGGTGCCCACTGTCAGACTATCCCAAATGGAGCCTTGGCTGCCGTGCAGACACAGGGAGCAGACGAGCAGCATTTACCAGCTCTGTGTAAGCTACATTGCATGTAAGGGGATTTTGCGTTTTATTATGTGGGAGGGATGATGTCAGTTTGGTTGATTATGCCCCTTTCAAGCTGCTGTGATAATTACCTGCTTGTTACCAGAAGTGTCGAACCCATTTTCAGTTCTTGTTTGCTTTTGCTGTCATGCCCTAATTGCTACATAATTTTGTCCCTGCCAATTACTACCTCGGTGTCGAATTTTACGGTGGAAAAGTTGTAAGAAGCAATAAAATCGTCGGGTTTTGATCTCGTCATTTCAATAGAATATTTTATTATCCTACAAAGTATACTGAAGTACACGGTACTGGCTCCTGTGCAATGGTGAAATCCCTCAGTGAAATCAGTGGGATCCGGAGGGCAAACTGTCTGAGAAGGGAAGCCCCCTGGTGTTGTGGTGGCTGTGGTGTGTGCCTTGGTGGTACACTACGCGAAATGGAGAAGCTTAGAGAATGTATGGCTTCTAACTTTGTAGTTTTATCTTGGTTATTATATACAGTCATAGGATCATAAATCATAGGATCGTTAGGGTTGGAATGACCTCTAAGATCAAGGCCAGCTGTCAGCCCGTCCCCAGCATGCCTGCTGACCACGTCCCCCAGGGCCACATCTGCACGTTTTGTGAACAGTCTTCAGGGGTGCGAACTCTTGGGTTGCGTTGGGTCTTCTGATGTAATCCTTCACACATTGTTTTTTTTTCATAATAACAGAACATGTATGGATTTATTTGAAAGGCGCCAGGCCTAACTTTGATGTTCTGATCCAAATCATTTAGATGAATTGTACAGTGGAATAAACATACAGCAACTGTAAGGGGCAAAATAATGTGTTGTCTTTGGGAACTCTTACTGCATGGCTGTGGGTTGTTCAGATGGTCCTCCAGCAACGAGGTCCAGCATGTGCAGCATTTGGAGCTGTGGTCTGGAAATAATAATTTGTTGCTGGTGAACCGTGTATGGAACAGTGGGGATGAACGAAGGGAAGGAGGTGGAAGTGGGATTTGGATTGACGAGGTGTGATTAAACAAAATGTGCTTCAAGATAAGGAAGTGCTGTCAGCACGTGGAAGTGCACAGAGAGGGCTGAGGCCTGGACGCAGCGTTTTGGGCAAGGAATTGTGTACGGGGTGTTTGCAGCTCCATGTTGAAACATGGGTAGTATCTCCAGCAGAGAAAATGCTGAGTACTTGAAGGTTCCTAACTGTAGCAGGAAAGGGTACACTGAGAGCCAGAAGCGGAAAACTAAAAACAGAGAAATTCATGTAGGAATTAAGCACGGATTCTTACCAAGGCAACAAACTAGGAAGGGTGTGGCAACGTGGGTGCCTTTGTGGAAGGCAGGTGTCAAGCAGTCACAGGGTTTTTTGTGGATACGAGACTCAGATGGATAGTAGTGCTTTCTCTCATCATCAGTGGGTCTGTGAGCAGTAAGACTTCATGGATTGTATATTAAATGTAGAACACCTTTGTGATTGAAGTGCTTTTAAGATACTGTCTCTAATAAATCAGTTTCAAAGTTCATATGTTTTTTGAGCCTCTGTAGATTCTAGTAACTCTTCTGTCATGACGTAGACTCTCAGGTAGTTCAAGAAAAATATTCAGTGTGCAAAACTGAAGGTAAAAAAACAACACTGAAATTCATGGGTTGACCAAGCTGTGATCGTACCCATTCTGTCAGGACACCGAGCAGTACTTTGGTAAACCTGAGTGGCTGTGGGTTGCTGTAAGTTAAAGCAGGCTATGTCTTCTTGCCTTGGCTGTGTTATCTTCCCAAGTGGTTGCAAGCAGAGCTGCTGCTGTGCCTGCTTTTGGGACCTGGAACACTTCTTAAAAGGCTTGAGGTAGTTTTTGAGGCTATGTGAGTAAATTCAAACTTTCATGCAGTAAATGTTAATTAGAAGCATATGTGTATAAGTAAAAATGCAAGTCGAAGTAAAAGTATAAATATCTAGAAAGCTGTCACTCCAGAAGGTCTGTGCTCAGAAAAGATTAAATAAATATACAAACAATCCAAGATACAAGTATTTTTTGATTTTTTTTTTAGATGATATTTCTGGTGGCTCCTGCAAAAGGTCAGGAGTATGATGATTGTGACAGATGCTTTCGGACAGCACAGCTCTCTCTGTGTCACCAGAGGAAGCTGTCAGTGGCTTTGTTGCCCTCTCCTCCTTTTCTGGCTCCTCTCCTATCAGCGTTCTGCCCTCTTACTGCTTCCTGAACCTCCAGTGAATGAAGTGAAGTAATTGACCTGCATGGAAATTAGCCATGTTTTGCTGGGTACCTGTGTTAGTGCGTAAACCTTTTAACATTGTTCCTGTCTCTTCAGGTCAACGTGTTTGAATCTTGAGTATTTTGTCGTTTTCTTCAGATTGAGCACAAATGTTGGTAACTAATTTTATATTATCTGAACTCCACTTTTCTCTTTTCTCTGCTGGTTTAAACTGAGGAGATAAGTTGCAGCACTTGAAGACTTGCTCCATGTAGTGCGGTAAATGGAGTAAGCTCTTTTCTTGCCTGCCCTTGGATGATGGCCTCAAAGGAACTTGACCTGGAGATATCAATTGGTCCTCTTGGATGACTTCCATTGTAGTAGTAGCTGTAACAATGTTTGCTGGATCTGTGCTGCTATCATGTGACACAGATACAATTTTGTTTATGACTCTGACCTGTATCGGGTGATGTAGGGTGAGCAGTAGATCATTCTTGTGCTACCACTTCTGTTCCAGCCTGATCTCACCTGATACTGGGTGCTGTGAAGGAGATGGCAGGTCACAGACCTTCTCTAGCATCGGCTGCTGGAAAACGCATTTATTTCTTTCCTTACCTTTTTACCCTGTTTTTCTTTAAGAGCACCTTAGGTAAATTAGAGAATCACCTTTATGCTGTTGGCGCTACTTGATTTTAAGGTTTGAATACTGGGAGTTTGCTTTTTCTTAATTGGCAGAAGACTAGGAAATGGGGAAGAAAAGGAAAAAGCTTAACGTGGGTTCTTGTGGCCTCACAGGTAAAGGGGTGAAGTTCTGAGAACATTGCTGGGCACCTGTGTGCTGTCCCAAGTGAGCTGAAGATTTAGCAGTTCCCTGAACAGAACATGAGAAGTTCTCTCCTACAAGTATTTGAGGTTACTCAGTAGCTGTCAGCAGGCAAATTTGGGTCTCCAGGTCAGATGAATCTTTTTCAGTGATATTTATTGAATAAAGTGGAAGGCAGTTTTGTTTCTGCCTTATCTGTACCCCCAGAGACTGATATGTCTGTGTGTGCAGAATCTTTTAAACGTTTTTTAAGGACCTGTATTAGCAGTGACTGTGCTCTGGAGCATGCTTATTATGCTCTTTGTATTGTTGTTTATTTTTCACAATGGTATTTCCAGAGTTTTATTTACTCTGGGATAAAAACAGCTTCCATGATCTGGCTTTTAGGATTTACTTGTCTAGTTGGAAAACAATTTTGTTAAAACATTTCATGTGAATTATAAATTTGCACTGACACCCATCTGATTACATTACCCATTTTCATGTTAGGTTTATTTTTAATATTCTGAGGTTTTCCAAGGCTTCTGAATAAGGCTTAATGGAATTTTAATTAGCGAGTGGATTTCATGTTATTTTTCCCTTCGGCTTCCCTAGATTTTGCAGTCTTTCTGAAAGAGAAATATTTCACAACTTGTTGGCATTATCTGAAATAAAAAATGCATTTCTTTATAAGGAGCACTAAGGGTGCTAACAGATGGATAAAGTATGTGGTGATATGACATTCATTTCTGTTGTGTTTTTTTTCTGTCTAAATCCATTTCAGATTGGTAATGACAAACTAGTTAACATGCAAGAACTACTGTTCTTTCATTCTATCAATTAGCTTGGTTAGTATTAAGAAAATTCTGCTTAATGTGTTTTAAGTCAGCATCTTGCATAAGAGCAGATTGTTATCACTTCGGGTACTGTCAGGCCTTCCTTGCTGTGATCTGTCCAGATGAAGCTTCCGGACATGGTGGGGGAAGCACCACGTCTTAGAATGTTGCTGAAATCACTATGAGACAAAAGATGCCGAGCTTCATTCAAGGCAAAAACGTGAGGCATTCTGAGCTGGGTGATGTAATTTGATGGATTCAGAATGGATACAAACCTCTCAGAATGATGATATGTGAAGGGCATTCAGTTTCTTATAGTGATTGAAATAGGCAAGAGGTCAATATTTGCATCCATTTTTTGAGCACCCCATTCAAGTTAACAGTGAATGGAAGGCAACAGTCAGAGCTTTTTATGGTCATTGTACATAGACTCCATAAAAATATGGTATAAAAGTAAAATTTAAACAATTTGAAACGCAGAGTACTGGGCCATTCGGTTGCATGCATGTACTGTGTGTGTCTGAATGCTGCTGAGGGCAATGCAGTCATAGAGTCACAGAATGGTTTGGGTTGGAAGGAAGCTGTAAGACCATCCAGTTCCAATCCCTGCTATAGACAGGGACACCTCCCTCTGGAGCAGGGTGCTCACAGCCCTATCCAGCCTAGCCTTGAATGCTTCCAGGGCGGGGACAGCCACAGCCTTGCTGGACAACTCATTTAGTGTCTCACCACTCTCACAGTAAAGAATTTCTTCCTAATATCTAGTCTTCACCTCCCCTTTTCCAGTTTAAAGCCATTTCCCCTCATCCTGTTGCTACGTGCCCCTATAAAAAGTCCCTCCCCAGCTTTCATGTAGGCCTCTTTCAGGTCCTGAAAGGCCGCTATAAGGTTACCCGGGAGCCTTCTCTTCTCCAGGTGGAACAGCCCCTGTCTGCACCTCTGTTGTCTGTAGATCTAGCAGGGACATTGAACACAAACAGGCAAAATGCATTTTGAAAGAAACATGACAGTGCTGCTGTAGTAAGACTCAGGCAGACTGCAGCCTCCCAAGGAGGAAATCTTTGAAAATGACTCTTAATGAATGGAGCTAAAATTACAAAAATGTGTTCAAGGAGACCAAAACTTCCCTGAAGTTCCAAAGACTTGGCAGCTGTTTCTTATGCATGGTGACTCAGATCTGTTGAATTTTGTGTATGAGATCTTGAAACCACCGAACACGGGAACTGCAGTCCTTAACATTGTTTTGCCGCAGTTGTTCAGGACAGGGCAGCACAGGAGGCAGCAAGCAGGTGGAGAGTTCTGCATTCTAAGTGAAGACAAGAGCTTGGCCCTGTGATGGGTAAAAAATTTTTGGCGTCACATCTATCATAAGATTGGATAAGTACAAATTTGCCGTAGCTGTCGTCATGAAGAAATGCATCCTGTGTTCTGGTGCGAGTGCAGCACACGTGTCAAGAAAAGACAGTGTTTGACGTGGTAGTATGTTTTAATGCAGTTCTGTTGACTTGAGACAAAGGGAAGAGAAGCGTGGACAAATACCGTGTTTTTACTGGTGCACCATCAAACTCTTGCAGAGGACAGATCTGTGGTTTTGACCACACCACTCATCTCTCAGCTGTTGTAACTTCATTCTTGTTCCTGGTAAAGCATGAATTAAAACAAACAAAAACTGAAAACATTCAGCAGTCTTACAAAGTTGGTTGCAGATCATCCTACTGACTGTGTTCTTATGATTCCTCCAGTCAACAGCTATTTTCACGTCTAGATCCGGGTGGGTACCTAGAAGCAGAAAGAGGTTGGGAGGATCCAGGCAGCTCTCCCTGCAGCTGTTGGTACTCCTGAATATTTGGCAAATTTTATTCTAAGTTTAAAAAAAAATGGTGTGTGCTCAATTTCTGGAGTGTCGTTTTGCACTATTTTGATAGTGCTTTAGTAACAAATGTGTAGAAGGATGGTACTTTGTAAAAAGAAAAGGCATATGTATGATGTTTTGGAAGGTCATAACTGCATCAGGTTGTTTTTGCAGTGAAATAAGTACAGTGGCTGAGGGCTGGTAGACAACTACAACTGTAAAACTGCAAGGGAGCCAATGAGAGCAGCACTCAGTGGGAAGGTGGTTTGGACAGAACAGAATGTGCAGCAGTTGTTGATGCTATATGTTGCTGAGTTGATAGGACAGATACTTGACTAAAAGTAATTTCAGCTTACAGAATTCACAGATGTTTAAACAGTCAATTTGAAAATTAGAAAGAAGGACCTGGAAGCCTCTCACATGGTTTTTCACCCTGTTATTCCCAGTGTCTCCGAATCTGGATAAGCAGCTCAGACAGCCTGTCTTCATGCTGTCAGCATCAAACTCTGCTTCATGTGTGATGATACCTGAAAGAGGCTTGCAGAAACTCAGGTGCACTGTAGTAGTCCTAGCCTCAGTACTTCTGCCACTGACTGTACCAGGGCTGTGACTTAACAAATATTTTATGGGCTCATGTGAAAAGTTCATTATTTTATCTACCTGCAACTGTTCCCAGTAAGAAGCCTTCCTAGTTCAGCCCTTCCCTGCCCCACTGGGGATGTTCCTGTACAGGTTTACAGGTTGGGAAGATTTCACAGTCTGGTAGATGAGGCTGTTTCAGCCGGGGTAGGTTGATCTACATCTGTCTCATCTACTCAAAAGAACAGTTCC
The DNA here is from genome assembly GCA_013399175.1 of Odontophorus gujanensis. Taxonomy (NCBI): domain Eukaryota; kingdom Metazoa; phylum Chordata; class Aves; order Galliformes; family Odontophoridae; genus Odontophorus; species Odontophorus gujanensis. The sequence goes on along the minus strand of VXAB01003241.1, from coordinate 34,120 downwards.
AGACCCAAACTGAACCACCATGAGCAGAGACAAACTGCTGACAGTGGCCTTGGCCAGAGCAGCCCTGTCACGTGGCAGAGTTTTGCTTCGTGCTCCTGGGTCTGGTGGCCCTCTGCAAAATGGCGTTCAGATGAGCAGAGGTATCTGAGAGAAACACTTTTCTGAAAGTGAGAGGACATTCCTGTTGCACTAATTATGCCTTGTTGATTTGAGTTGAGCTTTGACAGGTGCCTGCTGGCAGGACCTCCTGTTTGCTTTGCTGCCTCCCATGGAAGCTTGGAGCTCCTGAGAGCCCACGTGCACAGGTAGCTGCAGGAGCAGTAGACACGAAAGCACAGACAAACCAGACTTGTAGTTGAAAGTGCTAATTCATTTGGCCTTTACGATGTTGTTAGAACTGTGCAATGCAGATTTTTCCACATGCAGCATTTTACTCCAAAGCTGCCTCAAGCCTGGTTTCTCTGAGCTCTGCATTCATCGGTCGCTTGGCCTTGTTTCAGCTTACCTTTGTAAACTATGACTGTTGTAAAGATGCAGCTGTGGCCTTCAGTACTGACTCCCACTTGCATTGCTCTGAGCAGCGTAGGAAATCTTTGGCAAACTTGTGTTTCAGAGGGGAGTACTGGAAATCCTTAGTTAAGAATTGGCAGTAGTGGGGTGCAGTCCAGCCTCTTCTTATGCATTTTCTCAGACAATCTTGATGTCAAAGGCTGTAATAATTTCAGATGTGAACTGTATGAAGTAGAGAAGCGAAAAAGGTTTCAGCTCTGAGTGTGTTCCAGGCCGGATGAATGAGGAATGTGGGGTGGATGAATGTCTTTCATATTCTTAGTGGGTGAAGGAGATGTATGATGTGTACGAAGTTGCTGTGCTTTGGTTTTAAATGTGTCAGTTTTCTTTGATGTGGAGATTTATGAAAATGTTATTGTGCTTTATGAAATGAGAAGTATTAAGATACACGCTTTTTCTTTGATTGTACCAGGAGACTAGTAGGAAATACCAAGTATATTTTTGAGGTCTCTTAATAATTAAATATAAGCTTGAGTAAGTTCTGTATTGAGGTGATAGTAAGTCTGTTTCCACAGCTGTTACGTAACAACTCCTTCCTAAAGTCTTTCACTTCCTCTATTTCTAAAAGTTCAGCTTTCTCACCTTTGCATCACTTGTGCTGTTCCAGTTGCACCTCTTTTCCATACATCAGAGTCCTTATGTCTATGCATCTCTAATGTAAGAAGTAAACAGGAGAAAAGTAAATACCAAGCTGTTTTTTATAACGTAAAAAGGAGAATGTGGAAGGCAAATGCAGCAAACATTTTCACCTGATACATTGGTTGTGCAATTTAAAAAAAATCCTCGTGAGAAACTTCCAAATTGGGATCAATTTGGAGCTGGAGTCGATGTAATAGCAAGTATCCTATTTCAGGCTTGTTAGTGTTTGGAGCTATTGAAATAAATTCTAGCTAGTTGGCACTGCCTTGCTTCTGAAGCCATATTGTTCATTTTATACAGGAGGAGATGTGTGGAGAATGTTCTCAACTCTTAAGAGTAGTAAAGACTTTGCATTCACAAGTAGCATTCAGAGAGGGGAGGGAAAACATGTTTGCCTAAAGATATCTCCATAAATTGATGCTTGCTTACTTACTGTGGTTTCCTTCATGTGGGGCTCGTAGCTGAACCACAGTGCTTCCAGTGTGTACGTGAGCACAGCTGAGCTGTTGCAGCTGTACTTAGGGCATGCTTTTGGGAAGTCCCAGGAGCATACACTCTTGCACACCTGTTAAGAAGATTATTGAGAAGACGGTGACAGCTTTCACTTGTGAAACTGTCATGTGAACACCAACTTCGTGCGAGCCCTGCTGACTGCAGCACTAATTGAGCCTTTTTATAAATCACTGCTCTACCGTCTTTCAGGGTAAGGCTGTGGACAGATGTTCATTTAGCAAGACATCTGTGCTGGTTTAGGACGTTACTGTATCCCAGATGTTACACCACTTTTTAAGGTTATTGGCCCTGTTTTCTATATTTAGTGCCATTGTTGTGCTCAGCATTTCGCAAAGAAAGAAGGGCAGTTCCTCCCCCAAACATCTCAAAAGTTATGGCATTTGAGAAAGAGGAAAGCTCTGGGATGGTTCCTATGAACACAGGCTCGTAAGCCTGAGACAAGATCCACCAGATTAGGAAGGTGGCTTCTAAGGATGGTCTGAACAAACCAGCATCTGATTTTGGTGGTAGCAGCTTATGGAGAAACTCTTGTCAGGAATGGTGGGTGATCAGAAACTGGAAGTGACAAGTATCTAAGGCTCATTGCTTCTTCAGTTATTTCACGTGGTTCCAGAAGATACTGGCCCAAACAGCCTTGTTGCTTATGGAAAGAATGAGTAAGATGCAAGGTGTCCTGCTGGCTGATTTTTGACTTGTTCTGTACACATAAGGTTATGAAGGTGGTGGTAGTGGGGTTATGCTGCAAAAAATGTCATGCACTTAAAGCAAAAATAAATATCTACAGCAAAATGAATGCCACAAAGATACACTTTTCCATTTTATCCTAGCATTGTACATCACCCTGCTGTGTACCGGTCAGCAGAAGCCACTCAGGTACCTGATGGTGTTACTGTGAAGCTGTCAAAGCTGCAAAACAACCTCCGAGAGGTTTTTAACCCACTGCAAACGGAATAGCTGCTGATCTGCTGAGCTCTGCCACAGGTTTTCCTGGGCTGTTTTTTTCCTGTGGGCTGAATTTGATTAGTTGCTTGCAATAATTTTATTTATTAGGATGTATTTAAAGAGGGAGATTAATGGAAGGCATTAGCCAAGAAAGCTAATTGATGACAAATTTTGGAGTAGGTCACAAAGGATTTTGATAAATGGCTCAATGTTCTGTGAATATGAGTTAAACTATTATAGACAGTAATTATATTCAACTGGAGTCCTCTATGCATTGAAAAGAAAGAGGGATGTTTTTTTTTTCTCCGATTGACTTTTGCTCACGAAGTGCAGAACGTGCTTTAAGCGCTGTACGAAGCTGTGCTTCCCTCACTGGATCTGTTCGTTTGAACAAATAGATGTGGTTTTGTTTTTTTTTTTCCCTTCCAAATTGAACTCTGCAGAAGGAAAAAGCAAAGGAGAGAGCCCGTGGCAGGCAGCTTGGCCGCAGAGCAGCCTGTGCCCCAAGCCCACTACTTATTGTGCGGCCTGATCCGCACTGCCTGGACACGTTGTTCTCGGTCCCACAGCAGCACTCAAGTTAGGTGGAGCTGGATCTGTTGCTTTTGCTTTTCCTTTGAGTTAGTAATGCAGTATTTGTTGCTTCCCGTTGAGAAGGTATATGCTGGGAAAATAAACAACCAAGTGATTGGAATTTGGCAGATCACTGCTTCCTTTACTGTGGCATTTGAAACGTGCTTCTGCTTGGGAACTGGTCTGGTGTGGGGAAGCACTGGGTGTTACTGGGGAGGCTGGGTGATGAGATGCATTGCTCTTTTGCACACTTATTAGCTCACCTGCTTTTGACCTACGTGTAGTCCAAAGGGTACAGCTTCCTAGAAATCCCTCCAGTGAGAACAGGCGTACGTTTTAGCTTTGTTGGTAACTAAGAGCCAAGTCCTGAGAGCAGAATAAAGTGCTGTCTCAACTTCTAAAGTGCTTTTTCAAATGTATTTAAAGTCGAGTAGAAAAAGCAAATAGAAAAATAAAAAGAATAATAAAAAATGTGACAGGGTTTGTCAGTGAAAAATCCAGTCACAGGCAAACTAGTCAAAGCCTCCAGGTAACAAATCTATGACATAAATTCTATATACTTAATAAAAATAAAATTAATCATTCTATTAGGAGGATGGGGAAGGTTCTGTAGGCCAAGGGGTCTGAGGGGCAGGTGAGGGCCTTGGGTTTGTTGGGAACAGAGCAGAGCGGGCTCCTCAGGCTCCTCGTAGGGAATGGAGGGACAGCAACGGGGCCAAGGGAACAGCATGGAGATGGCAGGGAAGGGGCAGCTGGGGGTGAGGGGGAGGCTCTGCCCTAGAGGGCAGCGGGCACGCCCCGAGTGCCGGAGCTCATAGAGCACTGGGTCCCTGCTCTCTGACACAGGGTCTGGCTTGAGTGCTGCTGTGTGCAGCCAGGGTTGGACTCTGTGATCCTTGTGGGTTCCTTCCAACTCGGGGTATCCTGTGATTCTGTTCTAAGTGCAAATACTGATTGAAACAATTAGGTATACGTTACAGACTTTTCAAATGGCATTTTTGGTGGATAAGTTAAATTACAGCTGTCAGCACAGAATGCATTTCGCTGTTTTGTGACTTGAATTCTTTTTCTCAAAGCCAAATACAAATTTTCAGGCTCCAGAATCTCCTACAACTGTGAAAGGAATGTAATGAATGAAAATAAGTTAATGATATCATCTGGCACTTTTTTCCAACTCCTTCAATACCTCATTTCCAACCTGCCTGACGTTACGATGGCTTTCGTAGGATCCTGGGGAGGGGTAGCAAATAACACCAGCTGTGGTTATATCTTCTGCTGAAAAGAAGCAATTATGTTTAATTAATTAAAACCTCTGATTTTCCTCAGCGTTAAATAGGTTGGTAAAGTATGGTGGGGAGTTCAGGGAGTGAGTGCTGCTCGTTTAAACAAAGTGTTCAGAAGGGCCTTGCGAGTGCTTCGGTGTTTAATACATGAAATGTAGCTGTGATATTACAAATTATTAGATTCACACAGAACAATCACTGCCCACTGACCTTTGCCTAAATAAATGTGTTGGGGAACACTGTGAACACTGGTGAAGAAAGCACAATTTCCATTTACATTTGTGATAATTCAAAAGTAATTCTGTCTTGATATAAACTTAGTGTTACAGAGGGGCAGGTGGGGGAAGAATAATTGGGGTAGGATTTAGAAATAATCCTGGCTGGCTGTGTTTTGTGAAGCCTTTGAGCATTCCTGCAGTGAGTGGTTGTGTTTACCTGCATTGTCCCACATCCATTTGGTGCTGGCTGACGTGGGGCTGTTATACAGAACCACAAGAAGTGTAATAGCACAGAGATCTGCTGAATATATGGTAGCTTATTTGGATGGCACTGTGCAATTTGTTCTGGTTTATACGTATATGACACCTTGCTTTTAAGGAGCTGCACTGGAGGCTTGTAGAACAGTGGATAACTGGAGGGATTGCTGTTTTCTTTCTGGTCTCAGAAGATGTCAATTTATTTTGTGTATGCTGTCACTGCTCATATATGAGCAGGCTATGAGAACAGTAACCTCCTATCAGTAGGGTTGTGGATACTTCCACATTTTTCATCGTTGTCTGAACAAATTTTACAAGAATGCCAAGAAGATGAAAGATCTTCTCTTCTTGATCTCTTCCTCTTTCCCCTTTGCTCCTTTGTAAATGAGTGGTTTGCTTCAGCCTTTGGTTTCAGCTGTGTTATAATTATTCATTTCCCCCTTTGCTGAGACAAAACTGCTCCCAAACTCGATGGGAAAGGATCTGGTTAGGTGGTAACAGTCAGGCCCTCCTTGCTCTGCAGCAGAACACCACATGTAAGCTCAGGTGATGGTCTGTCCCAGCTCTGTGCATGTGGTCATCTTTCATCCATGAGAACCAAAAGCATTGCATGGGAGTGTATACTTTTTAGCTGATTTAGCAGATCTAGTTCTGAGGGAATGCTGCTACTAGATTTCAGTATTTTAACAGTAGGGGGAAAAAAAAAAAAAGAAGGAAATGCTGATTTTAGGAATTATTTCATCACTAAGAAGAAAAGAAACTGGCAGAGCTTCCCCCAACACGTAACTAAACCTACATGTTTCAGAATTCTCCATGAAAGAGGAACCGAAGGGGTTTCTGTTCAGGGAGCTGCCTGGGTGACATCCTGATCCGGGCTGGTTGGGTGAATGGTTGCCTTGGAGCTCTGGGACTTTGGAAACACTGAGATGCCCCAAACTGCTCAGAATTTGTGTACTTGGAATCAGAAGCTCCCAGGGTCTCCCAGGCTTTCTGTCAGCATGCCAGGCAGGTTGCCAAGTAGCCTGAAAATTTGGGAGGCGAAGTGCCAAGCTCTTGGCTCCCTTTCAAATGGGCTGCTGAACAGCTGGGAATCTGGATGCTTGGGCTTCTCAACAGCCCACCGTGCTCGTTGCTGAAAAGCCAGGCAGAGGAAGAAAGGGTGAAATTTGTGTTACAGGGCTCTCTGCTTTCTGTCAGACCTTGGCTGAACTAGATCCACCAGGTATCTCAGTGTTCATTTGCCGTCCTCAAGTTGGGCCTTTTTTAAGGTGATAGATGGCATCTAACCATCTCTCATCATGCTCTGTTTTAGGTGTCAGAATATCTGTTTCACTGAAAATAATACGTACTTCTTTTTAATTGTTTTAGCATTGGTACTGTTTGGTAGAAATTTCTTCCAAGGGTGCTTGATGCTTTGAATGGTTTAGTAGAAGTTTTATTGTTTTTTCTAAACCACTGGCCAGATTTTGGGTTGTGCACGCTGGTATCTCAGTAGATATCTCCTGTGTAATGAAAGGAGCAAACAGAATACTCATAAAATGTACTGATATATATATGTATTTTTAATAAGTGTAAGTTTGAGTCAATTTTTCTTGTAATAATAGCCAGAAAACATGAAGGGCCAATGCTTGACTGAAGTGTATATTGTTTACTACCTAAAACAGGAAGAGAGGGGAGGAAACTTGATTTTCAGAGCGCTCAAATCCCCGGTTAGCTTGAATGTCATACAATTTAATGCTGATAATTATCCCTCCAAAATGAAATTGTAAGCTTTATTCACAGTTTGAATAATAAAAACAATTAAAAGTGTTTTCAGTTCATAAACAGTTCTCTCTTGTACGTTTGCAGGCCTCGGAGTAGAGGAAAAACTGCAGTGGAGGATGAAGACAGTATGGATGGTTTGGAGGCAGCAGAAACAGAAAACACTGTGGAAACAGGTAATAATGTCACTGATGCTATCTGGTTGTTGCTTCTTCCTCGTAAATTCATGTAGTTACATGGAACTTCGACAGGCAAGAAGTACTTAATTTGGCAGTATGACATGTGCATTTTGGTAGATATTAAAAAACATGTTACTTAAATCTATATCAATTCATGCTCTTTGAACTTATTTCTTTTAAGTAATCTAATGAGAATGCTGTCCTTATTATGGTTGGGTAGTGGCTCTTTGTGTTTGTTTGTTTTAAGGTAGTAGCTAATAAAATTAAACCCTCTGACGCTGAAGCTGCTATTTTTAGAGTACCTGCAAAAATACAGTTACTGGCTGACTCGTATCCTCAGCTAACTAAAGCAGATGATACACCAAAGGGGTGGCCAGGATAACCTCATGTTCATGCCTCCTGCTGCTGCTTAGGAAACGAGAGTGTTCTTGCTTTCGTAAATATTTGTTACGATAGTACCCAAATGCTTCAGTTACCAGAGAGATGGCACTGTACCGGACTGAGTGTTGCTGCAACAGTTTGTGAGTTCTGTTCTGGTAGGTTAAGAGTCGAAAGAGACAAACAGATGAGCTAACACACAAGATAAAAAGCTGTGCTGAAGAACTGTCATCTCTTTGCCAGGCACGTGTCTGTAGCCATTTGCCTGCTTTTAACTGGGAAATGAATATATGTAGAAGGATGAACGTTGCCAGGAAGGTTTAAGCCAGGGCCAGTTGGTGGAAGTCTTTAGATATGACAGAAATAAAAATGTTTAAAATGCATTGAGACGTAAGGGATTATAAATTTAATTAGGTAGCCCTATGTGCATAATGAGTGAAGTGGAAGAAGGCACAGACACGCTAACAGCAGAAGCTGTCGGTCAGGGGGCAGATGCTGAGGTAGGGGATTTATCAGTTATGCTTGTAGCTGTTAAGATAAGGAGGTAGAGCTGTGAAGTCTTCAAATCTGAAGACAAGAATCTCTGCTTGGTGTAGGTGTATAGGGAGAACAGGAAGAGGACCTCGGGAGAGCGAGATGTTTGCCACAAGGTTTCCTATAGGCTGTACAGCAATATGGTTGCAGTGGTGAGAGCTATGAAAGAGGAGACTGAAATTGTCAAATGGATGGAGAGCGAGCTTTGACTGTGTGTGCTGGTCTGTTGCTTCTTACTTGCTAGACATTGTCAGCATGTTTGAGAAGGCTTTTTACCCAGGGTTGTGTGCTTTTGGGAGTGTCGTGAGCGTTTAGTCACAACTTCTGTTGAACCTAAGTGTTGTTAGTGGTTTGTGGAGACAGGCTAGGTTAAAGCTGAATACAAGAGTGCTTCAGTGTTTTCTTCTGCCTGTTGTTTCTCTACCCCCTGGTAATAAGGTGCTGGTAGGAGTGAACTGTTTACTCAAGTTGAGACTGAAAAAGTTCTAACAGGTATTTTTCTGTAGAAGAGCAGCAGGGTAAAGGAAAGCTATTTCTAAAAGTGTGTGCTCCATTCATAACCTTTCCCATCCCACGTGGCAGAATCATTCTCGTGAAAATCAGGGAAGAGGACAGAAATTGTAATTCTACAAGCCTCCTTCCTCCTCCCAACAACAACAACAACAAAAAACAAAAACAAAACAAAACTCCTACAACAAAACCAAAAACACATGAGCGGTTCCAGCTAAACAACTGCTGGTACACTACTGTTCAGGGATATTAGTGGTAGGCATATATTTCTTGGCTTTACGTTTCATTATTAATGAAGATTGTCTATAGAGATCTGAGAGCATGTTTTACTTTGGAGGAGAGACGTGAAGAATTATTTCTGAGTCTTTAGGAGTGACTATAGATCAGTCTCCCTGTTATCCTCCATTGAACTCATCCTTTCTGTCACAGCGGGCTGCAGCTCATACCTAAAGGTGCTGCAGCAGTGGAGCACTGTGCTGGAAACCCCTGAGAGCCACAGAACCTTTTCTGTGTGCTTCTGGAAGTGAAGCACCATCGCTTCAGCACTGAGTCCAGGATGGTTTTACAAACTGCCTCACAGAAATACGTAGGTGTGAAATCCTGTTGTCATACTGAGAATTTTGATAGAGACGCAGTCGCAGTTGTTTGAAAAGTTGAACGTGGTGTGATTTGATAGAGTTTTAATTGTGTTGGTTGAAAAGGCTGCTGCTTCTAAAACTCTACTGAGTGCTTATCTGTGTTAATAGAGAAGTATGGGAGAAAGAGGAATCCCAGTTTGTTACTCCACGCGGTACCCAAATTGAAGTGTACTTGTGGTCCAGTTTGTGAGCTTCTACTTTGACTACAAAGGTCTTTTATTTTCATTTTCTTGAAAATGGGAGACTTGCTGACGATCTGTTGTAGTAGTTAACAAACCAAAGTGCAATATAGAACTACTGTGAAACTCACAATGAGATCACTCGAATGTACAGATGCTCCTGATGTGCCACTTCTGACATATTTCAGGTCTCCACATTTGTAGTTCCTTTTTCATTCTTTGTTTTGTGTGTAGTGAATAGCAAAGAAAACATTCTTGAGTGGTTTGTTTATTTGTTTATTTATTTATCATGAAGCATCAATTTAATAAAGTATTAAAATTACACCTGGAATAAAAGGTATATTTTAGCTATTGAATGGTTTTGAGGGGGAGGGGCTATGAGCACTAAAAGTTGTGTCGTTTCTGTCAACATTATGAAAGGAAATCTTTGTTTGAAAGAAAAAACTGCAAAAATCTTCATGAGGTGACTCTTCAGTAATTCTAAGGCACAGCCATTTTAATGGCATTTGAGGAGACAAGTTGCTATCCTGAAAGTTCTGTGATACAGTGTGTTGAAAGCAGCACACTATGGATTCCTCTCTATATATGTAGAACCAAGGCAGGATAAGGCATATGCTCTGATCAGTATGGTTTATTATCCCAGCCAGCCAAGAGATTTCTGAGCCTTGCCCATTTTCTGCTGAGTGTCACGTTTGCTTTAGTGTGAATTATAGAATCATAGACTATCCTGGATTGGAAAGGACCCACAAGGGTCATCGAGTCCAACCACTGGCTCCACGTAGGACCACCCAAACTCTGTGTCCCAATGCTCCATGAGCTCCATGGAGCATTCAGGGCTGTGCCCGCTGCCCTGGGCAGCCCACTCCATGCCCACCGCCCTCTGGGGCAGAGCCTTACACAGTGGCACCCAAACCTGCACCCAGTGCTGAAGGTGAGGCCACACGGCACAGGACAGAGTGGGACAACCCCTCCCCTCTCCCAGTGGCAGTGCTGGGCCTGGTGCATCCATGATACAGTTGGCCCTTTGGCTCCAGGACACACTGCTGGCTCAGATCTAATCTGCTGTCAGCCAGAACCCCCCAGATCCCCTTCTGTGGGACTGCTCTTCAGCCTCTCATTCTGCAGTCTGTGCATAGAGCCAGGGCTGCCTTGTCCTGTCCCAGGTGCAGAATCCAGTATTTGTGGTTGGTGAGTGCCCAGCCCTCATGATTGTCAGGATCTCTCTGCAATGCCTCTATTCCCTGAAGGAAGTCAACAGGTCCACCTAATTCCCTGTAATTCACAAACTTAAAATACCTTCAGTTCTTATATCCAAATCACTCATGAACATATAAAAGACAGATGTTCCTAAAATGGAGCCCTGCAGAACCCCCACTGGCCTCTCCAGCATGATGTAATTCAATTTACTATGATCTTTTCAGCCTAACCCATCAACCGTTCACCCACTACATTATATTTTTATCTAGCTGTATATTAGGTGTTATGTGCCTAAGGGTACTGTGAGAAACAGTATCAAAGCTTTGCTGAAATTCAAAAAGATTACACCTGGTTTCTGGTCAGCCAGGTGGGGAACACTGTCATAAAATGAGAGTAAGCTGGTTAAACTGGGCTGTCTCCTCGTGAACCTGTGCTGGCTGTTACCATTGACTTCTTTGTCTTTCAAGTCTTCAGTAACTCCCAGAGTAATATTCTCCACAGTTTTGCCGGGCCCCAAAATGTGACAGACTCTTCTTTCTTACCCTACTTGAAAACAGTGGTGGTGTTTGCCAGCTTCCAGTTGATTGAGACCTCTCCATATTCCCAGATCATTGAAAAAATAATTGTGAGAGGTCTTGCAATGACATCAGCCAGCTCTTTGAGTACCCTGGATTGCATCCCATTGGGCCCCATAGGCTTACATACATCCCAGCTCGGGCAGTAGATCCTGCAGTAGGTCAGGATCAGCTGGGAGTTCATTATGAAACAGAAAGGAAATTTGGGAAAAGATCTACTTGGAGATTCCTCCAGCTTTTTCCTAACAGGAAGCAAATGAGACAAAAGCTGCTTGTGTTGAATCAATAGACTTTCAGGTTCTTGTCAACCTCGGAGTAGATTCTTTTTATTTACCAGCTAGATTTATCTTTCTGGTAGATTTCTCAGCTTCTCCCTTGCTGATGTTTATTTTGTAGCTTCATATTCTCTTTCCAGCTGTTTCAGATTTGTTTTTCCTGTCCTTGCTTGATTTTTCTTCATCATGGTCCTTGCTAGTGACTTTCCCACTGGTATTTCTCTATCCAACCAATACTGAACTTACCCATCCCTCTTCTCATCATTTTGTAACCCATGGAATCACAGACATGTTGATTTTTGAAAGCACCTTTATGTCCATGTGGTCCTAACCCTACTCCAGCAAGGCCTCCTAGAACAGATTGCCCAGGGCCATGTCTGTATGGCTTCTGAAGATCTCCAATGAGACTTCACAGCCTTCCTGGACAACCTGTTCCAGTGCTCTGTCACCTGCACAGTTAGGTACAAGTAGAGCACTTCCTGTGTTTGAGGGAAACTCCTCTGAACCTGTACCAATTGCCTCTTGTGCTGTCAAAGCCCTTAACTCACTGAAGGTGGATTTAGAGAACACTGTGTTTTACTATATGTCTTCTTGCTCTGCTCCTCTCCATAAGAGCATTTTACTTCTGATCACAGAATTACAGAATTGTAGGGGTTGAAAGGGACCTCTAGAGATCGTCTAGTCCAACGCCCCTGCCAAAGCAGCTCCCCAGACCATGAAGTGTTGGTACAGCACGAGAGCTGGATGCCCGAGCTAAAGCTTTACCAAGTAAGATGAAGGTGGTGATTAAGTCTCTGTAATGCCCCCTGGAAAATAAAAAAAACACACAGAAAAAGGCACAATAAACCTGGAAAGCATTGTGCCCATCTGTGTGCACACAGCTGCAGACATAAGACTATTAATCTAAAGAAAGAAATAGTATAACAAGAGTGTCCTGGTAAGTTTTCTGTAGGCTTTGTGGCCCTTTGATATTCATGAATGCTTGGCTTTCTGTTTTTCTGACATCTTCCATTAGTTTCAGCAAATTTCTGTGCTTGATGTTTTCTTGGTTTGACATTTAAATTCACAGGAACTGAGTTCCTTGATTATTCTCTCTCCATTTTGAGAACACTTAGAAAGTATCCAACGTCTATAATTCTTCATGTCTTTGTGTGACATAAAAATGTTGGGATTCAGACTGATCAGGGAGAAACACAGTGGGATAAGTATTTTAACTGCTAAGTCCCTTGGGAAACTCATAGTAAATCCGTTGGGTATTCTGTTTACTATCTGTATCACATACAGCAAATCTTAAAATAAATTATGCTTAATAACAAACCCTCACTTCCCTGTGGTGTTTGGAGATTTCAGAAGTGATAATACATAAAACATTTGGGATGATTTTGTCAGTGCCTGCGTTATCATCCCCAGTGACCTTATCATGTGCTGCAGGGATGTTGCCTGGCCGGTTGCTTTCTTGTTGGACTTAATATGAATTTTCTGAAGATAAAACTTCCTTGTCTTTTGTCCCTGGGCAAAGGACACAAGAATCAGAAACAGATATTTCTCACGTAGGACTGAGGACAGTTAACCGTGTAGAAGCTGCCCAAGAACTCTGGGCAAATTCCGAACCTCAGGAAATTTGAAGCAGCTTGAAAGCATTTTTTTCTTTCAGAATCTTACCTATCCTTTGTACTGCCCTGAGCCTTCTGCTAGGACAAAGCAAAAGACGCCCAAGGAAGTTCTTGTTTGAGTAAATCAATGGAAAGAACTGCAGTCGACTTGTTGACACCGAAGACTTTGTGAAATGTACTTTGTGCTTTTCAACCAGCTGCTCAGACCTCATCAATGTACTGCTTATCGCTTCTGAAATTAATGAAAGGAAGAACTGACACTGCTGAGGGCATTATCTATAGATAAAATTTATCCATAAGTATTTGGAACAAGTATGTGCTTAGAAACACACATAAGTGTGTTTGGAGGCCATTAGTGATATCTGTACTCATTAAAAAAAGAGCGGTTCCCTCTTAACCACTTATCTGTCTGCTACTTGTCCAGACACTGGAAGAACTGACAGAACCAAAGGGCCTTTATTATTATAAGCATCTTCTTATTTCTCTTCTTGTTTTGGTAATTTGCCTTGTAATAAGGAAATCACATGCAACAGGAAGTTATTTGATCTTTTCCTTTAAATAATTAGTCTTAATTGATAATAACATCATCGTCCCCCCCTTGATAAGGACCATTTAGAAAACGTTGATATTTTTTCCTTCTGATGGATACCCCTGGAGTTTGTGGCTCTGTTTTGTCATAGAGTCTCTCTTTTTTTTTTTTTTTTCCTCCAGAATGAATTCTGATCTCATTCAATTTCTCAGTTTAGAGGTTCTTTCTGAAATGTGTCCTTTTAGTTAGAACTTATTTTTCTTCAGTGCTGGTTTTGCAGTTTACCTATGAAACTCTGCTCTACGAAACATAACCAATGGGTTTTTGAAGGAGTTTTCAGGACCCCTGCTCATACAACCTTCTCTTTGCCAGTGGCCTAGTGCTGATGATCAACTGGTGTTGATGTGACTAGTCAAATGTATTGAAATAGTAGCATGGATCTGGTGTGTCATGCACTCTTCTCACAGAATGTCTGGAAACAGTGCTGTTTGGGGTAGGTTTCAGTTCTATGAATCTGTTTCACTTTTTGGTAAAACTGTGTGGAAACCAACTCACCAGTTTGGTAGAAGAGCTACTAGGGAAGTTTGGATCTCAGTCCTCCCTAATTGAAGTCATAGTTAGGAGTGGATTGGCTTTAGAGGCCTGTAAGGATCTGCCCCAGTAACCATTCTCCACATCAGATACAAACAGTGAAAAAAAGTAACTGATGATATAAATCTGTGCAGGAAAAAGGAATCATAGAATGGTTTGGGTTGGAAGGAACCTTTAAGATCATCCAGTTCCAACCTCTGCAATAAACAGGGACACCTCCCTGTAGACCAGGTTGCTCACAGCCCCATCCAGCATGGCCTTGAATGCTTCTAGAGAAGGGGCATCCATAGCCTTGCTGGGCAACCCGTTCAGTGTCAAACCACCCTCACAGTAAAGAATTTCTTTCTAATATCTAGTCTTCACCTCCCCTTTTCCAGTTTAAAGCCATTTCCCCTCATCCTGTTGCTATGTGCCCCTATAAAAAGTCCTCCCCCAGCTTTCATGTAGGCCTCTTTCAGGTCCTGGAAGGCCGCTATGAGGTCTTCTATAAAGAAGAAATGCCCATTTGCAAAGCACTGAAGAAGGACCACAGAAAAGTGATACAGCATCTGGAAAACATTGTGCAGGGGAAAATAACCTTCTGTGTTTTGTAGAAACAAAAGTTTGCTCTCAAATATCCTTTGTCTACCTGAGAAAGTGATACTGTTGCTCTTCGAATTGTGGGGACTTGGAGAAATACATTTTAAGAACTACTGACAAAGGAATAAGGGGAAAACAGCACCAATGTTGTGGATGTCATTTATTATTTTTTCCCCCCATTGCTATATAAATGTTACATGACAGCATATTAAATGCTGTACACAGTTCTGCTTCCCCTTCTTCAGTAGGACAAACTATAATAGGGAAAGTACAGGGAAGGGCAGCAAGTATTATAAAGGAAAAATAGCTTCTGTGTAGGAACAGTTAAGGTAAAAGACTTCAACCTGAAATTATATGACTGAGGAGGAATTTAATAGGATCCTTCAGAATGATGAGTGACAGGGAGAAAATGAACAGGGAGTGATGATTCATTTTGTTTTATAACACAAAAATAAGGGGACATGAGGTCATGGTCAGAGCATAAAGGTAGATGTGTTTGCGCTCAGCATGTACTTACATTATAGAATTCATTGCTACTGAAAGCTGTAGGCATGAACAATAAAGGTGTGTTTCAGAAAGACCTGAGAAACAAATCATGGCAAAGTAATGAGATGAATGCTGTGGAATACCACCTCTGGCTTGTGATGTCAGCTCCCTTGTAGCTGGTTGTCCAGAATAGGTTCCTTAGAATGACATAAGTTGGTTTATATGGTTGTACACTAAAAGCCGTGTTTTTATTTTATGAGTACAAAATTTACATGAAGTTATGTTCTGTATCAAATTCATCTATTTGAAGGAAGAGTGTTAAGGGCACACTGAAATGTCCAGGAAGAGGTACAAGGCTCCTTCCCCTTGTTTCCACGTGTAACGAGGGTCGCAGTAGGTACATCATTGTGCTGACCTCCTGTAGGTGAAAGGAGGGTATGGAGAGGACTGTAAATGCAACACATGCATCACTTGCAAAACAAAAACCAACCAACAACTTCAGATGTGGCCGTACGTCTCACTACTGGGAGTGGAACTTTGTAGTGTTGACTTAAGATGAAAACTTTGCCTCTGTTTATGCCAAAGGTGTTTGTGTGTTTGGTCAGTACTGTCACACTTGAACTCCAGTCTGTTTTTTTTTCCCTCCTCCACACAGTTATGTGTTCAACAGGAAAACTGTGTGGCTACAAACATACTGAAGGCCCCGTAAAGCCAGTAGTTATTAGCAACCATTTCTGCGCGTCTTCAAATATCCTTGGTTTGGCTCTGTGGTGTCTTGGTGGTGTGCATGGGGCTGGTTAGCCACAACATGTCAATTTGTTCCCCCATTTTTGGCTGTTAAAACCTATCCATAGAAGGCTGGGGTATATGGAAGATTGCTGCACTTAGATGGGTGCTTTAGATGACAGCTGGTGAGGGGCTGGGCAGAGAGGTGATGCTGAGGTGGTGGTTCTGTTAAGCTGTGTCCTGAACTCTGGTGAATGGATAATTGCTTTGTTGGTGGGTTGGGAAAGGGAAATAAACTTGGTAATGTCTGCTACCAACTCGGCGTTTTAAATTCATAATTTGAGTTCCCTTGTTAAGATTTCTTTATAGCTGCACTGACTTGGTGTCTTCTAGAAAGTGGAGCATTATGAACTTGCTTGTATTTCTGTAGACCCCTCCAAGGCCATATAAAAAACACTTGGTCACGTTAGGCATTGTTTGCAGCAGCAATGTCCCTTTCTGTGCATAACACAACTGTGGCTGCGAGTTAAAAACTTATTATTCCCTTTTGCAGAATCTGTGTCAGCAAGCAGCAGCTGAGACCCCCACAATGCCCCTGCTGCACTTGCTGGTGCTGGCACGTTCCAGCCTGTAATGCTCTCTGTTCTTACTGGGAGTGCTGGAAGCTCCTAGCATTTGCTTTGCTGTCTGCCAAATTGGAAGTAGGTGTGACAGCAGAGTCCCAACTGGTAAATGGGCTGCACAGCCAACTCGGTGCATCTGAACAGCAGTGTGGTTTTTATGTTACGTTTATTGCCGCTGCTTTTGTTTTTATTTTGATTTATTTTTTCCCACCAGGGGTACTGCAAACTGAAGAGTGTCTTGTTATAACGTTTTGAAGGAGAGTTTTGTGGTGGAAGAATTTCTTACAGTATTTTCAGTTCTTGCCTTGGGAAATAGTTCCTACCTGAAAAACACCCAGCCTCTCCCTTCACAGAACAAAGCTTTGGGATATGCTGGTATCTTTGCCCTATTGCCATAGCAAGTCCACACACATACCTCCTTATCTTGCCGTGGGTTTACCCAAGTGACTTGAAGAACAGCATCTTGTGATTATTTGAAAACAGAAAAGGGGGTGGTTTAGACTCTGGCCAGCATTGCTTCATCACTATCGCTCCATCACGTCCCCAGAGAAAACTGTGACCATGTAATGATGTTCCAGCCATCACCACACTCTTCTTTCCCACCAGCATTCATGTGACAGTCTTGAAGGGAACCAGTGCCACAGGTGGGCTCGCAGAAACCCAGGCTCGCACCTATAAACCTGTGTTCCATCAGCCTCAGGAGCCCTCCTTACGTTTGATATATCTCTCTATATAAGCAGTGCAAGTAAGGAAACCAGCACCTACATAATCTGCTGAGAATGGTATCTGCTGTTAGTTATTGTATTTGAGGTGTTTTCCTGTAGAAAGCAGAACAGAAATAATTGTTGAGGAAATAAACTTACAAACAGTTGGGAATTGAGTGATGAGTTTTTTTCAGTTCTCAGCCCCTCTCAACTCATTATACATGGGCAAGACCTTAAGTTTGACAGAAGCAGTCATGAAAATGGGATGCAAAATAAGGCCTTCTGTATGAGTCTGCAAATGAACTTCATATTTATTAATCATTCATGGTTCCTTCATTCCCAGAAACTTCAAAGGGGGACACCCTAGCCAAGTCTGATGAGTGTTCATTAAATACACTGGAAAGCAGGTAATGTCTCAGGCCAGATGCTGGAGGAACATCACTGAAGCAGTGATAAGGATATCAGCAGCACCGTTCCCATGCCAGTGCTGGACTCCCATTTCCTAGGAGCTTGACTCCTAGTGCTCATTATGTCTGTTCTTCCTTTATGTTCTGCTGGAAAGCTTGCACCAAGATGAAGTATGGCACACACAACTAACATAAGTGTTCCCATTCAGTTTTGTGAGCACCACATTTTCACTCTTCCAGCAGCACGTCTTGAGACACAGTTGGGTTATTACAGAGGCAGCACTTGAGATGCTCTTCAGCTCTTTTAGTGTAATTTAGGGCCCTTCTTTGCTGGAGCAGCAAACAGCAGGAGGGAAGCACCATGTGGGTGTGAGCACATGCACTGAGTAGGGAAACAATCTGTCTTGAGTTCTTGGGAATGACTTCACGCTCCTGAACTTTGCTTTTCTGGTGTGTCCATTCACGTGTAATGGGACAAAAGGTGGTGAACAGTAAATGATTTTTGTTCACTTGAATGTTTGTGCAGGCACAGCAAAGTTCCTTTCTCAAAGCATAAATGGGTGAAATAAAAGGACAAGGTGCTGGCGCTGGCATCATGGCCAGGCCACAACTTCTGGTGGTCTTCCTCCAGCACTTCATGTGTGCATGTGCTCAGGCTGTGCACAGGGTTTTGCTTTTAGCAATGCAGAGCCTTGCAGGTCTTGATGAACTCAGTAGGAATGGTGGTGCACATTTCAAGACACACTGTGACACTCATCTGGCTAATACAAAGGAATTTGTGCTCTTAATTGAGATGGTGCCCAGAAATGTTGGGGTTACTGGCAACGTGCTTTGGAAACTAACTGCAAATTGCTCCAGAGGGCTCTGCAGAGCGTGGCCTGTTTCAGCAGTCCTAATCCCAGAATGGTAGTAGGGACTGTTTGTTCAGACAGAGGGTTTTTTGTTTGTGTGGGATTGTTGTTTGTTTTGTTGTTGGTTTCTTTTAATGGAGCTGTTTACTATTACAAGGAATGTATTCCCAGCAGGGTATTTATTTAGTGTCAAACGTCTGTCAAGCTCTTTTTTCTTTTTTTTCCTCCTCAGGACAGGCTGGTGGGCTGGTTTTCAAGTGAACCATATGGCCTTGTGACAGGCAGTCCTTTTGGAGTGCTTCACATGTCCAGAAACATCTCAGATGTATGTTACTGGGTAGCTTCACTGAAATAAGTGAAGCAATTCCAGCCTGCACCAGCTCAGATATCTGGCACACCCAGTCCTGTGCTGCAATTTCTTATTCTTTTTCCTCACTATTGTAGTTCTCTTAAGTATTTTTTGGATGCCTTCTTTGAGGGTTTTAAACATTATGCAGTGCCTCCCTAAATGAGTTCACTCTAGGTTAAGGAATAATTTTCCTTCAGTCTCTCTGTGTGGAAGATTTCCCCTTCTTCATCTGCTCTGGTGGGTGTATGATTTCAGTACTGCAGACTGAGACATTCTCTCCTAAAGTTGCAATTTCATGTTCTAAAGATTTTCCTCTTTTATTGTTCTTATTTAAAAGATGAAAGCTTGTAGCAGGTTTAGCAGCTTTTTTTTTTTCTCCCATCTTTTTTTACTTGCCTACCTATGTCACAGATTCTTCTATCACAGTCTGATATTAATAGGACATGGGGATATGGTTTGAAACTAAGAAAGGAGAGGCTCAAGTTTGATTTTAGGAGGAGATGCTTTACTCAGAGCACGGTGAGGCACTGCTGCTCAGAGAGCTGTGGATGCCCCATCCCTGGAGGTGCTCAGGGCATGGCTGGATGGGAGCCCTGGGCTGCCTGCTCTGGGGGACCAGCCAGCCCATGGCATGGCAGGGGTTGGACCTGGATGGGTCCCTCCCAGCCAAAGCATTCTCTCATTCCATGATTCTCTCCACTGACAGAAGGCAGTGGTACCTTAAGTTGCGTGTGCCAAAGAGCATGAGCCAGACCCCTATGATTTTTGCTACTTAGATTTCAAAATGAGGGTATGGAGGAGTGTGGAAATACCATGTTTTACTGCTCTGCAGCCCTGAACAGCTCCCTTGTGCCCCCCCCCCTGCTGGAGCACCCAGAATGATGCCCTGCAGTTCTCTGCTGGCAAACACCTGACTCAGGTGGTACAAAGGACAGAACCCAACAGGAACGGAGGTTACGCTGGACGCACATTAGCCCCTTGTTTCACGTTTCTGCTCAGAGAGAAACTTTCTAGACAAAGAGAAGCTTTGTCAGCTGTAGATGTGTTTGTCTCTAACGACTGTGCCAGCATAGAGTCAGTGTGAGCAGGAACAGAACGAGTGCAGGGACTCATCAAAGTTAAAGCTAATCTGGGAGAACAGATTGATCCATCTATCAGTAAATATTTGTATCATCTGCTTACAGGTCTGGTTGTAATAGTTGAAATAAATAATCATTATCACTTTTTCAAACAGAAGTCAAAGAGCAATCTGCAGAAGAGGATGCCCAGGCAGAAGTGGACAGCACCAAGCAGCTAACACCAGTCCTTCAGCGCTCAGTATCTGAGGAGTCTGCAAGCTCCACCGCCTCCGTTGGTGTCGAAGCTAAAACCAGGTGAGTGTGCAAAGAGGCAGCTGCTGGAACAGGGCTCAGTGCTGAGGAATGGGGCACACAGTGCTTGGGGCACAGGTTCAGAACACACTCCTGGTGCTCTGAAGGATCAGTAACACCAGCCCGTGTTGGCAGCTGTTGTATTTGAGACCGATGGCTTAATTAGCATACAGGGAGACTGAGGTGAAAAGCACACTTCTTAAATATTGTCCTCAGATTACATGGGAAAACTCTCAAATTACGGCGTATTAGCTGTTTGAATTAAAGCAGACAGAAGTGAGATTGAGATGCAGTGTGATTAGTGAAGCGTACCTCCTGAGAAATGGTGTATAGCAAATCCATATGAAATTATTTCTGAACGTTCAGGCTGTGTATGCATCTTGTCAGCTCTGTTATCTTTCATTATTTAAGAATTTGTAATACTTTTTAATGCTCACCAATAATATTTGTGATTATTTTTTTTTCCAAGTTTTGGTCGATATAAATTGCTCCCAAATGACGTATTTGTTACAATTAATGATGTTGTGTGGGGAAAACTAAACCATGCTGCCTGTGATTGCTGCTGAAGCAGCATCAGAGCTGCTGTGATGAAGCTCTGCTCTCAGCTTCTGACCAGTGGCAGTTCTCTTCTGCTGCCATGTGTTACCAGTCTGTTAGCAGGCAGTTACAGGTGTGTTTCTGTTTTGACAGACTCAGCGACAATTCTGTAGTCATTTTAATTCCTCCTTGGCAGACACACAGCACGTTTCCCATGCACAAAAAATGAATTCATTTGCTTTCTGCATGTATCATTTTCATATTTTATAGGTTTGCAAACCCATTATGTTCCAGTGGGCACTTCCCTCCTTACAGAGAATTTTGCTTAAGTAGTTCTGATGTGTATACCTGAAGGAAATACACAAAAACTGCTTTTAATAGAATATTCCTAAGCCAATACTAAATTGTGGTAAATAAGTAGAGCGACTTGAACAGAGCAGCTGCTTCTATTCTTCATTTCATCCTGTTTTGGATCCCTTGCAGAAATTGTTCTTAATGCTGTTCCATCCGCTTTCTGTTCTTCTCAAGGTTGCTTTCTGGCTGTTATTGTGCACACCGCACTTTCCTCAGCCATAAACTTTTTCTTAAAAGCTGGACAACAGTCAGCCAAAAAAAAAACAGCAAACAACCCAGCATAGTTCTGAACCAGCCCTTGTTTGTTCTCAACCTATTTGTTCTGCCAGCTGGCAATGTGGAGTTTGATTAGTCAATATTGAAAGGATATTGTGGACCTATGGCTTTGGTTGATCAAAGCGTTAGGAAGCGAAGTACTATTAATCTATAATGGTCATACTGATGTTTTTTTGAAGGAAATGGGTTGAAGAGATGTGCAGCAGTAACTGTGGTTTCTCTGCTCCCAGTTGGTGCAGGGTTTGGATGCTGAATCGGTGTCGTGTCAGTTGCAGAAATCGTTGATGTCCTCATAACAATGGAAAAAAATACAACACTGGGTTTTATTGGCACTGAGTCTTGAAACCTACCAGAAGAATGTCTCTCCTGATCTGTGACTTCTTGATCAATCGCTTGTCTTTCTGTCTGTGAGGTGCTGACATAGGCACGGTGCCTTGCAGGTTGGCAGGACTGGATGCTGAGTGGCTTGTTTCTGTTTTCTTAGGACAAAATGCAACGTGTGAAGTAACACAGTGATGACTTTTGGTTCTCTTGCATAACGGTGAGAGGAAATGTATTGAGATTCAGTATAAAGCAGAACTCCATAAAGATTTGAAATCTGTAACTTGGGGAGACGGTTTAGAAGTTGATTTCCAAGTCAGGCATTCTCACCAGCTTCATCTCTTTTTGTATGAGTTTTTCTGTTTTATTTATAATGCAGTTAACTTAATCCAATGGGAATGTGTATGAATCAAGAAGTAAGTCTAGGTATGTGAGAGTTATGGGCATACATTGTAACAGACAGTACAGAAATGTGCCAAAACACAGGAAAGAACCAGCAGTTAGATACGTCATACAATCATGGAATGATTTGGGTTGGAAGGGACCTCAAAGGTCATCCAGTTCCAACCCCTGCCATGGGCAGAGCTGTCCCCCCCAGATGAGGACTCAGGCTCTATCCCGATATACCTCCAGGGATGGGGCACTCACAGCTCTCTGGGCAACAATGCCAGTGCCTCACCACCCTCTGAGTAAATGCCCTTTTTCAATAATCAGAGTTGAATATAAGTAAATTCTGCATTTCTATCTCTGTTAGTAAAGGTAAAGGAAGGTGTTAGAGAAGCATAGGGCACGGGGCATAAAACAAAACCTTTTACATAAACAATTTGCTCTAGAAAGTGAACTTGAGATAGTGAAATGAATCAGAACCAGGATGGGGAATTCAGAAGCTGAGGAGTTCCCCAAAGCTTGCCTAGTTCAGTATCTTTCTCCTGGTCCTCCCTGAGACTGAGGCTAAATATTCAAGGGACAGATGATGGAGAAGGCCCCCAGTTTTGGAGCCTTTCTGCCCTGTGTAGAGTGGGGTGTGTGTGCGTGGGACTCCCAAGGGAACTGTTCCGTGCGGGTGGGATTGGGGGTGGGAATTTAACAGCGATTTGAGGAGCGTTGCTTAGAAAGCAACGTGCTAAAGCCATTGAAATAAACAGCATGTGAGCCACAGGGGTAGGGCAGGCTGCAAGGGGTGAGGAGTGTGCGTGTGCTGAGAAGCAGCGAGTGAATTATTGACCACAAGTGGGGAGGGGCAGCAACGTCAAGCGAAGATAAACTATCGAGCCTGGCAGTGGTGGAAGTAGAGCTGCCAGCACTTACGTATCAGGAGTGCCATGGGGTTTGGAGCCTTTTCCTTTGGTTGTTCCCTTTTTCTTTTTGAAACTCGTGTCAGCCCAGGACAAAGGTCTGAGTGGAATCCAGATCCTTGGAAAGGAGGCTGCTGCCCGGCCTGTGCTGCCTGCAGGAGCAGAGGGAGCGTGGCCAGGAGTCAGCTGGGGCGTGAGCAGGGTCCTCTTCTCCTCTGTTCCTCCTCTGTTTCTCACATTGTCAACTCCAAGCATTGAAAACTAACAAGAATGATCTGGAAGCGCAATTTCAGAGGAGAACAAAACACCTTTTGGTTCATTTTATTTTGCATCAACTTTCAGAGAACGTGAATTGTACTAACGGCATGTTTTTGCTTTGGTCCTTTTGCTGAAACTATGAAGAAAGAACAGTCCTAACATCAACAAACAGAAGCTGAGATTTTCATAGAGCATTTCTGATTTGGTAATCTCCCTTTCCGCTTTGCAGTTGGTCAAAGCACAGCATTTTCATTTTGTTGCTTCTGCTGGGATCAGATTTGGAGGCTGGTGACGGAGAGCTGGGGTGCTTCCTTCCATCTAAAAGAAGGAGTTGGCGAACATCTGTGTGAACAAAGATAATGTCTGGTGAAAAAGCAGCAGTGAACTTTGTTATCTTTGTTCCTTATCTCTTCCTTTCTTTTTTAATCTCCGAGGAACCAGCGTAACAAAACTTGCAACACTCAGTGGAAAAAGAAATTGTGGAGCGGCATAGAGATTAGATAATCCAGATAGAACAGCACTGCAGTGATGGCAGGAGAAGCCAGATCTCTTTAGGCAGGAGGGAGATAGATGAAATATTTAATATAAAGTACGTTTAAAAATTGTTTAAGTTGCAAAGTCAAGCACATTCTTTAGGAGATACCGGAATTAAGATTAATTCTGAAACACTAATCACTTTCCTTCATGCACGTCTTCTTACACAGTTTGTAGTTTTACCTGAATGCTTCTCTGTAAGAATTCTATGTGCAGAGAGTGGACCCAGTGAATGAAATAGGGCGTTTAAAATCATGGCATGGTTTGGGCTTGAGACTGATAGTTGTTAAAGCAGTTCTATCTCAGATTCATAGGACAGAAAAGGGCCTTTGGTGCAGCTCCTTTTCCAAGGCAGGTGACTACAGCTGTCATTCTGTTAATTACTCTTAAATCTTCTTCCAGTAATAATAATTCCAGCTCTCCCCTAAACGTTATCTTCCAGTGTTTTTACTGTTGAAAAGATTCTTGTAAGGTCTGACTCAGATTTTCTTCTTTCTGGGTTTATCCCATTACTTCTCGTACCATGTGCCAGGGATAATGGAAGATAGATTACTTCCTTCATCTCTGCAACATGCTGCTCATTTATTTACCCAGCATATTATAGCAAAAAAAACAAATTTCTTCCTGTTTTCTTTGTAGATGACGTTTTTTGAGCTCTGATTCTTCTCCTTTGTTTTGATTTCTCTCCAAATGGTCCGCATCCCTCCTGAAGCACAAAATGGGTACTGCACAGAGAGGGACCAAGAAAGGTTTCACGTGTAGCTTTAATCCTGACTTCTACATAAATGGCACAACTGACATTGTGGCCTTAATGATTTTAACACTGTTGTGTGGAACTTCTCCCTGGTTGGTGTTTGTAACCATGCCTTTAAGTTGCACGGTTCTCCACAGTCCATCTATGTAGAGATGATCCTATCACTGAAGCAGTATTTAGAAATCCTTCCTGTGGTATGTGAGCAGGTTCCCCGGGTCTATGGAGCTCTGCTCTCTCACCCCTTACCTCTCACAGACAAAGGCTCCTAGGCAGTTTTCCTGTCTCATCCAAGCTGCCTCTCTCCACCCGGTTCTGCCCTGTTGCTTACGTACAGATGTCCTGCTGCTCGTGGGCAGCAAGCCTACCTCTGGCAGGCCAGATCTGTTCACTGTTTGGACAGATTTTCTTCCCTCTGAGAGATGGCAGGTAGACAGGAGCATCCCGTGAGCTGGATTCCATGGCTGCCAGTCTGTCAGACCATGCTGAAGTACTGACAGCAGTACTTGGTGGGCAGTCTCATGTAGGCCAAGCGCAGAAGCGGATGGGATGCCTGCTTTGTCTGAGGATTACACAGGTATTTTTGGCCACAAGTGGTGGTAGGAGCCTAGAATCCAGTTCTGTTCCACTGTTCAGTGAACACAGTGTCTGCCGTCATTACTTCCAAATGTCAACTTGTCTTGTTGTTTTTTTTCCCCTCCAGCATTATTTGTCCTACTCTTCTTCATATTGATGATTCTTCATCATATTCCCAATCTCTTTATATTTCTAATCCTACTTTCTGCTCATCAGTTTGCGTACAGTCAGTTGTAGTGTATTCTTTCTTGGCTCCTCAACAGATCTGGATCTCTCTTAACCACCACTTCTGTTTGTGACATGATGTTTCTTCTCACCTGCTCCTCCATTTTATGATTTCTCCTGGTTCTCCTCGTTCTTTCTTTGGCTTTTTGTCTGACTTGTGCTATTGTCCCATTTCTCCATCACCCTCCATGCCCCTTGCACAGTAAGCATTCAGTCTCACCCTGCCCCTTTGTTCGTCGTGCCTTCCTTCATATCCAGTTCAAGCCTGAAGCAGTACTTTCCTCTTCCCTTCTGCTCCACTGCTGTGCATTCCAGCTGAGAGTTTCACCTCTTTGTATCTGTGCTGCTCTTCACGGAGGCATACAGATGGCTGACTGCAAGTACAGGCAATTTAAATGACAAAATCTGAATTCACAGCAGCCGGGAGCTTTTGTGGCAGAGATGATCCCTGTGAGCGATTCTAACCTTTGCCAGAAGCGTTATACGTACACGGGGAAAGGATGGTGCATCTGGAGTCTGAGAGACACTGCGAGACCGGGGCGTGCTTAGTGCTGAGAGTTTCTGAGCTTGTAGCTTTGACAAAGCTTTGCATGAGCACGTGTGATCTACTTGGTGAGATCAGAAGCGTTCAGAAAAAGAAGTTCGGGTTATCTTTGGTAGGGTTGCAGAAAGCACATCTGTGCCTTCAGAAACTGATACGGAAAACTGGGGGAGAGCCACAGAGCATCAAAAAGGTTGATCAGAGGTAAGGAGCAGCTTTCATATGCAAAGCAGTCAAATGAGCTGAATGTACCATTCACTGTGTGAAGGAGACTGGAGGAGGAGGAGAACGGGCTTACACAATGGTAGGTGGCCTCAGCACGGTGGCTGTGTATTGATGGCTTGGTTTGTTTCAGTGCAGGAAACTGAGGGTTCTTCACATGAAACTCTCAGGGCCAGATGCAGGATGAAGGCAGGTGATTCTTTACACAGCAGACAGTTGTCTAGAGTGGCATGGAAGTCCTTGCCCAAGGGATGTTGTGGATTGCAGAACAAAAAAAACATTGTGACTTAAAGAGCAAACTCTGTGAGTTCAAGGAAGAGAAACAGAATTACCGAATACTTAGAAGTACCTGATTCAGGGAGGCTCTGAACTGAAAATACTTGGGGGCATGGAAAGTATCAGATGTTTGCCCTGTTCTTTAATGCCAGCCATGCATCTGCTTATCATATTTCCAGCACTGGCCATACTGGGTGGATGGACCTTTAACCTGACCCAGCGCCCTTCTGCTAAAGAGCCCCACTGCTGTATTTCATGTGAGCAAGTGTTCAGAGATGTGAGGTTTGACTTATGCAGAGCAGCATGCTTTTCTGTTCCCTAATGTGACTGAACAGTTCTGATGGGACTTGCTTGAAAAAGCAGCCAACCTGGTGTGTATTAAGTTTCAGCATTTTTCAGGTAATAAGATGTTATTCGTACAAAGCTGCCTATGACAAAAGCTCCTAAGAGGTGCTGCCACCTCTGCAAGGACAGTGCATTTCTGGCTGGATATACATTGATTCGCCGGAAGAGGGAATCTGTGCTGAACAGATAATACTTCCTGGGTGTGATTTTGGCCTTGGAGCAGACCAGCACTCACTTTGGTTAGCACTGGCATTCTGAGAACTCCTCCTGTATTTATGAAATGTGAAGTCCTAATTGAACTTTCAACATTTGTTTAGATTAAAGCTGGCATGTGTTGATGGTACATGAGAGCATAGTGGTACTTTCTGAATCTTAAAAAACTCAGGAAAGAAGTGTTGTTTTGCTGGTAATGCTGGAGGGGGGTAATGTTTTCTTTCAAACTGCAGGAGTATCATTAAGTAGATTATATGGCTGTAGAGCTCCAACTGTGCCAGTTTGAAGAAATTGGAAAGCAGTTACTGTCTAATGTTGTTTAATAGCTTTGTGCAAACTTAGAAGTTTTAAAATTCTTCACTGGAAGTTCTGAAGTTCATACAAACTGCCCCCACCCTTCTTTTTTTAAAGGAGTTGTACTGTGCAGTTAAATGCTGCTTTCAAAACCGCCTCTGTATGGAGTGTCAAATGACTTCAACATTTCAAGTTGTCTTATGATTCAGTTTCCTTTTAGAAGGAGAACACTGCATGTAAAACATTTAAATATAGCTTACATCTGAGAAACTCTGCATCTTTGTAACATCTTATTATGTATTTCTCATGTTTCTCAGGCCTTAGTATCATTAACTCAACAGGACAGTGTACCTGGGTGCTGATGCTCTGTCGATGGGGAGTCATTGACTGAGGGTGTAATGAGATGAAGTCTCATGTAATGAGATTGCTCCAAAGTTTGCTGCAGTAGTTTTTCCTCCAAGCTTCTTTTATTATCAAAGCCCAGATACCAACATGATATTGAGATGATGAAAAGGCAATATTCCATGCTTCCCAGAGTGTTACAATAACTTCACCTCTGTGAGTACCTCACGTATGAGAGCTCACACTGATGCAGACCACTGGAATCGTCTGAAGTCAGAAATCTTTTCCTCTGTTAAAACGGAGCTCACAGGTCTTGATTTGAATTTGCAGAAGTGATACAACACTACATCTTCACTAAGGAGAAAAACAATTGACTCTGTAAATAACACAACATAAAATGAGGGTGAAGGCAAAAGAGTGCATTATCACAACTTGGCACAGCTCAATAAATAGGAGATCCCCCATAGTGTTTAATTTATCCTTTTAACGTATGGTAAAACAGCTAACAGGGTTAGCTGGGAAACTAATTCTCAAGGCCAGTTCTCATCAGCCTGCTTTGATAAACTGTACACATTGCTCTGTTCTAGCTGCCAGCCTCCCTGCTCCTTGCAGGGGAGTTGGACCTGATGACCTTTCAAGTCCCTTCCAACTCAAAGCATTCTGTGATAAGTTCTGTTCTGCTCCCAAGTATTCCATTTCATTGTGTTGAGCTTATTTGTAACTATGAAAAATGCATGCTAGAGCATTTGAAATCTGTATCAACTTTGCCCATACCGTGCAAAGTAGGCATAAAGCTTCTCGGCTTCAAAAATGCTAAGGTGTGTTGTGCAATCCCAAAGGCATTTCGGGACAGTTACAGAAATGATGACACGATTCATTTACAAGGAAACTCATGGCAAAAATCTAATGGTACCCTCTTTGCTTTCTTTTAACTTTTAAATGAAAAGCTTTAATGCAGTCATAGTAGGAGCAGAGATCACCTGTTAAGGCAGTGTTAGTGGTCATCATGTTGGGCAGTAGCGGACTGGCAGACCATAGTGGAATTGCCACACCCTGGGTTTTCCTGTGTTAACAGCAGTGACAACCTCTGCTCTTAATGTGTGTTTGGAAAGATGAGATATGCAATAAAACTTATTTGATAGTTGTTGTTTCATTGTAGGCTGGGAGGAATTTGAGAAGATGTAAGAGGAGAGCATCTGTTGAGTTGAAATGATGAGTTCATATTTCTCCTGCTGTTAACAGCTTCTGTTCATCTCTGCAGGATTTTTGGATTCCCCTGTGCACGTTCCCCTGAAAGAAGGGGATCTTTAGCACCTCTCTGCAGAACAGGAGGCTGAGGGATTTTCTTCAGACCATCTCCTCTGTCATTTAGTATGGTGGTGTGTACCATAAAGAACCACACCTATAGATGTGATCAGCACAGGCCACTTGCTTTCTTCCTTGGCAGTGGGATATGCAGATCCCCTGGGGATGTGAAGGGAACAGCAGAGGCATGCCTGTAGGGAAGGATTCTCAGTGAAGAAAGGAGGAAGAAAGGTGTGTTTTGGCTTTATACCCAGTTGTGGATGAACAGCAGTGCCCCACATGGCTGCAGACAGTCCTGAGTTCCACCGAGCATGAAGAGCAGGCAGCAGGGTGAGGGGTCACTGTGTCACTGCTCATCCCATTGAGGGTCGCAGTAACTCAGGGACCAATGTGAAGTCACTTCTGCCAGCACAGCAGTACTCGAGCAGACACAAGTGTAGATCAGTGAGATACGGGATGCCTTGTAAACAAGTCACGATTCCTTAGTTCAGTGTGCACATCTGCTCGCTGTCACGGAGCCGTAGCTGACACAGGATACCCGGTGCCATTTCCCAACTCAGAAGGATCCTGGAGGGACTTCTTGCTCTTGGAGGTGAAACTTTAGTGGTACTTGGTGCTCTTCATGTAAGTCTGATGGTCAGCCTTAGTTCTGTTAACAAAGTTTTGGGGACCGCCAATTTTACCTTAATTCCCTAACGGAATATTTGCAAGCCAGCCAGAAGATGTTTCTCCCTCTCTGGTTATAATTTAATATTGTGCAACTGGTTGCCCAATACTCTGTTGAAACAAAATCCTTTGAACAGGAAAGTTTGTATTTCAGGATGAGTCCTCAATGACTGCATGTCATCGCTTAAGTAAATTGTGACTGTTCTCCCTTCCTCCAAGATTAACCGTCTGTAGGGCATTTTCTTCTCCTTTGCTGGGATGTGGAGGATTGTAGCATCTGAGATTCTTATCAGGGGGCTGAGTCAGTTCTGCCAGTGGAAGAGGCTTGGGGAGATGACGATTGCAACAGAGTGCTGAGATTTACATGACTTTGTCAGACAGGGCATCTCTTTGAGCTTCTCAGGAAAGCTGGACCTCCTGTAAAGGCATGGTGGGAGCAGGCATTAGCTCGAGTGTGAACCTCATCACCTTCCTGCATCTCCTAAATCCAGTTGCGCATCTGTTTTGTTCTGAAAATGTTTTTCTGTGCATCTCGTGTTAAGATTTGTGGGCATACAAATGTATGAAGTCCTTCAGGACGGGGTGAGCTGCCAGCACTTCCTGGCAGCAAACCACCTGTGGAAGTTTAAACTTTACGTCTGTAAGGTGGCATCTGTTGTAGGAAAATTTAGAAATGGCATTGAAGTTTAACAATAGTGATGAATTTAAATTTTCCTTTGGAGCTTTGTAAGTATGTCTTTCCTGTGCAGCATTGGTGAGCTTAGGGTTCTTTTTTTCCTTAGAAGCTTATAAAAAGATATGTAACACACCATCTCTTGCTTGTTATCCCATTTTGAATTAGCCTGCTGAAAATATGCTAATTATGATAACAGATCTCGGGTTTGATCTTAAGAGTTGCCAGTATCTCAATTTTGTTATCTTCAATATGAGAGCTCTTCTTGCACCACAGATTTAGATCCTCTAATTGCATATTGACATATGGAAAGTAGATTTGTAAGTACTTTCTGCAATCCTCAGATGATATGAATAAAAAACTCTACCTTCTGCCCATACAGACATAACTTAAAATATTTACTGAGCACTTAAACCTAAAAGGCTCACGCAGTGGAACTGGCCACTTTGTACTGCGTGACAGAGCAGCAGCATGACACGTCGAGGAGCAGAGCACTGTTGCTTTTTGCTGGGCAGGGATACAGGCTCTGTTTGCTTCTAGCTCTCTGGGTGCTGGGTGCATTGCTGTTCACTCTCCCTTGAAAGCATCAGAACCCCCTTTTACTTTGTTTTACTTCGATAATCTCTCCCTCCCTTTCTCAGCCTCTTGGCAGTGGTCTGACCACATTCTGCTTCCCCTTTCTTTTACTTATCCATCCCCAGCCCCCCTTTGATGGGAGCCCTTCCTTCAGCCGCGTCCACAGCTTGGCTGGAGCAGCAGCAGCACAAACCATCTGATTCCTGACAGCAGCACAGCTGTCCACACCGCTCTGCAGCGGAGCTGTGAATCTCCCAGCTCAGTCTGTTCCCTCCACCCGCAGAAAGCTCCTGCTGGAAGCTGTGATCCAGGCAGCCTCCAGAAACGTCTGCTTTACCCCTGCACGCCTTCGGAAGATACTACTGCTTAAAAGTTTGTGTTTTCATAAACTACTGCTTCATATTCTTTCCTAAGTCCTAACACTATTGAGTGTTCACTACGACTTCACTTGAAGGAGCTTTGTTACTTCAGCCGTAATTATCCTCAAGTCTGTTAGTGAGTAGCGACAGTCTGTCCTAACAGGATGTGTGAATAATTATTTATTCCGCCGTGGATAATCTTGTGTTTGTAACTAGTGTAATTTATAGGCCGCTGTGCTGCCTGCTTAAATCCCTTAAGTCCCCTCACAAGTCTCTCCAGTCTCAGCTAGCCCAAAGAGCTTTGCTTACCCTCTTACAAACTCTGCCTGCGAGGTCAGGTCAGGTTTTGCTGCTGGTCTGATAGGTTACACTCACTGACATATGGGATCAGTTATGGCTTGCTATGCCACCCTGAAAACCAGCTTACAAAGGAGACATACCTACTTTCCAGCTATAACCACACATTTCCTCCCCCCCATTCTCATGCTACCTTCATTTTTCTTTCCATCATTTTACCTTTGGGTACCTCTCTGGAAAGTGGCAGATGTTTGCCATCAGCTTGGGTGGATCCTCATGAGATGTGTGACTGAAGTCAGAAATACAAAGATGAACATTCCCCACCAGTACTATGGCAGAGTATACATTTGTGTACCAGGAATGGGACCTGTTTTATGTGCCCACCCAGCTGCATGTCCCCAGCAGTAGGTGTGCTCTGCTCAGTGAAAGTGTGCGGCCTCATCTGAGGCTAAGCTCTCTTGACACAGTGCTGTCTTCATTAGACTCTGTCCGGTATTACCAGGACTGTAGTAGCAGTTCAGCTCACAGGTATTTCATGTACTCCTATCTGCTTTCTTCTTCTTTTTTTTCTGGTGTTGTTGTATGGTGTGGGCAAAGGACCTGGCTCAGAGTGTGCAAAATCAAGTCAGAGGGGCTTTCCTGGATCCCCTGTCTTCTGTGCTGAGTGGGAACTTGACGTTTTTACTTAATTCTTCTGTTGCAGCTCATACCTCACCTGGCTGAAAGGCACAGGCACTCCATATTCTCCTTCCAAAATTCAGTGAACATTATGCGTGAGCTTAGCTTTAAGATTTCCTCTTCTTCCCACATTACCTCTCTCCATCCACCCAGCCAACACAGACCAAAACCCAAATCTGCAGATTGCAGATGCGCTTACATCTATTTAAATGGGATCCAGTCAAAACGAGGCCTCCAGCCAAGTGCCTGATTCCCTGAGGCATCTTTTTGGGGTCTTCAGGGCGTAAATATGAAGAAAACAGAATTGCTCATTTAAGCATAAAAATGTGTTAAACGGCCTCCCTTGAAACTAATGCAAACTGCATTAGTTGCAGAAGTTCACATTTTAAGTTTGTGGATATGTTTATTATAGAAATATTTTTCAGTGGATTCCATATGATGTGACACAAGGAGGGCTGTCAGAGCTGTCATTTCAGTGCTGCTGCTATGTTATGCATGCTAAAACGTAATTGCAAATGGTACAGGGAGAGCTTAATGGTCACAGTTCTGTAAATAGACATCTCCTCTAGAAAAGCTTCAAGGTGTTGTTTTTATATGTGAAATGAGGGTTCTTGGATTCGTGCATACCATGCTCTGTGTGGCTGCAGTCACGGCTGCGATGATTCTCATTCTATTATTTCCACGTTTAATCAATCTTTTGGTGTACAGTATAAGCACGCTGTGTATGTGCTTGTGGAAAGGGGCATGTGTAATACATGTGCATCGTGTACAGAAGGCTTTGCCTTTTTTGTGGTGGCAGTGCTGAGGCCTTATAATGGGTGTGGTTGTTAATTACGTTTATTCTACCCTACTCTGTTCTACTCTACCTGACCCCGTTTTCTACCACTTTTTACCCAGTATATACCTCAAGATATGGTGCTCAGCCCTTTCCTCTCCTTACAGGCGGGACGTGACAAACTGTCACACGCTGAGAATGTTTGAACAGATAGATTATGTCGATCATTTGGATATTTCCTGGTGGATTTTGTTTTGTTTGTTGGAATCATGCACTTCCGTGAGTGCAAAAGTTCTTTTCCATAAGTAGCTGGAAATCGAGCTCCACGACATCGGGTTCTGGCAGCACTCGGGAAATGCTGATGTGGAGGGTTAAATTGGCACTGAAGTTGATCTTGAATGGAACAGCTTCTGTTTCTTATTCCCCCTCCCAAAATAATCATCTTCCCTCCTGCAGCGAACAACTCTGCGCCTTTTGTTACTGTGGTGAACGAAGCTCATTAGGACAAGGAGACTTAAAACAATTCAGTCCAACTCCTGGGTATGTCATCCCATGGAGGAACCAGCCTTTAAACAAGAGTGACGCCAGCGACAGCGCCGATGGAGCTTGTGAAAGGACTCCAAAGCAAAACTCAGTGCCGCGCAAACAGAGAGGACAGAAGAAGTAAGTCCGTTTCCCCATAAGTATCCACAGCTTTTGGCTTGTGTGCAGCTTTGGAAACGTGGTACAGGTGAAAATTGTGAAATAGACGGCGGTAATAGTAAGAATCATCGGACNAGCCCGCGGGGCCCGGCCGGGGGGCGGCAGCGCCCGCCTTAAGGTGGAACTGCCGCGGTCCGCGCTGCCCCCGCGTCTCTTATAGCGCGGGAGTTCGGTGTGAGTCCGTCCCAGNCGAAGCTCATTAGGACAAGGAGACTTAAAACAATTCAGTCCAACTCCTGGGTATGTCATCCCATGGAGGAACCAGCCTTTAAACAAGAGCGACGCCAGCGACAGTGCCGATGGAGCTTGTGAAAGGACTCCAAAGCAAAACTCAGTGCCGCGCAAACAAAGAGGACAGAAGAAGTAAGTCCGTTTCCCCATAAGTATCCACAGCTTTTGGCTTGTGTGCAGCTTTGGAAACGTGGTACAGGTGAAAATTGTGAAATAGACGGCGGTAATAGTAAGAATCATCGGACGGCTTAGGTTGGGAGGGACCTCAAACAACCCCTCTGCCACGGGCAGGGCTGCCGACCACTAAGTCAGTCTGCCTCGGTCTGCCCAGGGCCCGTCCAGCCCTGTGTTTCTGTACCGCTGACTGCCCTGAAGTGAGAATCTTGGATAGAGAACCATTGGAAAGCATTTACTACCAACGCACGGATCTGTTTTGAGCTTTGAGTAA
>VXAB01003237.1:0-44110 GCA_013399175.1 Odontophorus gujanensis | reverse complement strand
CCCCACAAAAAAAAATCCGTGTCTTAAACGGAGGGAATGTGGACCTGAGTTTCCTGTTTGCTGTGTAAGCGGGGGGGGAGGGGGTGAATCAGCAGCGATTTACGGCGCTGCGAGCGGAGCTGCTGACTCACGGCTGCGGGCAGTGCCCGCTGCGGGGCCGCTCAAAAGGCGCTCGGGAGCGCGCCCGGCCCCGCACCTCGCCGGGAACGCGCGTGGATGGAGGGCCGAGGTGAGCGCTGCGGGATGCGCTCCGCTCCGCGTCTGGGCCGTTTGTTTCCGAGAGCCGCTCCGCCCGTGGGATTATCGCTGGGTTTCGCTTCTGCCTTTGCTATTCCTCGCCCTGTGGACGGTTTGTTGGCCGCTTTCTGGGGGTGCTCGTGGGACGGGTGTGGGTGTCACGTCCCGGAGCGTGCCCCGCTGCCCTTTAGGGGAGTTTGGTGCTTTTGGGGTCGCGCTGCTTTGCGTTCCCTGCTCAGGTTGAAGGGGTAATGAATGGGGAGCGGTGCCTGCGGCTCTCGGGTCGGATCCTTCCGCCCCAAACCTCGCTGCCGTCATTCGGGTGTAGTCACGGGGCCGTCTGCTGCCTCCGGAGTGTTTGGGGCTGCGCGTGGCCGCCCGTGACACGCGTGATAGGAATGGTGCCGGGCGGGAGCAAGCCTCACGCTAAACATAGCTGCTGAGATAAACACCTTGTGGGGATTACACAGGGCTTAGTGCCAGGATTTCGGCTTTCTTCCTCTTCCCAGTGCCTGGATCTGGTCCCTCGCGGGGAGAGGTGTGTGGGAAAGCGATGCAAGATAACGTGGGACACTGAGCAGCAGGGCTGGAGTTTGCTCCAGTGCGCACAGGCTCTCCCAGGTCAGCAGCATGGCATCAAGAGGTGTTTTAGGAGCTCTGTGACTCTGTGGGGTTTTGACCCCGTAGCATTGCTGTCGTTGTGCTGATAGGGGCAGGCTGCTTGCTGGGGGAGCAATGGGACAGAACCTGTTGTCTGGGGATGATTTTAATCCACCAACCAAAAGCTTGGGGTTTTAGCAGCGTGACTCAGGGCGGCTTGTGGGTATGCGTGGGGCTTGGTATGGTTGGAGTCTGAGCCAGAGGTTCTGGAGTGGCAGAAAGGGGTTTTTTTTTATGGTGGAAACTGGAAGTTCCCATTCTTTTTCCTCTTCTTTATCTGCATCCCCAAGGAGTGCCTGGTGAAGGGGCACAGCTGCAGCTCCTTCACCCCCAAGGAATATGCCAACAGCTGAGCACAGCTGCAGGTGCCACCCCAGCACCTTCACTGGACCTTCTTGGCCATGGGTACTGGCATCTAATCCTCTATCTGCAGTGGGAATGGGGGTTTGTGGCCCAGGGGGTGCAGGCAGACCCCCTCTTACCTTTCAGGTGTGACACCGGGGCTGTATTTCTCTCGGGTGGATTGCAGTGTCTCCACTGCAACCCTATTGCAGGAGGGGATGGGTAGATGGATGCCCTTGTTGGTTTAGGGGAATGCTGTGATGTCGGGGCACAATGGTGAGCATTGTGCTGGCTGCAGGCAGCTGGAGGTTAGTGCTGCTTCCAGGAATTGCTGCAGCAGCTTCGGGATGAGTGGGGCCAGACTGTCCAACAGAACACCTGAGCTTGGTTCTAAGGGCTGGGATTGGGTTTCTCCAGAATGGGATGTGCAGCCTTGGGTGTGCATGGTGATGGCCCCGCATCCCCAGTCCCTCTGCTCTGTGGCTTTGTGAAATGTCTGGATATCTGTATTTCATAGAGGTTTGTATATGAAGGATACATTTCCTTTGAAACTTCTTTTTAGTAGAAGAGGAGGCAGGATGAGGAGGAGACACAAACTTACCAGAAACTGTTTGCAGAGCATCCACCCTTCCTGCTCCCTGTATCACTACCAAAAAAGAAAAAAATTCTCCTTTAGGGAAGGAGGAAGCTGCAGGCTGGCTTCTGTCTGAGGCTGCTGACCTGGGCTGTGGTTTGGTGCTGGTGTCACCTCCTGTGTCCCATCCCACAGTGTAGTGGCTGTGCTGTGTGTTGCTGTGACCCTGGGTGCAGGATGCTCTCTGCCTCAGCGTGGCTGATGATATTAGGAAACCTAAAGCTTGTCATTATCGCTTCTTGCACATCTTGGGGGTTCAGATTTCCAGGAAAGAACACAAACCATCTGCAGCTGGTTTGGGTCTTGCTGCTGTCCCTGCAGCAGCGCAGTGAGCAGAACTGTGCTCATACTGTGCCCCTTGGCTGGGCTCTCTCTTTTCCCTGGTTTTTTTTTTTTTTCCATCAGAGCTCACTGTTGTAGGCAGATCCATGTTTGCAGGAAGGTCTGAGGCCTGCCGTGTGTGGATGGGTGAGCACAACCTGTGCCCACAGCCATGCCTGCTGCCCTGCAGGCAGCAGGGCTCCTGTGCAGCCACCAAAAGTGACGTGGCTCCTTCTGCACGAGCCGGATGTGTTCCCCGCCAGAGCCTTTTTAAGAAAGTCACTTGTGGAGTTAGAAATCCCCCACTGCTGCGCAGCGCTTGGTTTCCCTCTTGAGATGCTGCCAAGTTGCACTTCAGCCAAAGAGGAAAGGTGCTGGTGCTGGGGTGAGACAGCAGCCCCATGCACCCATTCCACTTCTGCTTGTGAAACCCACGCTGCTGTGGGGCGTGCTGAGTGCACACATGCTTGTTTCAGAGGCTTTGGAGGTTTCCTTGGTCTCTGCAGCTAAACCTGATCACCCCATGATATTGTCACCTTGGCTGCCTTGTGCCACCCTCACATCCATGGATTGCTGTCCCCAGTGGTTTGCTGCTTGCAGGACCTGAGTGCAGGTGCAGTGCAGCTCTGTGCAGGTACACAGAGACCAGCTCCGTCCTCTGCTCCTTTTGGCTGCACTCATTTCCCTGAGGGCTGGCAGCAGCAGCACGCTGCCAAAAAAGGAGGCAGCTGAGCACGCTTTGTACTGCAGCTTTGCAGCCTCTCCAACCCATCCTGTCCATGTTCAGGGTCAACCCTTAATGACCTTTGGCTTTGAGCATCCTCAGCTTGCTGGGGGGCAGCTGGCACTGGTATGGCTGTGCCCCACGGAGGCACTCCCCTGCCCCACAGCAGCTTGCTGGAGGGCTGGCTAGCTGTGCTGCTGCCTGGTGTGGTGATGGTGGCTGAAGGAGGTGCTGCTGGAAATCACGGGTGCACTTCCACAGCAATTGCTGATGTGTGCTTTGAGTGCTCCCCTCCAGCTGCTCTCCTGTCCGTGCTGCTTCTCCTCCTGCGTGCCACTTTCCTGCAGGAGCTCACCCTTGATTTTGGGTCCCCGCAGCAGCATTTCTTGTTGAGTGACCGTGGGTTTCCCCGGGGATTTTCAGCCGTTCCCCGTATCGTGTCGCGCAGCTTTGACGTTGCACCATCTCCTCCCAGCTCTGCACTGCATCCTGCTCCTCTTCCCCAAAGTGCTGCTTTCAGGCTCAGCCCTGAGAAATTAAAAAATAATAATATTGTCCTTTTATTATTATTATTTCTGTTTTAAAATGGAAACAGTTCTTGGAAGCGCTGAGTGCGACCCAGGCACTGAGTCAGCCCCCGGGGCTGAGCTGGATGCTCAGCACCAGCATCAGGGTGCAGCCTTCCTGAGTGCTGTGCAGGGATGTGGGTGCACCCCACGTTGCTCCTTTCCTTTGTCCCAGCTGTATGTGTGGATGTAACCTGGGGAGAAATGGGGTTAAAAGCAGCCGGTGAGACCATTGGGTCTGCAAGGCAGGAATACTTGTGCTGCTACAGATGGGGTTCAGGTGCTGTGGGATTTCCTGCCCCAGCAGTGATGCTGGCAGTGACAGATGGTGCTCCCAGCACCACTCCTGCAGGGCACTGCTCCCAGGAGTTGCCCTGCAGCTGCTTTGCACTGGGGTTTTGCACGGCTTCTGCTGCACAGCTGCTTTGCTCTTAGTGCATGTGCAATGTATCCTGTCATGCCACAGTGCAAATCCAGCTGGGGGATGCTTTTGAGCTTTTAGGGTCAGACTGGGCTGTGCTGGTGGGTTTCCCTGAGTAGAGTGGTTGCGGTCTGTGTGTTTTAGGATTTAGTGTGGGTCATTGAACCCCAGGCTCTGCTGCTAGCCCAGAGCATCCACCAGGTGTCCCTGGCTCCATCCACCCTTGGGGGTGCTGTGTGAGCAGGGAAAGGATGGGAGAGGGCCTGGGAGCAGACTGCTGTTGAGCTCATTGCTGTTGTTAAGGGTGTGCTCTTCCCCTCATTGAAGTCCAGCAGGGAGTGGTGGGTGAGGTTTTGAGCTTTGATTTCCCAGAGCCTGGCAGTGGGGTGGTGGCCGTGGGCACTGACACTCAGTGGGGTCAGCTCTGAGGAAAGGGCATTTCCCAGCCATTGCTTTGGGGCTGCACGAGTTCCTGGAGCATCTCCATGCTGTGCTAGGGGCATCTTTGTTCAGCAGTCGTGGTGCTGAGGGCGGACATGGCAGCGTTGTCCCCCTTGGGGTCAGGCAGTGCCACCCGAGAGCAGCTCCGCGTCAGCATCCTCTGTGTGCTGATGATCTCTGCTTGAAACCGTATCCCGGGAACGGGGCAGCTCCCAGAAAATACCTTCCACAGTCCTCCTGGGATGCGTGTGAGCACTATTTAAACTCAGAGCTGCTCATGACGT
This sequence comes from Odontophorus gujanensis, assembly GCA_013399175.1. NCBI lineage: Eukaryota > Metazoa > Chordata > Aves > Galliformes > Odontophoridae > Odontophorus > Odontophorus gujanensis. The sequence continues at coordinate 39,480 of VXAB01003237.1, read as the reverse complement.
TGGTATGTGCCTTCACCTCGACCTCTGACTTTTTTTTTTTTTGTGCCCGTGCTGAGCAGCGCTGCTTTTTACGGGGGGGTTGGCGGGGGGAAGGGATGAGCAGCGATGCTGTGCTGCCCTCCGTGCACATCCATGCACAGAAGTGGGCGATTCCTCCACCCCTCCTACACTATCTCCAAGCGAACTCCACGCGGCCGTTTATATTTCACCAGCAGAGACGCTGTCCCAGTTGTCACCCGGGAATAGCTGCCGGTATTGTCATGGAACAATATTTCCTCTATTTGTTGTGGTAATGGTTGTTAGTGGCGCAGCAATTAGCACAGCACCTGCAGCACACAGTAACCCGGTGTTACTGCTGCCGGCACCGAGCGTGGCTGCAAGCGTTTGCATCCCCCGTGTCCCCCCCTGCATGCGTTGGGCTGTGGGATTGCCTCGCTTTGAGCACCGTGCTGGGGTGGGCACCGTGCTGAGGGGTGGTCTCTGGGGACTGGCGGTGGAGAGGAGGTCCCAGTGAGAAGGGTGGGATGGAATGGGGTGCGCGGTGCCGACACTGCATTTCAATGGCTCCCGGAGCTTCTGACACCCCCCCATCCCCCCCTCCCTTCTCCCCGGTTTCCTGTTGACGTCACCGCTATTTCACCGCTGTGCAGTTTGTACAACTGTTGGAGCTTTCGAGTGTAATCGGAGCGGAGCTGCTGCTCTTGGCTCGCAGGGTCCCTGTGCTGCAGGCTGCATCCATCCGTGCGGCAAGCTGAGTGTGCTGAGCCCGCTCCTTTCCCCACCTCCTCAATCCCACCCCCCACCCCCCAGCACTCCCCGCTGCAGGGTGTGTGCCGTTTCTCTTCTTCATTTCTGGGAAACCATGGACAAGAGGCAAGGTACGTGTTGCAACTTCCAAACAGCGTGCTGGAGGCGAGCAAAGGGCTGGTCCCGGTGCTCAGAGGGGACAGTGCCACTCCTTGGGGTCAACCGGTGCAGATTTCAATCTTTCTGCTTGCTCGGGTTGGGGGGGGTGGGCTCTGCATTTGCAGCCCAGCGTTTCTATTTTTGCGGCCAGACATCTATTTTTAAAGCCCTGCAAAACCTGCTTTTTTTGCACGGGGCTGAAACGCTGCATCTCCATTGCACGGGGCCAGCAGTGCTCAAGGAAACTCTTCCAGGGCAGTGCTTGTTCCCAGCAGCCTTGCACACCTGTTGCAGCAGAGTCAGCACCTTGCTACCTGCAGGCAGCTTGCTGCTGCCCGGAACCTTATTCCCTTACTGCTCTTCATTTGGGGGGTGGTTGCATAATACTTATTACTTCTTTTTTCCCTTTTGACTCTTCCTCTGCAGCACTGGGACCCACCCTTGAGCCCTCCGTGGGTTGAGTGGGGGTTGGATGTACTCCAACCCCTTTCCCAGCATCAGCACAGCCCTGCAGCAGGGCTGGACCTGGAGCCCAGAGCTGGGAAGGTTTGATTTCAAAGGTCGGCTCAGGCAAACAGCCGTATTGACAGTGCTGCAGGTTGTCCTGCTTGCTTCTCTCCACCCACACGGAGAGTGAAGGAGAAACCTGCTGGGGAGAGGTGTGGGGGAACCAGGCTGGAGTCGTGGTAGCTGAGATTTGAGGGTTTTGGTGACGAATGAATGTGGTTCCAGGAAATATCAGCTCTTAGCTGGTGGAGATTGCAGTGCAAGGGGAAAAAATATATGCCAGTTTCTTTTTTTCTTTAGGAGGAAATGGGGACTTTCTTAGCATAGAGGATGTAGTTACGTGCTTGTGGCATCACGTGGTGACAAGTGTGGCCACGCTGGGGACTTCGGTCAGCTTGTGTCTCCAGTGCAGTTCTGAGAGGGGCAGGGATGTGTCCCTGGGCTGCCCCGTGCACATGTTGTCACTTTGAGGCTGTGGAAGTGTCCTCAAGCTGCTGCAAGCAGTGGGAAACACAGGTTCTGTGCTGCACCTTCTGTCCTGCAGAAGCCCTGCAGAACGAGAGCATCCCCTTGCTTACAGGCGATGGGGAGCATTCTCCTCATCCCAACTGTGGGAGGGAGGTGCTGGGAACCTGGCAGCTGGTGGGGAGTGGGGGCACTGGGATTGAATTGCAAGGTTGTGCTGTTCCCATCCCACTGCACAGCGTTCCTCTGGCAGCAGGCATGCCAGGCTGGGCAGTGGGATGGGGCTGCTGTGATGAGTACAGGCAGAGCTGCAAGATGTAGTCCTGCTTTGGCTCCCAGAAGTTTGGGAGCAACATCCCAGAAGGAGGGTGGTGTATTTTCTTTTTGTTGGTATGGGTTTTCTCGCCCATGGAATTGGTGCTTCAGTAGCTCTAGGAAGTGCTTTTTGGGGCTGGGCACAGCCAGGGGGAGGGGAATGCTGCTGGCCCTGCAGAGTGGTGCTGCAAAGCTCAGGGCAGTGTTTTGGGGCTGCTGGGGCACAGAGCTCTCCTTGCAGCTGAGTGTGGGCTCTGCTTCACAGGGTATGACCAATGCACAGAGACGTTGTGATCCTCCTGTGTGGTGCAGGGACATCACACAGGGGATCTCCCTGTCCTACACAGAACCATTCATCTGTGCTTACAAATGCTGAGTGTGTAAAGGTGTGTGCATGGATCCCAACCCTGAGCTCCCCGTGACCCTGATCCATGGGGCAGATGCTGCAGCCTCTAGCACAGTGTGGACCCTGCTCCCTCTGTGTGAGTCACTGCTGTGCTCCAACCCAGCGCTGTCAGGGAGCTGCACAGAGGGAGCTTTGTGCTCCTGCTGGGGGTTACTATGGCAATTGGGGAGAGGGAGAGCAAACAGATGCTGCAAAATAGCAGCCAGAATGGGGGGGGCATTTCAGGGCTTGGTATGAAAGGCCAGGCTGTGCCATGTGAAATGGGAGGCAGATTCAGGGTGTTCAGTTAGTGCTGCCCAGGGCATGAGCCAGCAGGAGGTGGGGGTGCACGCTGAGTCCAACCTGGGGTTGGTTTGAGTGCATCCAGCAGCTCCACATGCACACAGTAATGCAGACACACTGCTGTCTGTGTCTTGGGATGGGTTTGCATGCCCTGTGGACCTCCCCCTCCCACTGGCTGCAGGAGTGTGCTGCATCCCCATGTCCCAGCTCTGTGCCCTGCCCTGGCTGCAGGAAGGGAAGGCACTGCTGAACCAGAGGGCAAGGTCTTGCATTTGGCTGTGCTTTGTGTTTGCTCAGCCAGGTATTTTGCAGTGCTCTCTGTGCAGGACTATTTATAGCTCTCTGTCTCATCCCAGCTGGGTATGGGATTGAGAACAACCACGCAGAGCAGGTGCTGAGACACACAAGGGACTTGCAGGGCTCTGGGGCTGGTTCTGCAAACCACAGCAGCCCTGTATCCCTGTGGGGCACCCAGGCAGTGGAGCAGGACTGTGGCTCCTTCCTGTTTCAGTGCAAGGTCTCAGCTTGTGCATGCTGATCCTGGTGTGGCTGGCAGCTCCTGCTCTGTGGTTCCCCTTGGTGGCACATGGGGGTGTTCCCCTTTAGGATCAGAATTGCTGCTTGCTGTATGTGAGATCTGGTGGCTGTTGTCCTGATGGCACAGAGCAGAGCTGGCTGCTCCTCTGGCATACACGCAGGGTCTGTCCCTTCCTCGCCCAGCTGGGAGCATGCTGAGAAATGATCAGTGGTTTCCAATTGGTGGTTTTCTGCTGGGAGCACAGTGGGGTGCTATCATGGCCCTGGGCATGGCCAGTGGTGTGAGGACATCTGGTGGCTGTGCAGCCCAGGACAAGGCCGGGTGCCAGCTGCCCTGTGGCATGTTTCTCCGCTTCTGTCTGGGACTATAAGGGATGTATTGGGTGCTTTGAAGTGTGAGCTCTGACCCAGTGTTTCCCTGCTCTCTTTCAGATTCCAAGGGATCCCTGGAGCCACACAAACCAGGTGGGTGCCCTACAGACAGAGCAGCTTCACCCCCAAAAGAGGAACCCTTAATGGCCACGGGGGTTGAAGGGTGCTTTGGGGTGGCTGGGAGCAGGGCAGGGTGTGAGAGCTGCAGAGATGTGCTGCAGCCCTGGGTCTGGTGGCTGCAGCTGCGGGGTGCTGAAAGGAAGGAAAGCTTAAAAATGCCCATCACTCATGTGTGTGTCTTCTCTTGCAGTGAAAGGCAAGAAGAAGCTGAGAATAACATGTCCTCCCATCAAACAACCTCCTGTCAACACCACGTGAGTGCCTGCTCCTGCAGCCAGTTCTTAGAGCTGCATCGAGCTGTCTCAGGCCATGTGGCCATAGAAGTGTTACATCATCTGGTTGGGGTTTTTCAACTGGAGCTCTGGCTTCTCAGTGACGAGTATGAGTACACACACATACATGCTGTCTGCCCCCAGGAGCTGCCTTCTGGGCTAGGACCTGAAGCAGGAGCAGGGGTGAGGGTCCTGCCCTCAGCTGGTGGCATCCCTCACCCCGTGCCTTGGCCCACATGAGTTGCTCATGTTGGTGCAAGGAAGAGATGGAAGCTTTGTTGTTCCCTGCTGCTCTGCTTGGCACTGGTGCCTGGCTGCATCTCAGGCACTGGGATTTCTCTGTGCCCTGTTTGCTGCTGCTTGGTATGTTGTTATTCTGTGGGGAGGTGGGGGGGAGGACAGGACCAGGATGACAGCGCTTGGTTTGAGAAAAAGCAGAAAGCTGAAGTTCCTTCTCTGCAGTGCATCTCCACTGCTGAGCTCTGCCTGCTCCAGAGAGCCACGATGCTGCGAGGGAGTGGTGAATCCCTCACTGGGGGCACATCCCTGAATCCCCAGGCAGGGCAGATGGACTGGAGCTGAGAGCTCCTTGCTAGCAGCATCCTGCATGCAGAGCTGTCTCCTTCTCATTCTCCAGTGTCTGAGTTAGCCCTGGAGCAGATGTCGGCTGCAGTTTGCAGGGTGCTTGCACGCCCAGAGCAATCCTGTTCAGACTGGTGCCAGGTCCCTACTATTCCTTTTCTCTGCACTTTCCAAGGCGTAATGCAAATATTTGCACAGTGCCAATGCTTTTGCTGCAAGCCTGAGTACTTCCTTGAAGCTGCTGCAGTGCTCTGGTAGGAATGAGGATGCTGAGGAGATTGCACAGTTCCCAACCTGACAGTGTCAGAGGAGTTGAACATAGGAGCAGGGCAAAAAGGGTGAAAGTAGAATGTGTGCCTAAAATCCCATACTGCCAATAGCAGAGAATGGGAAGCCACTGGGGGAGGAAAAAACTATAAAGGAAGACTTTTGCCTGCATGATGTTGTGCAAAGTGTGACGCTGCTGGCTGCTCTGCATGCCAGGCTGCCTGGAACAGGCTGTCAAGTGTACACAAATGACTCAGTGCAGAGGAATTACCTGTTGTTCCCTAGGTGTGTTTGGGGCTACGTGGCCATGCTGTTACAACACCTGCCTGTCAAAACACGACAGCTGCATTGCTCCCCGCATGGGGAGGGTTTTTTAGCTTTGATGCAGCCTCACCTCACTGCTCCCTGGGCCCCTGCTGGCTCTGTGGGTGGTGTTGGCTCAATGAAAGCCTTTGGGAGCGTTTGGAGGGGGCTGGTGTGCACCCATAACAATGCACTGTGGGAAGCAGTGACCGAAAGCACCTGGGGGCACACGAAACCTGGCACTGGAGAAGGGGGTTTTGAGGCTGTGCTTCATTCTGACTCCCTCTCTCCTTGCAGACCACCAAGGAACCTGGACTCCAGAACCTTCATCACCATCGGAGACAAAGTATGTGTTGATGTTCTTGCTTCCAATTCTGTTTGCCTCCTGTATGGGAGTAATACGGATCACACTGCTGTGACAACTTGTCAGATCAGATCTTTGTGATCCCAAGCATCCTTTAAGCCCCATTGCATCCTCCTGGTGCAACCTCATGGGATACATCTTAGGAAGGGTGTGAGGTGTCCTTGAGCAGGACCTTTCCCCTGTTGGCTGTGGGGGTATTGAGGGCATCAGGGAGATGGGCACGTGTGGGGTGAGGCTTTGCCCTTAGTGGGATCCTGCTCCCTTGACAGCTTCCTCACTTGCACCCAGCCTGGCTGCTCTGTGCTGTCCCAGCCCACGTCCCCGTTGTCCTCGTTGCTGCTGGCATCCCATCAGAAGCTGTGCTCAGAGCTCTTCTCCAAATCCTTCCCAAGCAGCCTGATGAAAAACACTGCTAGAAATAGCTGCCACCTCCTTTTTATTTCATTCTCTTGTTACAGGCTCTCCTGGGACTGCAAGCTACCTAAAAATATGGTGCATTGGGTCAGTCCCATCCTTGGTGCAAGGTGTTAGGTTTTGAGGGGACAGAAGCAGCCTGGACTGGGTGCAGGAGCAGCCCCACTGCTGGGGTTGTGTTCTGGCTGTTGCGTGTATTAGTTGCTCAGGGAGAGGCTGTGTGCAGCAGCCTGGGCACAGTGCATGCAGTGGGAGAACTGCAGCCTGGGGGCAGCTTTGCAGGCTGTGCCCTCCCTGCAGTGCATTGTTCTGAGGGGTTATGCATCTGTGCTTTGCATGCTCTGAGCTCTGCAGCTCAGGTTTGCTCTGGGTGCTGAAGAACAGCACAACATGGGATTGAAGGAGTGGTGGGTGCAAAGGCAGCTTTGGGTTGTGAGATGAAGGGTGACCATCTGATCTATGTGGAGCAGAGGGTAAGGGGTGCTGTGTGGGGTTTTGTTCTGTTGGTTCATCTCAGCATCTGGGCAGGGCCGTGCTGGTTCCTGGAGTGTGCTGGGAACTGCCAGCATCTGGGGAAGCCTGCGGGTAAATGCCAGGAACAAAAACACAATGCCCTGGAACAATCAGAGAACACGTGTCCTGAAAAGCACCACTAGGTCCTTCCTGGAGGCCCCTGCAGAAGCTGTGAGCCTGCACTGTGCCTCTGCCCAGGGCAGTGAGGTGAGGGCTGTGTGAGCCCCCCCCCATAGCCCCACTGGATCCTCTGTCCCACGTGGGTCAAGCTGCTGCTTCCCCATGCCACACAGCATAGCTTCCTACTGAGCTCAGCCCCAGACCTCCCTCAGCTGCCCATCACCCCTATCTGGCCCGAATTAGTGGGGCTGGTGGCTAATGTGGCCACCAGCCTGGTAGCCCTGGCTCCCAGCACACTGCTGCCCTTCTCTTCTGGGTGCAGCACTGCTTCCAATGCTGTGCAGTGCTTTTCTCACCCTTTGCTGCTGCTGGGTCAGTTTGGCATCCCGGTGTTATTTTTGTTCCCTGAGACCGGAGGGAAGCTGCAGGCTGGATGAAGTCCTGCCCGGTTGAAAGGAGGTCTGTAACTTATTAAAAGCGATGAATGCAGCCTCCAAAAATAGCCCATGTCTCACTCCAGCAGCATAAGCCCTTCCCAGCAGAGCAGACAATTACAGGGCAACGCGTGTTGGAGGAAACTTGTCTGTGGGATGTGCAGAAACTCACTGCCAGAGAGGCACTGAGCGTTGGGACCCTTCCAGCAACACTGTGCCCTTTGGCTAATCCCAATCTCTAGCTTAAAAGGGGTATTCAGTGAACCCCAAGGAGCCAAAAATGCATCCCTGTGGTGGGCTGCTGGGATCCTGTAGGTGACGTGGTTTGGGTGTGCTCTGCATGGGTGAAGTGCAAGCAGTGAACATTGTTTTTGCAACTGATGTGCTGCTGCCTGGTTTTTGTTTGATTTTTATTTCATTGCTCCTTACAGAACTTCGAGGTGGAAGCTGATGACCTGGTGACTATTTCGGAGCTGGGCCGTGGGGCCTATGGGGTGGTGGAGAAAGTGAGGCACGCGCAGAGCGGCACCATCATGGCTGTGAAGGTGAGGATGGCTTCCTCCTGGTGGGGCAGGGGGGCTGTGGGGACAGAATGGGGACAGAGATGGAGGCTTTTTGGGTTTGGCAGCCACCTGTGTCCCCTTGCAGCCCAATGTGGCACTTAGGTGGTATTGTCTGTTATGGTGGTGTTTGTAAGAGGGCATCTAGGCATCTCTGAGGGGTGTGCTGGCTGCACAACTCCACCTACATCAAAACCAATTTTTTTCTTAATATTTCTCAGAGGATCCGTGCCACTGTGAACACTCAGGAGCAGAAGAGGCTGCTGATGGACTTGGATATCTCCATGAGGACAGTTGACTGCTTCTACACCGTCACCTTCTATGGAGCCCTATTCCGAGAGGTGGGGGGCTGCTCCTGCACAGCTCCTCGTGTCTGTGCGAGTCCTCTGAAGGCACAAAACTGTCACAAACCACCTCTGTTTCCTACAGCCAAAGTGGGCTGTTTGAGATGGTGCAAAGCCCAGCTGTTTCAGCAGGTCCCTTTGCACGGGTTAGCAGGTGCCAGAGCACATTGACTGTGGGCTGGGCTGGATTTCAAGGGCCACCCGTGGAAGTGGCTGTGAGGGCTGTGTGAGGTGGTACATGATGGGTGGTACATGGTGGGCATCAATGCCCATTGCTATCAGGTGCATGCTGGTGTGTGGTCAGCAGTGGCTGTACCTCGGGGACACTGGGTTCCCCTGGGTGGAAGCACAGAGTCCCTCTGTCTGTCACCACTATGTCCTTTGGTCCTGGGAGGGATGGTTGTAGAATTCCCTATAGCTGCTTTCTCTCCTCCTGCAGGGTGATGTTTGGATCTGCATGGAGCTCATGGACACTTCCCTGGATAAATTCTACAAGAAAGTACTGGAGAAGAAGAAAACCATCCCAGAAGACATTTTGGGGAAAATGGCTGTGTCTGTGAGTGCCTCTTGAGTTTTGTGCACCCCCCTCAAGCTTTGCACACTCCTCATGCACTGTGGTTTGCATTCCTATTGGATTTACTGAGTGCTGAGCTATGTGTGGCTGATGGTGCTCTCTTGCTCTGTTTGTCTGCAGATTGTACGAGCTCTGGAGCATCTGCACAGTAAACTGTCCGTAATCCATAGAGGTGGGTGCTGAGTGGGATTCATGTAGTGTGCTGCAATACCAGCCTTGCAGTACCTAATGGGAAGGCTCCTTCCAAGGAGATGTGTGGTGTGTGCCTCTGGGATGCTTACAGTTGGGGTCTGGTGGACACACCTGGATGCCCCAGGCCTGTTCCAGAGGTGTATCCTTCACACATCTTCTTACTTGATGTTCTCTTCCTCCTTTCCACGTGAGGGGTTGGATATATTGACTGATTTTCTTGCAGACTATATTTCTGTAGGCATCTCTGTCTCCCTCTGAGTACTGAGATGTGTTGCAGGCAGCACTTGAGGACAAAATCCCATAGCCTTCCTGGCGGGGGAGTTCTGGCAAAGGGAGAGCTGAAGAAGACCTTGCAAATCACTGATGGGCATTGTAACAGCCAGGTTTCATCTTAACATGAAACTTGCTCTACATCTTAACACAGTTCGTTGTGTACTTGCACACCAGGTCACAATGGTCCTGAGATGAGCTGTCCTGAGAGCTTGGTTGAATTTTCAAGGCTGTGTTGGATACATAAGTTGCCTCTTAGGAGCTGGATGTTGGCTCCTCAGTGGTTTATTTCAACTGCAAAAGGGCCAGAGGGGGGTTTGTTCCTGTTTTCCCTCCCCAAACTTCTCTCAGGTCATTGGAGAGTTCCCTGTGCTGTCCCAGGCCCCATGATATCTCTACAAAGGCCCCATCTGTTCTCTCATGTACACTCTTGTAGATGTGAAACCTTCCAATGTGCTCATCAACAAGGAGGGACATGTGAAAATGTGTGACTTTGGGATCAGTGGCTACTTGGTGGACTCAGTGGCGAAGACAATGGATGCTGGCTGCAAACCATATATGGCTGTAAGTGTGCTTGTGTGCAACCCATCCAGCCTCACCTCAAGGAGGCTGCTGCTTAGAAAACAGTCTTCATTTACCTCTGTCCTGAGGTTGAAACCATTACAGTGTGCTCTGGGTTTCCTGCCTCAGCAGAGCCCTGCAGGGTTGAGGTTCCTCTCCCTGTAAGCCCTGCTATTTAATAGACTCATAGAATCATTTAAGCTGGAAAAGACCATTAAGATCATCTAATCCAACCATCCCCTTGGATTGGAAGGCTAGGAAGGCTGCTCCTGGCTAGAAAATGCCGAGGCTTTCCTTGGAAGGATCATTCCATTTCATCTGCCATCCATGGCACTGGTGTGGGGGAATCCTGCTCCTGGGGCAGGCACCCTGCTGCAGGGATGATACAGGGGAGGAGGGAGTGCTTGTGGAGGTGATGTGGAGTGAGACGTGGCTCTCCCTGGTGCTTGCAGATGTAACCTCAAGCCCTGCCTTTGTGGGGATGTGAGCCAGGGGAATCTGCCCAACTTGGGTTTTGGAGCCAGAGTTCGGTCGTGTGTGGTTTGCACTGTGAAAATGAGACAGAGCTGTAATATCTTCCGTTTTGCTGTTGCAGCCAGAAAGAATAAATCCTGAGCTGAACCAGAAGGGCTACAACGTGAAGTCGGATGTCTGGAGTCTGGGGATCACAATGGTAATGCAGAGGGCGGGTGCCAGCACTGTGATGTTGGGGGTTGGGGTCTGCTCTGGGGGTTCCAGCCTTGGGGTGGTACGGATGGTTAGCAGCAGCTCTGCCTGTGGGGCAGCTCACAGCAGCCGACAGGAAGGGGAAATGCTTTCAGTTCCAAAATTGCAGCTGCTCAGGATGGTTCCCTTGCCTCCTGCAAGAAATGGATCTTTTAGAAAGCAGCTGAAATCTTCTGGCACAGGAGGACAAAGGAAATCCCAGTGCTGGCTCAAAGGGAGTGCTGCCTGGGAGCAGTTCTGCTTTCCAGGAGAACTGCATCTCTTGCTTAGGCTACTTCCGTGAAGTTTTCCTGCACCTTTTTAGCTGTGACCTTTGTTTTGGGCACTGTCTCCTTGCATCTGTGTGTGCTGCACAGCTCTCTGACGAATATTCCCTCTTGGTATCCCCATGCTGTGCGGAGCAGAGCTGGGCTGCCTGTAAAAGTGATCAGCTCCGACTCTCCTGTGAGGTGTAGGAAGCTGTGGGGTGGGAGACTGTGGCAATGACGAAATCTCTGAACTCTTCCAGCACTGGATGGGAGAGGGGACTGTGCTGAAAGCCTGCCAGCCTGCAGCTGTATGGAGCCCCAACCTCATTCCCTATAATATCATCCCCCTGGGCTGGCTTCCTGATTTTTTATTTTATTTTATTATTATTTATTTCTGGAGGGGTTTGATTGAAAACTAGCCCTCTTTAGGGCTGTTGAGCTGCAGGGCTGATCCTAGCTTTATTCATTTCTCACATCCTATCCCTTGGCTTGAGGCGCCCAAGAGCTCCAGTGGGCTTTTTCCTGCTGGAGTGGATGATGAAGCAGGGATAGCTGCAGTGGTTTGGCAAAGATCTTCTTAAGTTATATTCTAAAGCTTGTTTTCTCTTGGGTTCGTGGATCTCTTTGTGCCTAGCTCAGCCTGCAGCCCAGAGGGTGGGTTATGGTGAGAAGAGCACTCCAGAAATCATTGCAGAAATAGCATCTGTGCTGCTTTTATTATCTTTTTAAATAACCCCGTTTTACATACATTTTTCTGCTTCCTGTAAATGCATTAATTTGCTGAGCAGGCCTCAAAAGGAAGTACTGTTTGCCTCTAGGTCTGTGTATTTAAAAAGGGAGGGAAAAAAAAAAAAAGGCAGTATGACCCAAATTGAAAATGGTTTGTTAGGTGGGAAGTTTTCCATCTTGAATTTGAACTTGTGCAGCCTCTGCTGTGGGGCAGCCCTGGTATCTCATGGTGTCCCTGTCCCCAGATCGAGCTGGCCATCCTCCGCTTCCCCTACGAGTCCTGGGGCACCCCGTTCCAGCAGCTCAAGCAGGTGGTGGAGGAGCCCTCACCCCAGCTGCCTGCAGAGCGATTCTCCAAGGAGTTTGTGGACTTCACAGCACAGTGGTGAGTGCAGCAGAGGCTGAGCTGCTCTGTGGTGTGAGCAAGGTGTGGGGCTGGAGCCTGTTCGTCCCCTCCTTGCCATACTGAGCTGGCGTATCCGCTGCAGAGGGAATGGGTTTTGTTGCCCGAAGGGGTTTTGCTCTCGACCTGACTCATCCAGGCTGCTTGGAAGGCACAGAGGTTTCTCTTCCCGTTTTACCATCAGTGCTGCTCAAGTGTTGGTGGTTTCTGGCAAAGTGGCAGTGAAACAGTGCTCTGACAGCAAGTGGGTGCCTCTGAGTGAACCTGGTTTGTGGTTTTGTGGGTTCTGTGTGCAGGAGCTGCTCCCTTTGAGTGCCCCCTGCTCCTGGCCTGCTTGGAGGTGCCACCAAGCCCTGGGAGAGGTGGTGGGAAGCTGCCTCCTCTCCTTCCCAGCAGGGCTGCATCCTGCTGGGCTTGGCAAAACCCCAAATCTGCTCTTGTGGTTCCCTTCCTGGGTGCTTCAGGGCCATGTGGTTCAGCTTAGAGGGAGAGGAGTGGTTGCTGCCCACCCAAGGTGAGGTGTGGTGGGGGGAAGGGGGAGGTCCCTTCTGGTAGGCCACACATAGGAAAAATAGTAAGAAAAGATCCTGCAGCCTTTTTTCTTCTTCTTTTTTTTTTTTTTCCCCTTCAGTTTAAGGAAGAACCCTGCTGAGCGAATGAGCTATCTAGAACTTATGGTAAGTGTGGGGCCATCTCTGCTGGCCTTCATCTGACACATAAAATGCATTATTGCCCTGGGCAAATAATGTAGTAGGACATGGGGGTGATTTCCAGGAAAATAACAGGAAACAGATAACAGGAAAATGCTCTGCACCAGAGGGCAGTGCTCCTGGAATGGGCTGCCTAGGGCAGCAGACCTGGCCCTGCATTGCCAGTGTTCAGTGCTGGGACACTGCTCTCAGTCACTGGGTTAGGATGGTGCTGTGTGGGACCAGGAGCTGTGTTTGATGGCCTCTGTGGGGCCCTTCCAACTTGGGATATTCAGCAATCAAGGCCAGGCTTTCTAGATGTTTTCTCTTATTGTCCCACCTGCTCTTGGAGTGTTTAGATCAGCCACCCCAAATGGTGTTAGTGCAGCTGGGGTTAAACCCAGAAACACCAAACCTGAAAGCATTCAGCTTTGAGCTGAAGGATGACATCCATGGGAGCCTGCAGGGGATGCTGGTGTCCACTTGAACCAGCACAGTGACACCCCTGGAGCTGCTCCCTGCTGGGCCATGACTGATGCCTTGCTTCTTGTTGCCAGGAGCACCCCTTCTTCACCCTACATGACACCAAAGAGACTGATATGGCCTCCTTCGTGACAGAGATCCTTGGTGATGACTCTTAACTGGAGCCCCCCTGCTCCATGCAGTCCCCACGGAGGAGCAGATGTGGACTCGAGTTCGTGGTGGTTTGCACAAATGGTGTTTCTCAGCCCCTGGACAGCTCTGGGCACGGTCCCATCACAGTGTCTTTTCTCTTTGCCTGAACTCTTCGAGGAAGAGCCTTGGAAGCCAACACCTTCACCCCCCCAACCGCTGCAGACATGGGGAGGGGACAGTGTCCACAGTGCCGAACCTTGGCATGGTGCATGGGGAACTTCTGCCTTTCTTCCCCTTTGCCTGGGGCTGGCAAAGAGAAAATGCTGCTGTGCTTCCCCGTCCTCATCTGCCCCAGGCCCCTTCCCCAGCATTTCACCTGGCTCTCTGCCTCACTTCCTGAGCAGCATTTCAGGAGGCTGCAGGGCTCCATGGGTACACAGATATCCCTGCACGAAGCCATCCTGATGACCTCTGGGTGCCTCTACAACACAGCACCAGGCCTGGCACCCCCTTCACTGTGTGCTCCACCGCCCCTCTGAAGAGGAATAAAAGCAATTTCCTCCCAGCACACCCCACCATGAGCAGCAGCCCCTCCTCTCTTGCTTCCTCCATGCTTCTTCTCCTCTTTGCTCACCCTGGAGCTGCACAGTGCTGGAGAGCATGGGGCTCATGGGCATCCACCACCGCTCCTCCTGCAGGGGGATGCTGCCCCACCTCTCCATCCTCTTCTCCCTTTGGGGCTCGCGTAAGACCTCACACTGTGAACCCCCCCCCCATCACTGCCTCCATCCGTGGCCCCTGTGTCAGCCCCACCCCCCAATGGCCCAGTGCAGGGGCTGCTGCTGGTTGTACATTTTGTGTCTATATATAATGGACTTTGTAACATGTTTCCGGGTTTTACTTGCTATAAATTAAAGCCCTTCTGTGTGGGTGGGAGGAGGGAGGAGTGCTTCCTTCTCTGCTGAGGAATCTGCTGTGAGCCCTGATGTGTTCCCAGAGCAGCACGTGTTCTGTCCGCTGTGTGGGGCCGTGGGTGAACGCACTGCTGTGGGGTTTTTTTAATTAATTTTAATAGATAAGACTTTTCAGAGGGATTTTTTCCTTTTCTAATATATGTATTTGTGTGTGTGTGCTATATATATTATATATTTTTAAATCAACGTTGCTTGTTTGAATGTGTATGTGGCCAGCAGTTCTGCTGCAGTGCCTGGTAATTTTCTGACTGGGTTTGGGTTGGTGGTTGAGGTTCCTAGAAGACAAACTGCCCTAAGATTTAAAAAAAAAGAAAAAGAAATGCATCTATTTTTTTAATTGAATCTTTTAAAAGAGAAGCAACAACCCCAACCCCCTTTTCCTGCTCTTCCTGCCCTGGAGGTGTGGATGTGAGGGTGTGCTGTCATCCCCCTGCTCAAGCACAATGTCCCGCTGACCCCACAGCCCTGCACCCTTTAGGATGGAGTCATGCTGGGCTGTGCCTGGAGATGTGGTTCAGCTCCCAGGGGTAGGGCTTGGGGCAGCACGCAGTGACTTTCCCCTGTGTCTCACCCCTGGTGCATGAGCCCATAGAAAACAGCACAGATGAACACAGCACAGTGTGGGCAAACCCCATTCAGCTTCAGACTGACCCTTAGCCCCCACCCCACCTCCTCATGCACAGTAATGTGGCTGATCCACCCCTCGATCCCACTCCCCAGAACACCCTGTGCTCTCCAAAACCACACATCACCAGCTGGGTAGGACAGCTTTGCAGCTGAGATGCACACTTGCAGGTTTTTCCGAAGTTGGTCACTTTGGGTTCCTTTTGATTCAGTCTTGAGCTTTTGTTTTTCCTCTTTCTCCTTGCTTTTCTCCTCCTGGAGAAAGTCCAGACTTAGTTTTGGGGAAGGGTAGCACCTGCCCTTTCGTGTACTGCGTGATAGCATGGTAAGGGGGTTTGGGACCCATGGATGGAGCTTTGCTGCTGGGCTGGGTCCTGCTGCTTGTGCCCTCCTGCCATGCACAGGGATGGCAGACCTGGTGCCCACCAGCTTGGCCTTAGGGTGGGAGAGAACATTAGGAAAAATGTCTTACCTGAAAGAGTGGTGATGCGTTGGAACTGCTGCCCGGGGAGGTGGTGGAGTCAGAACCTCAGAGGTGAACCGAGACACGGTTTGGTGTCGTAGTGGGGGTGGGTTGGGGTTGGCTTGTGGATCTGAGAGGTCTTCTCCAACCTGAGCGACTCCGTGGTTCTGATGCACCCCAGAGCCCCTCCAGCCATGTACTGAGTACAGTCTGTACCCATGAACCCCCCCCTTGTTTTCAATAAAACTCCCCCCAAAGCACCCGTGTGCCCTCTTCATTTGTTGGAGCATCCTCGTTGTGTCGTGTCCTCTCTCCTGGGCAGGGTGGGTGACAGCCAGGACCCCTTATGGGATGGTGACTCGGGTGCTTTATACCACTTGCAATTTTGGGGTACCTCAAGCTGCGGGCTNGATGCATGGGGGGAGTGAGAAGCCCCCAGGAGTTGGTCCGGCATGAGGAGTGGGTTCGGGGTGGAGGGGTGGTTGAGCGCTGAGCTTGAGGGCTCCTCGTTTCAATTAGCAGCTTAATGGCTGCATCGAGACCCATTAAACATGTATCAGTGCCTCCGAGGAGAGAACTTCAGCAGAAGCAGAAAATTCATCACATTGAGTTCCCCTATTAGGAGAAGAGGGTATATATATATTTTTTTCCTTTTTGTTTTTTTTCCATTTTTTTTTTCCCCGTTTGTCTCAAATATGAGCACAAAGAGCTTATTTCTGCCTGCTCTCTTCCCTGTGAGCACACGGTGGGGTGCAAGCAGGCAGTGCCCAAAGCAGGACAGCCCCTCGTAGCAGAAACAGTGCAGCTCATCACACCTCAGCCAGCCCAGGACAGGGGACATGGCACCATCTGGCCCTGCTCTATGCTAAGC
The DNA here is from genome assembly GCA_013399175.1 of Odontophorus gujanensis. Taxonomy (NCBI): domain Eukaryota; kingdom Metazoa; phylum Chordata; class Aves; order Galliformes; family Odontophoridae; genus Odontophorus; species Odontophorus gujanensis. The sequence goes on along the minus strand of VXAB01003237.1, from coordinate 23,458 downwards.
TGGCTGTGCCAGGCACCCAGTCCCCCCATCAGCCCATGCTGGTCATACTGGGAGCTGGAGCTGGTGGCGCTTCTGGAGAACTGATTGCAGGGAGCTCTCTATGTTATTTATTTTGCGTGTTTTTTCTTTCTTTCTTTCTTTCTTTTTTTTTTTTTTTTTCCTGAAGGTGGCTGGGGCTGTATCTAGGGCAGGGTTGGGTTTTTTTGGTTCAGGCAGCACGTGGGCTCCTTCAAGATCGATAGAGTAAATCAGTGAGCTCGCACAGGGCACTGGGTCGAGCGAGATGTGTTCCATCCTCCCCTAATAGCTGTCTCAGCCCAGAAACTTCCAGTGCTCCCGCTCTGGTAGCACCTAAGTGCTAATGAGCTGAAACTGCAGAATACCAATGAGACTTCAGCAATATGGATTACTCTCCTCACCCCAGCCAGGCAGCTGAGAAGCCCTGAAACCATCTTAGCTCGCCCCATGGTGCAGCCCATAGGGGAGGAGTGTCCTCAAAGTGAAGTGCATGGGGGTGGGAAGGGCTGTGCTGCCCGCAGGAGCTGCCCAGGATGCATCTCTCAGTGGCACCCTGTGTGCAGGTGGGTGCTTTGTTTTGGGGTGAGTGGAGCTCCAGTTTACCCATAGACATCCAGGTGTTCTCCCCGATAATTGGCCGTATATACACCCGAGTTTACAAGTTTTGCACTATTTTCACTGCTGTCTTGGGTGAAACACCTCCAAGCTCCTTCTCTCCATCTGGTTTGCAAGCCCAGCCCATGCAGGGGCAATGGGCCCAAAGCCTGGAGCTTTGGCTCTTTCTGAAGCTGCATTCTGCTGCCCACCCATAGGACTTGCAGTGGGGCCAATGGCAAATCCCCCATGTCAGGGTGCTGGGAAACCTCTGTGCACAGGACCCCAAAGCAAAGCATAAGGAGAAGTTGGGTGGAAGCTCCTACCCCGCCCAGCCTGTACAGCCCTCCTCTTGGCTCCATGTTTTTGCTGCTTTGGCAGAGGTGGGGGAAATGTGGGGGCTGCAGGAGGAGCACAGTGCAAAGCCTGAAAACATCGAGGATTGAAGCAAATACATCAGGGAGGTGCTGGGATCCCCACAGAGCTCACCTCCCACGCAGGACCCTCCAGCTTTGCCCAGGGTTGCCCAGCCCCACGCAGTGCCCCTGGCCCATTGCAAATGCATTAACCTTTCTGCATGCACCATGTGGTGCTGGCGCTGGCTGCTGCCTTCCAGGCATGTGGGCAGAGGGCTGCGGAGGAGCCCAGGTGGCTTTTGTACTTGATTTACATCTTGGAGCTGCTTTGGGGTGGAGGAGGTGGGAACCTTGATGAAACCAAAGCAGTTACCTCGATAGCAGCTTTGCTTTGCTCAGTGTGACTCCCAGCTCGGGGATGATGATATCACCTCCAGAGTGATGCGCTCCTTTCTTCTTATGCAGAATGAGATTTTGTACACGACTGCTTGAGATAAAAGCTGCAGCCTGGGTTTGGGGTGTGCAATGCTCAGAGGAGTGATGTAATAGGTTTGGAATTCCCTGGGTTGCACTGGCCCTCAGCAAAGCCCCCATAAAGCATCCTTGCCCACAACAGATCCTGCACGGCCCCAGAGCTGAGGAATGAGCCGGATCTGTGCAATGGCAAATGTGCCAGGAGAAAGGAAAACGGCTTTAAAACTGTGGCACCAGAATCCTCTCCCTGACTTTATTTGGCTCCTGTAGACTGTCAGCTTTCTATGTGTGCACCAGAAGCCTGGGGAGCCTGGAGGAAGCAGGAGATGATGTTGTGCTGGTGGCTTCTAAAGGTCAGAAGTAGCACTTTTCTCCCACAAACCCCATAAGTGGTGATGGAGAACCCCCAGCCCTGGGGACATGGCTGCATCTCACACATATGAGGATGCAACCCCAGTTCTGGGTGTCAGGATGGGGTTCAAATCCCACTCCTTTGGCTGTAGCGTCCAAAGAAGGTGGGCTCTTGTCCTTTGGAAACACATTTTGTGGCATAGTAGTTCCATGCAGCTGAGTTCCTGACACCAGTGGCCACGCTTCGTGGCAGGGACTGGGTTCAGCCATGCTCCTCTCACACTTTTCTATTGAAGCAGAGCAGAAGTGTGGGTTAGAGGCACATTACTGCTGACCGAGTTCAGAGTAGTGCTTCTGCTGAGGAACGGCATGCTGCAAACCCTGCCGCGAGTAGAAACACGCACTTCCAAACAAAACACATCGAAGATAACTCACCAGGCAGTGCTTCCTCCTTGCAGCATTTACAAGCCCAGCTTCCAGCCAACCCGGCATTGGCATTTCACACTCATTATTGATCGTTTCTGTTCCTCTGGGGGATTTTGTTGAACCAGCATTAACCCCTACTGCAATGAGTGCTCCTATCCTGGGCATAGCACCCACCCCAGCCCCACCGCTGCTCTGGGCAATGGAACTGAAGCTTCAGCAAAACCCCTCACCCGTCACATTGTGCACCCAGCTGCACTTTGCCATAGGTCAGAACCAAATCAACAGGGATTTGGGTTTTGATGTATCATTAACCTGGTGGGAGCTCACACTCACTCTGCCTTTGGGTTTCGCTGGGGGTCTGCAGCAGCTCAGTCTTGGGGGGTGAAAAGGAGCTGCCCCATCCCCTCAGCACTGAGCATCCCATTGGGGTCTGAGCTCACCCTCCCCAGCCACATCAGGATGCATTCCTTCCCATCACCCTGCCTCACCCTGAGCTTCTTTAATTAAAGCTTTCAGAATGATTTTCCCCTTTATTCCCCCAAATCTTCTCCTTAATTAAAATCCCAATCTGGGCCAGCGAGAAGCAGCTGTTGCCTCTTTGCTGCATGCTCATGTGTGTGTGTTGCTGCCTACCCAAATGCTGGCAGTGTGGAGATGGGATGGGGACAGTGCAGGGAGGAACTCTACTGTCACCTGTCCTGCTCAGCTCCCAGGTAGATCCCCCAAAAGAAGGACAGGGGACCCCATGGACCCCATAGTGAAGCAATGCTGGCTGAGGACCACCCTTGCTCTTACCTTTGTCAGAAGATGTGTCTTTTTTAATGAAACTCATGGAAAAAAAAAAAATAGTGCTGACAACTGATGTATTATTTCACCTCTGATTTACCGGTGCATGCATTTTTCATTCATGGAAGTGTCTGATAAGCAGATTTATTCAAAGCAAAGCAGGTACAGCACTTGATGGATCAGTTCTTGCAGCATGCTGGTGGGAAAGGGCATGGCACCATTCCCTAGGCAAGCCCCAGATGTTGGCTCCAAGGTGGGCTAACAGTCTGAACACCTTTCTTCCCAAATGCCTGCTGCCCAGCCCTGGGGCACACCATGGTGGCCATGCTGGGTTGGCTTCTTCCTTCCCTCTGATGGGCGCTGACTCCTCCATCTCCATCACTGTTCCTCAGACCTCAAGGCTTGGTGCTCCCTGCAGGGCTGTGGGTTTGGCCCCAGATGTGCTGAAGCCCCTCTCACTCCCAGGGCAGCATGCTGTGGTCTTCTTTGTGCTGGAGGAGCTGAACTCTCAGCTCCAGGTGGAGTTTCAGCTCCGTGCACTGATGAAACTGAATCCAAGAAAAATATCTGAGGTCTTTTTCCATCTCATTTGGAATGGAAGAAGGGAAACTTCTCTCTTCTGGGTACTATATAACCAGCATAAATTATTTAGAGCAAAACATCTCTTCAACAAATATATACATACATATATTTACGTGTGGAGATTAAATCTGATTTTTTAATGTAATAACAAAAGCGGTATCTCTCTCATAATCCCTCATATTTCACATGGTAAAGAAGTCCCAGGCATCCAATTCTGTATTGACCAGCAAATAGGTCCTTGTATAGATTTAGTTCACCTAACCTCGTTTAATTTTGGATTCACTGATTCAATGCAAAGATCTAGATGAAAAGCAAGTGGGCTGTTTCCAGTACTGGTGATGCTATTTTTAAATAAATCTAGTGCATGCTAAAATAAATATGCAAAGCATTTTATAAGTCCGTAGATGGGTGGGGAAGAGGAGACTGGATGCACTAAAATATTTAACAAACTTCTTCTTCTCAAAACGTGTGTGCTATTTGGTAAACACTGCTGCTATTCCCCGTGACCCAGCAGTTGCCCACTGCCCGGCAGGAGCATCAGCAGCCAGAGCGGTCACATCCGTGCTGCATTGAAATGCAAAGCTCATTAACCGCGTCTGGGATTTTTTGTTTGCTTCTTTTTTTTTTGTTTGTTTGTTTTGATTTCACGTTCATTACCAGAGCAGGAGACGAAATACCCATCTACAATTCCCTTTCATCTCCAGGCATGTGTTTTTTCTCCACCGTTGCTTGGATGACAAAGTTTCTCCTTCAGATTTTTATTTGATTTCAGAAGATGAGAAAGAATTAAAAGCATCTCAGGGCAGGCTGGGCTCGCGTTACCCCTCCTGGGATCCTCCATGAGGTGGGGTGTGATCTGCTGGCGATGCCTGGCCCCATCCATCTCCATCATCTGTGGGTGACTGTGCCGTGGAGCCCACCCCACTGTCCCACTGAGCCATCCTCCTCCAAACCCTCACCTTTCAGTCCAGTCGAAGCTAATTGAGTTGTGGCTTTGATCACATCTGGTGGTGTCAGAGGTCTTGTCAATAATCACATTTCCATAGATGACAAGAGGTAGGGCTGGGGGAGGTGGGAGTGAGTTGGCCTCGTGTCCTCACATTGGTGCCTCTTGGTCTACACCATAGAATCACAGAACCATTAAGGTTGGAGAAGACCTCTGAGATCCTCAAGTTCAGCCCAAACCCATTCCCACCATGACAACAAACCGTGTCCCTCAGTGCCACATCTCTTCAGGCTGAATATTAGGAAAGTGACAGAGTCACTGTCCCTGGAGGTATTACAGAACCATGGAGATGTGGCACTGAGGAACGTGGTCTGTGGTGGGGTGGACTGGGGTTGGGCTTGGTGATGTGGGAGGGCTTTTCTGACCTTAACGACTCTGTAGTTGAATGATTCTATGATCAGGTGATATCCGACCCACAAAAATTAGAGTGACTCTTCTTTCCTTTGATGAAACCAACACTCAGATCTCTTGTTTGCACTGGCTCGTCAATGACTGATGTGAAGGGTTAGGGAGGAACATTCAGCATAACCAATCCTACCCAAAGCCTCAGAAAAGAGTTTTAGCTACGTCCCCAACTCCTGAGCAGCCAAGTTGTCCCAGGCAATAAAAAAAAGGGAAGTTCTCTCTTGAATTCACCTGACTTCTTTTATTCTTTTTTTTTCCTTTTAATCTCATTTTGTATTTAAGGCTCTGGACTGGGGCTCAGTGTTGCTATTTTCACAGGCTTTCAGCTGCTTGCCTTTTATTGCTGATTGTTTCCTTTTCCCTTTCATACCTTTTCACAGCTTACTCCTTGAGAAGTGTCAAAATATTCAAATCATTGGAAACACAACCGAGGAGCCCTGAGCCCTGTTTCCATGTGGTTGCAGTCGGGGGTTTCCAGGTTTCAGCAGATTTCTACCACGGTGGAGGCAATCAGAGCTGGTCTTTGCTTTCCAGTTTCTGACACTAATTGAGGGTGCCACCTCCTCTCTGTGGGCATGCAATTGTGCTTTAATATAACTAATCTCCTGGAATGCACTTGCTCATGTTAATTACACCAATACCTGTCAACAGCAATTCTACCACTGTGGTCTTCTACTTTTTTTTTGCTTAGCATTTTCTTCCCAGGCATCTTGTAGCACCCGGCTGCTCTACCATCACCATCTCCTGCAACCTGGAGCTGCCCAGCTCAACTGGCACGATGCAATGTGCCCATTGGTCTTGTGCTGTACCTTGGGTGTCTTTCAATCCAGAGAGGGCTCTAATGCATGCTGATGGCCTCAACTCTGCAAAGCTGTGATCTTTCCTTGTTCATTAAGGTGGCAATGGAGTGGGTTGACATTGGTTTGGCCACGTGCAGGTGAGCATTGGCTCGAGGGATGTGCTCGTGAGATCAGAGAGGAAATGAGAGGAGAGAACCCCTGCATGGACACTGCCAAAGAAGATATTGCAGTAAGCCAAGAGATCTGAGAGTGGTGGCCAGAAAGACGGGACAATGCTGCCAAGGCTCCACACAGCCCAGAGCTGGGACTGAAGGAAACCTGGGGACTCTGGAAAGGAAACAGTGAGGTTGAGAAACTGGAGCGTGAGGTGACCACTGAAGATAGAAGGCTTCAAGTGCCATTTGTGCCGGAGGTGTCACAGGGAAGGCATGCAGAAATCTGGCCTGAGACAACACCTCCTTCTGCTCAAGACTTTCCCTTGAAGCTGGCACAAGCTGTCCTAAGGGCTTCTTGGCGAGAGGCAGCAGGGCACTGCTGCCAGTCCACTGGTGTGGTTCAGATCACTAATGAGCTAATTAGTTGCTATGGAAATGAGATGTGGGAGAACTTTGGGGAGGAAAAATTATAGGTAATTTTTATTTGTTTGGGCCTAGTTCCTATAGCAACAGGAGAACTTGTCACTGACTACCAGTTGGTTTCCATGGAGTTGGCTGCTAGTTCTGGGTTATTAATGCCTCCAAACATGAGGCAGTGCAACTCACCTTGCAAGGCTTGTGGGTTGTTCTCCTCTGATGGGTAGGAAGCTTGCACTGGGCAACCTCCTGGCCATGCATTAGCCATGAAGTCAGCTCGCTCCCAGAGCCTGGGTAGGAGTATACATCACAGCAGGTACAGTGCTGGAAAGATCCAGTAGATTCCCCCTTCTCTAGGCTTCAAGACATCCTGAAATGAATAATCCATCACTTCATAGCTTGTTCCAATTGCAATACCACCTGATTTTTAATTGGATTTTCTCTGGGTTCCGTTTCCAGATGCTTGGCAGTGATATGCCTTTCTCTGCTAAATTAAAAAGTCTGTTAGCACCTGGCAGTTCTGCTGCAAAGGGACTTACTGTAATATAGTCACTTCTCATCTCCCACCACTGGCTGTCCTGGATGAAGTGGTTTGTTTTCCTGCAGCTGCACCACACTGCAGTGTTCACTTCTGTTCACTGCTGGATGAGAGGGACATGAGGCCTCTCCAAACCATGCAGACACTCAGCATTGGAGCCAGACCAAATGCTGAAGACTGTGGGCTGAGGATAGAGATTGGTTTGATTCTGGGTTACAATTTCCCTCCCATCAGCCAACTCAATGCCTTTCTGCAGGTGAGAATTACCTGATGGCAACTAAAATCTCCATCTTGCTCTCCACTTCTCAACCCAAACTCTACTCTGAGTCCATTAGCCACCTCTGACCAACCAATTCCCAAATAACTGCTGGAGGTGTTGGTGTAGTCGCACCAACCACAGCTCACCAAGAGGGATCTCACTCCAGCTTTGAAGGCAAGTGAGGTGATCAGTGTGTGGACAGACCTCTAATGACATTTGGCTGAAGGTACCATGTGGTCAGGAGGGAGGCACGAAGTGAACCAGATTGCAAATGCCAGCTCCTCCTAAGCAACCTTTTTCCCCTCCGATCTCTTGGCAAGCCGTGCTGCTGGCCTCGCCATGTTCACGCTGTGCTCCCAGCTGCTCCTTCAGCATTGGACAGAGTAAACCCCAAATGCTTCAGCGTGGAGGAGGCTGGAGGATGAGATGGGAAGAAGGCCTTTGAGATGGGGTCTGGCTGGCAAAGGTGAAGAAACCAAGTCTTCAAGAAGGAAAGATCCATGAAAGAATGCAACGAGCTGTTGGACGGAGATGGAGGGGCACATCCAACATACCAGGAACCCAACTCTAAGGCAGGGGAAAGATCCAGCTTGGAAATCAAGGATGGGGAGCCAGGAAATGAGAGCCTAGTACATGGTCTGCTGGCAATGCATCCTATGGCAGGGGTCTTCCTGCCTCACTCCATGTTTTGGCTGCAGATAACAGTGATATTCTCTGTCACCTTCAACCCAGCTGATACTCATGATTCATGGGCTTCCCAACCACACTATGAGGTCCTGTGGGGACTTTCATCCCAATTCCACAGCCCTTAGGATTCACCAGACAGCACCACGTGTGTGCAAATGAGAGGACTTTGCTCCAGGGCTGCACAATCTGGCCAGTGTCCCACAGAGACAGGCAGCAGATGGTGCTCCATCTCTGGCTCACCTGGTCCTCCTCCTTTCCTTCCTCCACTCGTGGCTGGCAAGAAATGCTTCCTGGCTTGATCTGAACTGCAGCTCTCCCAGCCATGGTTTTGCTTCTCCCACATTGTCAGAGCTCCTTGCAAAATCAGCACTGCCCCACTTAATATCTCAGGTGTATGCTGGAAGGTACAGCTAATGGGGGCTGCCACCTCATGCTGCGCTGACCCACCCATGTGAGCCCCCCTTCTGTGTCCCTAGCCCTTGGGTGAAGGCCCCCAAAAGCACCATTGCTGAGATGCAGAGGGAGTGGACGTACTTGGGGTCACTGCTGGGGCTCAGGAGTCCAAAGATGCCAGTAGGTGGAGGAAGACCCTGGACTCAACCCTGTTATCTTCTGCATGCCCTTCTTGCCAGCCCTTTCCTTGAGCTGAACATCCATGTGTTTATGGTTCGTATGGTAGGAAGAAAATCCTGAAGGACAATCACTGGGGCTGCCCACAACTCTTATTGTGGGAGAAAATTTTGAGGAAACATCATTATAGTAATGGGGTGGCCCATGTTACTCTCAGCGATCCTAAACATCCTTCTGCAGGCATCCTACAGACGTCCCTTTGGGACGTGATGGCTCTTGCCGTGCTCATGGGATCTCCTCCACCCCATGGCCATGCCATGAGGGATGTGGTAGTGTCACCCAGTGTGACATAAAGGTGCCCTTGGCCACCAGAAGTGTGACAGAGCCCCATGGCCAGCACTGGCCACACCACCCAGCTCGTGGTGCAGGTGGTGGCAGGAGGAAGCAGGCTCTGGTTTCATGACACACACATGGATGCTTTCCATCTGAGTAACCTTCTGCTGTCAGAGAAAGGATCCTCCTGCTGCAGGCTCTCCAGGGAGGCAGGTTGTGGAGGGTGAGTGTCAACATCCCAAAGCACAGTGGCTCCATCTAGCACCCAGCTGAGAGCGCTGGCCATGGGCACAGAGGAGCTCTGTGGTGGGGCAGGCCTGGGTGGCTTCTCCTTGTCATCCAGCAGATCTGCCATCACTGGGACAGGCAGGTTTGGGTTGTTCTCTCTAGAGAAGGAGAGCCTCCCTCCACTTCCTCTCCACTGACAGCTTTACCTTGCTCTGAACATGTCTGTCCAGGTGCACAGTGGAAGGTGGTGCCACGGAGCCACTAACCAGCAGTTGAGCAAGCTTGAATGCAGGTTCTCCCACTTTGCCAACCCTTTCTCTGCTCTTCATCCACCCCTGTGAGAGCACTGAGCTGCTAACCCTGCTCCTCAGCCTCACCCACTGGAGGTGAGGAAGAGTAGTGGTTGGAGAACAGTGAGGTGAGATCTTCTCCAGCCGTGCTTTGGGAGTGGGAGCAAGAGGAGAGCTCCAGGGTCTGTCTCCAGAGGGTGGAGAAAGGAGGAGCTGGGTGAGCATGTGTCGATGTGAGTGAGTTTGAGTGGGGTGGGTGAGCCTGTGGCCATGCTTGATCAGCCTTGGTGATGGAAGAAGGTTCTTTGTCTGCCAAAAAGGGGTGTATGGGCATTCCAAGGAGTGACCCCCAGCAGCACACGTCCTGCCAAGATGACAGGAACACATTATGACATTACAGGGGACAACAGACCATCTGCTGTGGGACCTGGGAGGGCTGGGAGGAGTTTTATCAAGGTGTTTTCCTCCAGGGCTGGGCTCCACATCCACCTCCAACAGGGAAGGAAGAATGGCCTGGGGGTTATCTTGGTGTCTGTAGGGACGTGGGGAGGTTTCCTGGTTCTAACTCTGAGCGGGGATTTTATTTCTTGGCTGAGCAACAAGGTACCTGCCTTGGGGCAAGCATTGCTATGGAGAATTTCCCCCACTCTGCTCCTTGCCCAGCTCACATGCAACTCAGCTCTGCCCATCTCTGATGCTGTTCACAGCACATATAGGGCTATTTCTGATGGGACTGCCCTGACTTTCAGTGGCCAACAGAGATTTTTGCTCTGTGTATGGGCAAGTCGCCTTGCATCTCCTCAAACCTGCAGGGCAGGTTGTCCCAGGGCTGGTGGCTCTCTGTGGATCCTAACCTCTGTGTCAATGCCAATGAGAGGCTCACGTTGGGGAGCTCAGATTGAGGAGTGCTGCTATGGGGATCTGAATCTGGGAAAGATCCATGGGGCCATGTCCCATCTCCAGGACACCCTGCTTGGTGTCCCTTCTCTGTCCTGTTTAAACTTTCATGACCAAATCAGCTTCTGCAGCAGAGCAAACATCCTCTTGTAAACAATCCATGCAGATGGGGCTTTATTTGAACAAGCTGAGGTGTGCTGTGCAGCAGGGTGCTGGGCTGGGAGCACCTCGCTTGTTCCACAGCCAAGGGACACCTGGCACATCCCAACCCGGGGCTGGGAGGTCCGTGGGCTTTGGTTCTGATGTGGCAAAATGGGTTTGGTGGCAGTGGGACCTCAATGGAGTTGGGGAAGAGGGGAGGCTCCTGTTCCTCTCCAGGGGTTTCTCTCCTCCACAACCAGAGCTGCCGTGTTTGAAAAAGGAAAATGCTAAAACATGGCAAAGGTCTCACTTGGAAAATGCCAAAGCAAAAAGAAAGACGCGTCTTTTAGAAGCACAGAAATGCTCCAGCACCTTGAATATTTTTGCCCTCCCTCTGCTTACGTGCTTGCTGTGTGCTGCATTGACAAAGAGTTCCCCTTTCCCCAGAACCTCATTTCTCAGCCACATCGCTGTTAGCTGACATTTTCCAGCGCTCTGACCTCACAGCATCCTGAGCCCATTCCCCTCTCTCCAGCCCAACCGAGCCCTCCAGGACAGCATCTCCCCCCACCACGTGTGCTCCGCGGGTGATGGATGTCACGGGCAGCTCTGTGTTTATAAATCACAGCAGAGCAGTGCTGCGCTTATCAGCTGTAAACCTCAGAGCCTTTTCCATCCACCTGGCAGTCAGCCCCGAACCTGAGCTGCCCTCGGCCCTGGCCTGGGTTCTGCTGTGCTGCCGGCAGCCGAGGCCGGTGTTATTTTTAATAGAGCATTTCTAGACTACAGCAAGTGGCAGGAGAGTGATTTGTGACGTGTCAGGTTTCCTGCCCTTTCTCATATAGCCCCTGCTTACAGAAATATGCTCCCGCTGGGATTGCTCCGGTTACATCTTTGTTGGCCAGTGCAAATTCCTCTTCATTATTTGTATTGGGGATGCGCCTGGAGGGCTCGGGAAGGCTTCTGCCTCCTGGTACCACTGTGGGAAGGCTGCTTCCAGCCCAGGAGATGACAGGAGGTGCTTTGAGCATGCAGAAAGGCATGAAGCACTTTTTAGTAGTGGAAGGCATGAGGCTGTGGGCACCAGTACCCCCACAACCCCCAGTGTGACTCAGTGGGACCCAACAGCACCAAATCTCTGGAGTGCTTTCAGCCATCAGCAAATTAAGCTTTTAACAGGGAAACAAGGGTGCCTCTGCTTCCCAGCCAGGAAACCTGGAGCGCAGGTTGTGGTGGAGCTGTTCAGCCCCATGGCAGAGCTGAGCCCAGCTGCAGCGTGGCTGCAAATCCTCCTCTTAATCTCTGCTTTATTGAAGAGCACCGGGGGATTGTTAGTGGCTGTGTTTAGATTGCTCATTCATTTTCCTCTCCTTACTCCCTCTCCACCTTGGTGGAGTGGATTTCCTTTATTAGCTCTATGCTTGTGCTGCTGGAAGTCCCTTTCCTTTGCAGGCCAACAGCTTAAACACCAAGTAAAGCATGCCCTGCTCATGCAACTGCATTTCCTAGTGGCTGAGGTGCCAGCTCATCCCACTGAGAGCACTTCTAGCATTTCTGCTCATGTTTTAAGGGTTACAGACCTCACTGATAGCTGATTATTTCGGGGACTTTCATTAGGACATTAGCCCCATCTGGGCTGGGCATGCAGATCACTGTCTGCAACCTGGAGTTGGGTGGAGGCTGGAGCAGGAGCTGGATGCAGCCCAGTGCTTTCAGCAGAGAGAGAAAATTGCCTGGCAGAGGAACTGGTGAGAAGCAAAGTGCTTGTTGTTTGGGCAGGAAATGACCATTTCTCCCTGATAACCCACAAAGACACAGTGGCAGCCAGCCCCTTGGTCAGGACTATGCAGCCTGCACTGCCCATCATTGCCCAAGGAGCTCAAAGAAATACTGGGGAACACAACGTGTGGCCATTGCCATCCCCAAGAGGACCATGCTGTGGTGCTAGCAGTGAGGCAGTGTCCATCCTCCCTCTCTGGCTGGCACCAAGCGTGACCATACAGAAGCATTTTGGGTGGTTGAGATACTTATGCAGTGGCAGGGCTTGAATTCGGGTCTGATCCTGGCCTGGCAAAGCTCTGCTAATGCAGTTCGTCTGGATGAGAGCCAGCTGAGCTGGAAGTGGAATTTCACCTTTATCCAGAGAGATGCTCAGAGCCTTGGACACGTGCATGCAGCAGCTCTCTTCTGCTCAGAAATTGCTTTGGTTCCCCATGCCAATGGCTTGGGAACTGCTTGCCCAGCAGAAGCCACAGGGTGGTGGCAGCCCATGGGCCAGGAACTCATCACAAGTACCCAAGCTGTGCAGTTTACGTCAGCCCCTTCCTTCTCACTGCAGACAGAGGGGGTTAGGAGAAATATTTGCAGGATGGAGGGGGTCTGAAGAGGCTGTTCTCTGGGTCTGGGATGATGAATGACCCAGAAATGCCCTAAAATACCATGACTAATCAAGGTGTCCCACAGTCTGTGGGGTGTGATACCCCAAGGGTGGGTGGGAGCAGGTCAAGGGGAGCCTCCCTGGTGGTCATACCATCCCTGAAGGAAATCAAGACCCCAAAACAGCTTTCATCCCTGCTTAAGCAGAAGGAGAAAATAATAAAAGCACAGCATTCCATCAAATATAATTAACAGGGCAAAAAGCAAAAGAAGATTTTTCAAAGTTTGGGTCCTCAGAACGGATGTTTTATTCATGGCCCAGCAGGGAAGTGCTCGCAGTGCCATTAATTATGGGAGCTGCTGGGTGCTGTGCCTGCTCCCACCAGCTCAGCTCGCCTTTGTCATCCTGACACCAGGAACGGGGCTGGGTGTGTGGGGTGAGGGCTGTGCACCCTCCCAAGGCTCAGTGCTCCCCCAGGAGTAGTACAGCTCTGAGTGTTTGCTGTGCTGGGAAAGGGCCCCAGCAATTTTGCAGAGAGGAAATAAAATAGCTGGTATTAAGCAAACAAGAGCAGGTGCAGGAACAGCACCGGGGGGGGGGGGGGAGAGTGACATGGGAGTGGTCCCGAAGGGAAGAGGCTGCGGCAGGGCTGGGCCAAATGGGGCCAAGCAGAGGGAACAGTCTGGACACCACATTTATAACATCATGAGAAAACAAACAACCAAACAAGAACTCATCCAGTACTCTTTTTTTTTTTTTTTGGTAAGATTAAAATGCTGAAACAAGGCTGGGAAGAAGTGGGACGAGCACCTGGGCAAGAAGCAGAGGTGACCAATGGCATCGTTAGCTCGGCTGCAGGGGCACGGGTGTGCTCCCAGGCACCGCACAGAGCAGAACAGCTTTTGTGTGCCTGCAGTGCCTGAAAAGGCAGGTGACAAAGGAGGAGATGCTTTGAAAGGGCAGGAGTATCCTCCACACTGCGAGTGCTGGATTAATGAGGGAAATGCCTGCTGGCTGCCCAGCAAGGAGGGACGGTCCCCAGCAGCATCACCCCACTGTGCTCAGTGGTGGCCTGGGCACCTGGTGCCCACGGGGAGCTGGATGCGACCCCAGGGATCTGCTCTGCTGGGCACCGAGCGCTGCATTAACGCATCGCTTTTAATCAAGGTAATGCTCCCTTGTGCCCGAGCCCAGGCGGTGTCGCGGGGGAGGATTAATCGCTGAGCCATCGTGCTCCAAACCCTGACCACAGCTCTGCTCAGACAGCCCCACCGTCTGCCTGCCCTGACGCAAACTGTGCGGTGCTTTTGCTGGAGACGCAGCAGCCAAAGGGAATTCAAATGGCTGCATGGAAAATCACGACTTTTCCGCAGGAGTTCAGTGTTCGTGCGTTGTTTTAGAGGTTTCGGGCTGTACAAGGTGTGCTGCAGCTCCCTCCTGCCTCAGCACAGCTTCAGTGAACCGGAGTTGGAGGGATCATTGAGTCCAACCCCTCGCTCAGCCCCAGGCAGGAGGTGGCACGAGGTTGGGGGCTCTACCAAACCCCAATTGCTGCTGCTCCTCTCTACAGAGCCCACTCTGCTGCTGCAGTATCTGAGAAGGAGCTAGGAGCAAAAATGTGCCTAAATGGGTTTTAGCCCATCCTGCACTCAGCAGCCTCATGTACCCTACGCTGCAAAGAAACCCAAAGCCTGCAGCACGAGGGAAGCAGCATCAGCTACCCAACGGGATGCAATTAGCTTAATTGCTGAGAGCACTTGGGGGAGTTGGTGAGCTCTGCCCAGCTGAGGCTAATGAGAACAGAGACACTCTGCTGCGCAGCGTGTGGGATGGGCGGGTTATAAATAGGGGAAAGAAACGAGGGGAGGATGGACGTTAGAGGAGGGCTGCAATGGGTAATATCAGCAGTGGGATGGGTTGTGCCGGTGCTCAGCCCCTCGGATGCTGCTCCTGTGCGGGGTCCTGGGGTGGTGCTGTGGGGGAGGCAGCCTGGGGCAGTCTGTCACCGTGCTGGGCTGGCTCCCAGGCAGCACTGGCTCCATCTGCTCCCACAGAATAGCCCTCCTGTTCAGCCTCCCAGTTCAGCAAAGGTAACTCGTAACCCAGTGCCAGGTGCTCTATAGGAAGCTGATCTTCACGAGGAGAAAATCCCCTCTGTTCTGGGTTTGAGAGAGAGTTAATATTGAATGAGCATCCATTGTGGTGAGAAATGGATGCTTGTGCAAAGCAGCTCTGGGAATGTAACATCTGTGGTGCAGAAAGGGTTTGTCTACAGGGATGCACTGTGCAGGGTTAATTAGTAGCACTGCTCCTTGAGCCTGCTGCCTTGCTCCTAACCTGTCAGCCCTGAAACTTTAATGCCTCCACACTAGTGCTTCAATTATTAACCAGCATGGTAATGGAGATGCTGGGCTGGGAGAGGCTCAGGCGCTGTGCATGGCTCCGAGCATCCTGGGGCTGCTCAGTGAAGCTCAGCTGTCGCTTTGGCCCCCAGCCTGCTTTAGTTACAGCCTGGGTACTTCAGGGAATTTCCCCCTGCAGGGATCGAGGAGAGCCCTGCTATCCTGTGCTCTCTGCCTGAGCTATGTTTTTCTTGTGAAACTAGCCAGAGGGGGTTGACATCCCCAAGGGGCTGATGGTGATGTCTGTGAACCCTCTGAATTTACATTGGTAACTGGGTTGTCTGTGATCTGGGGAACATCTGTGGCTTTTACCAGGGTTCTCCCCCTGTGGCAGAAACGGTGTCTGATGGAGGCAGTGGGGGATGAATTTGCTGGGCAGAGTGAACGTGCTCAGTAGAGAGATGGGGCTTATCTGCTGTGGCTGTGCTGGGGAAGAGCCTCTAGCTATAAAATTCATTTGACAAAAAATGAAAAAAACCCTGTGCTAACAGACTTAATTAATTAATTACAGCTCATTAAAAACATTACATGTCTATCAGTACCTCTGGATGATGGCTGGGAGGGGAAAACTGAGCCTGGGAGGATGCAAGCAAGGACACAGTGGGTTGCTGAGCCCCATGGTGCACACTGGGGTGCTTTGGGGCTGATGTTCAGGACAGAGGATCACGCTTAGGCAGCCCCTCTTGGAAACCCCTAAATGATGGCTCTGTTTCCTGAGAAGCATATACAGAAGTTGCTGCTGTCTTCCCAAAATGGAATGGCATTTCCCAGCCAACTGGGGTGTCACACTGTGCTCCACCCAGTCCGGCTTTGCCCAGGTCCTTTTTCGGGGTTGGGTCACGAAATCTGTTGTAAGCAGGGATGGATGAGGGAGAAATGGAATGATTCCATGCAGGACAGATAGTGGGGTCCTGGTGTCAGTCACTCTGGGAGCAAGGATCCCCCCTGCTCCACTTCTCCCCTTCAAATCTTAGCAGCACTTCATTTATTCTTTGCTCTCGCTGTTGACACTCATCTCTTTAATCCCTTTCATTTATTATTTTTATTTCCTTTTTTTTTTTTTTTATTTTAAAAATGTTCCTTCAGCAAGGTGAGGTGAGCCAGGGACCTCAGGGATTAAATACAGCAAAGAGATGTGCTGATCAAAGCACTCTAGTCCTGGAGGTGCATCTCTTGGTCCCCTTCCCACATTATCTGGGCACCCAATGGCAGATGGGGAGTGCTGGGTCCTGCCCCTGTCTGGATAATTGCTCCAGACCTTAAGCCCTGGCTGGAACAAGCACCAAGTTTTCCTTAATTTCTGCTCCCTGATGCTCAAGATCTGGGCGTTCCTGTCACACAGCAGCAACACACCTCATGAATAAAGATTAAGTTGATTAAAAAGGAAAACCCGGAGCAGGGCAGAATAAAAGTGATTTGCAGAGATTAGATGCTCTGGCACATCAGGAGTTCCCTGAAGGGCTGAGCTAACATGTTCAAGCATTTAAGCTCTTCTCCCTGTTTTGTAACTAATGGCTCTGGGTTGGGATGATGAACTCTGACGTGATAGCCATCTCATGGGACAGCAATGAGCCTTTGTGCCCTGAGCAATCAGCCTGGTTCAGGATGCAAGTGTGCTTTGCTATCTCCATGGGTTGGGTTTTGTGGCTACACAAACAGCTCTGTCAGTGGGATGTTCCCCATAGCAGCAGCCAGACGGAGCAGAGGAATCCCTTCTAGATTAGGGGTATGAGCATTGCACAACCTCTTCCATCCTTCTGAACCCTAGACTTCCCCCTCTATCAGGTGTCCAAAGAGCAGATTTTCATGAATCAGCCTGAGAAGGAAGAAGAACTTAGAGTTTTCTTCCTGTCTGTAAATGTGAAGCTGAGAGTGGAAGCATCTTCAAAAGATGCTCCAGCAAACAGTGCCCTGTCCTGCCCCAGTCTGGTGCAACCCAAGGGATCTGTGAAAAACCTCAGGGGTTGCAAGTGTTGCAGATACAAGGAAGTGAAAGAGGAAAGATAAACAAATACATATTTCTGTCCCCAGGGTACCTCTTTTCTGGGAGGGTCCCAGGGCTGTTGCCTTGCTGTGGTGTCCCTGGGGTGAGTTCCCCAGACTACACTGGGGAAGGGGTATGGTGCATCATTTAATGAAGTGGCAGGGGAAGGAATGTGCATGTGTAATCCAGAAAATCCTCTGGCTGGGATTTACAGGGGTAGCTATATGGGCAGAATTCAGCCCACTGCATTTTCAGTGATGCAGCCGCTGTCTTCACCAAATATACTTGCTCTCTGGTCTGCAGAAGCATCTCTACTCTGGGCCAGGACCTTGTCTCATTAAGCCCTGTTTGAACAAGTGAAGACCATCCCTGTACCCAGGAGATTATAAAGTAATTGGCCTTTTAATTCCAACCTGACAACGCTGTGCTCTATGCTGCAGTTTTTCCTCTGGTTTTGCTCCCCTCTAGAGATGCTGTCATAGAACCAGCCCTGAGGCCATGCATGTCCACGTGGACCTCTGCATGCCCCAAAATATGGGGCGAGCATGACCCATCTGGGGTGGATCTGCCCGGAGCAGAGCACCCTCGTGCTGTCAGGAGGGGGCAGCTGAGGAGCAGTGGATGCTGGAGGTGGGAGGGCAGCGAACGGAGCTCATTTTAAGATTTCCATGACAGATTTCCGAATTGGATTACACGATGTGGCTGCCGGTGATGGCTGGGTCTGGAACCGGTGACTGAGGGCCCCTCTTTCCTCCTGCCTGTCCCTGCGTGACCCCTGAGGCCTCAACTGCTGCTGTAGTGCTTTCTATGTGAGCCAGATTCCCTCATGGGTAATTACACCCCGTGTCTTTGAACTCCCCAGGGAGCGGCGATGTGATTTGCCCGTTCTCTTCCCACCAGAGCTGCAGCCCCGGCAAGCAAACAAGTGCTCTGCTCCGAGTTCCTGGAAGCTGACGGGAGCTCTGAAGGATGCCTCAGGAGCATACACGTGGCTGCATGCACCAGACTGTGCTCAGATGCTCGATGTTATGTCAGGAAAGTGGCAAAAGCTGTGAATCCACAACTGCAGCTGGTGGAGCAGCTCCTCCCTGCAGTCACAGCCATCCATCCCCCAGCGGTTGTATCCAGTGCTGTGTTTTGGCAGGAATTACCAGCCCATCCATCCAGACAGCTATTTCTTTTCCCCCTGCAGCTTCAGAAGGGAAAAAGTATGAGCAATAACAAATATTGAAATGTTGCTTGCGGGGGATCAGCGACTTGGCAGTGGAAGTGTTTGACCCACACCCTTTAGAGTACTGGCAAGGTCAAACAGCTGTATTTCTCATCAAAGTTCTGCCCAGAGGAATTTTGGTGCTGTGGTGATTTCTTGCTGAGCATGCCACCTGTTTCCCATGGGATATGAAGAGATTGGGGCCACAGGGCTGTGTGAGGGCTGTACCCCATCTGTCACTGTAGGGTGCTGGGATGCTCAGGTAGACAATCTGCTCTACAGCCCTGAATATTTCTGAATATTTACAGGTCTCTTCCTGCAAACACGGCAGGGAACAAGCAACTTCTTTTGTTCTGAGCAGAGCTCATACGTGCTGAGAATCCTCATCTGAACAAACGAGCCGCTTTTTCTTCTTCCAACAAACATCACTGATATATTTTTTTTCCTCCCTCTCTCTTTTTTCATGTGTTGCTCACTCTGTTCTACAAACAATGTTCTTTTCTGCTCGGACAGAAAACTCTATCTGTCTTCAGAGCATGATGTGATAGCAGAACGCAGCGACATCCGCTTGGCAATGAGATTAAGTGGAAGTCGGTCATAAAGGTCTTCTCATCCCAAAGCAAAGGAGAGGTGGAACAAAACCAAAAAAAACCTCACAGCACTGTTTCATTTGGATGGCCAGGCACACAGCTGGGCTTACAGGGACAGCTCACAGGCACCCCAGATCTGCTTGCACAAACCTTCCACGGTTTCCTGCAGCAGTGAGCGGTTATCGATGTGGGAGGAACCAACCTGATTCTGTATCTGTGTGATGTGGGGCTGTGCAAAATCATGGAATGGTTTGGTTTGGAAGAGAACTTAAGGATCATCGGGTTCCAGCCTCCTGGATCCACCCAGCTGGGTTGACAGGAGGCTGCTGCTCCCCAAAGCCTTCCCCCGGCCTCCAAGTGCTGTCTCAGAGATGGAGCCCCAGACCATCCTCATCCCCATTTCAGTGCTCAAACTGAAACCCACCATGGGTCTGACCCAAGTGGGATCACAACTCCTGGTGAAACCCAACATTGATGTTCCTGGGTCAGATGTGGGAAACGTTTGTCATTTTCCAGGACTCAGACAGTGGGTTTATCCAATGGGAATGATGTCCAACTTTGGCAGAGGAGCTGCTGGCTGAGGAACGATTGCTAGCTGCTATGGGCTTGCCTTAGAGAGGTTCATCATTGCTCTGTTTGCAATTTTGCTGCCTGCTGGAGTCCTGCTGGGCTGCCCTTGTCTCCCAGTGCTTTCTCCAGGTGGGCTTTGATAGCTCATTTTTATCAAGTATCACTGGCGTTGCAATCCACAGCAAGCATCTCTTGCAAAGATATAAATGTCTTCAAAGCTACCAGCAGGGAGCAGGGAATTGCTGAGTTTGAGTAAATTTTTCGTGAGAGACAAAACAAATTCTCCAAGTTCTTGTCAGGGTAATGTGCGACTTCAGAATAGCCAACGCACGCAGTGGTCTGTCTTGAAAGAAAAAGCACAGTTTTTCATTCAACATATTTTCCTGCTCCCTGGTTCTCTTTAGAAAATGAACTTCTGGCTAAACCTATTCAATCTCACAAAGCATTTCAGCTCTGGCAGGAGTGCATATTCTGGAGGAACGTAGTTCCATCAGAGTTTCTTCAGCCAACTCTAATCCCAAACACCTTGCTGTGACTAAACCTCATTTCTATGTTAAGTACTTTGGCTTGTCTGTAAGGACCAGGTAAAAACTCAATCAGTCAAGTAGCCTCCCTGCAGCTGTCTTGTTAAGCACTGGGTTTTTAAAATGTTGTTTCCTCTTTTTCTTTAATGGAACAGTGGTGGAAGATCCCCAGGGAGAAGCACAGTTTGCTCCCTGACAAACAAACCCACAGTTCTCCTTCATCATGATGGGGGGAGATGGATGCACTGTAGGAAACAGCCACTTCTGCTCACCCAGGGCACTGCCTGGGGCTCAGGCTCCAGGAAGCGTTCTGCTGCTTTGTCTTTTATTCAACATTCAGAATGGAAGAAAAGAGAGGGGAAGGTCCAGTTCTGTGCTTGGCCAGTGCTGGGCTCTGTAGGCTCTACCTCCAGATCCCACCCAGCTATCAAGTCCTGGAGGACAAAGAAGTAGGGGATGGAAGGCACTTGTCATTATGACCCTCTTTCATCTTTTTTTTTTCGCTGCTGGGGAGGTGTGGCTCTTCTCCACACCCTCAGTTATCTCCTTCAGCAGAGCAGTGGAGATGGGTCACCAGGAGGTCCCGTGGCCATGCAGTGGGTCCATGCAGGGAAAGCAGCTTTGCCACCCGACCCTTTGTGCGTCCCCATGCAGGAGGACATCACGGGGCTGAACTGGATCCGACCCCATCCAGAGGTGGTTATATAAAATGCTTACTGTGCGTCCCAAGACCACGTTGGGTGGAAGCCAACGTGCTGATTAGGTGACGTCTGCTCAGGACAGGGTGGATTTTGTCCTCACAGCAGCTGGTAGTCCATGGGGTGCTGTCCTGAGGCCGTTTATGTAAGGAAGCAGCTGCAGTGAGCCCTTTGGGAAAGCTTTTGGGTTGGTTTTGTTGGTTACTTTTTGGCTGCCAGCTCCCTGGAGTGCTCAGTCCTTGCTCTGCAATGAGCATCCACTGGTCACCTCAGCTCTTTGCTCCTCCCTGTCCTAAAATAATCTGTGCTGTGGGTGAGCAAAAGGGAGCTGAGTGATGGTGGCACAGAGCACTGAGGGGATGGAGGGCTTCACTTTTTGGTCATCCCATGGCACAGAGATGTGCTTATCCCCACTGGTTCAGGGCATGAGCTTTTGCATGAGGTCTGGGAGATCACAGCTGCTGCCCCAAATCCTCCCCCCCTAACCACAGCAGGTCACAGTAGCTGCAGATAAGCCTCTTGATTCGTCCTTAATTTGCTGGGCAGGATCGCATCGTGGCATGGTCCCCGTCCAGATCTCAGGGTGGTGGCATGCTCAGGAGGGATGTTTTCCCCCATACTGGCTCTTTTCCTGTAATACAGCTGCAGGTGAGGAGCAGGCTCCCACCTCTCTGGAGTCTTCTCAAGCACTTGTCCCATAGATGTGGCCTGGGCCTCTTTACAGGGACCCTGAAACAAGTTCTGGTGGGTCAAAGTAAGCTGAACATACAGGAGGGCTTGTGTTAGAGTGCTGAGATCATCTGGGGTCTCCTGGGGAGTGTTGTGTGATCCCATGGCAGGTATAGGGATGCAGAGGGTGGCAGCAGACTCCAGTGCCTGGTTTGCAGAGCCTGAGCCCGCAGCACAGGGACAGCCTACCCTGGGGATGCCAGTGCTGCCTTTGGTGCTGGCACTGAAGCTGGGGATGAATCCAGCTGGAAAGTGGATGGACCAACGTTTCATTAGCAAAATCTGCAGAGTTTGGCTGACTGTGAGCAGCACCCTGTTTTGTCAGCTGGCAGAAGAATCGATGTCTTTCTGCTGTGCCCAACACTGTGGGGTAGGAACGGTTTATCTGCTGCATGGCTCTTCATGGGACAGGGCATTAATGACAGCCCCTGGGTGCTCTGCACATGGAGGTTAGGTGTGAGCATCCATCCGTGATGTCCACAGCTGCTCTCTCTGGCTGACACCCCCAGTAAGCCCCCACCCTTATTACATAAGTCTTCTGCAGCAGGTCAGCTCCCTTGCTGGGTGCCCACACGTGCTCAGAGCATGTTAACAGCATGGGCAATGGTTGCTCTTAATTGGGGAGGGGAGGGAGCAGGGCTGGCACCCCATGTGGGAGTCCCGCAGCCCCTCAGTGCACTGGCACAATATCATTTGAAGGCATCAGCCTGGATCTGGGATGGATCCAGCAGACTGAGGTCCTCTTCAGCATGTGCCAGGTACCCCAGGATCCCAACCCTGCCCTGTGACCCCGTGCCAACAGCAGGACGGGTGACTTAGCATGTTTCACAGCCCCACTCCCCCTCCTTCACCTCCTCCTCCAGGAACCCTGACACTAATGCAGTGCAAGCGTGGGATTTATGGGCGGCAGCCCTCCAACCGGCCCATCCGTCTTGATTAAATTAGCCCTAATGGCTCTGTGCTGACTCGCTGCTCATCTGCTTGCGCAGCCGCGGTGCCAGCACTCTGGTGTTGTGGGAAGGGGCTTCCAGGGAGGAGGGGACTGCAGGGACCCCGCTGGGGCACACTGCATCCCTTCACCTTCCAAATCTTCAATGGTTGTGAAGCTGGCCTGGCTGTATCTCAACCCCATGGTGCAGGGTACTTGTACCCTTCCAAGCTGACCCCAAGGACTGCAGACCCCAAAGGTGCATGTGGTTCCCATTGTCCCTACATCCAAAGCATGTCTTTCTTCCTGGAGAAACATCCTGCCTCAGATGATACTGCAGTGCCATTCCAGGACGTGGGCAGCCCACAGCCTACCCCAAGGGTGATACCTTGCCCACCACCCTGAAGCCAATTTCAAGGCTAGATAAATTGTATTTATTGCTGAATGTGTGGGGAACAGTGGGGTGGGCATGCTGTTAACTGAGCAACACTGGGGTCTGGGTGCACTACTGCCAGAGCATCGCTTCCCATCCTGGCCTTTTCAAAGTGCTGGTTCAAATTCAGTGTTTGTGGGGTTGGTGTAAGCAGTAGGGTGAGGTTAGAGCGAGGCAGGGTGGAAAAGGGAAAAGAGGCAGTGTGGCAAAGTCTGGTCTCATGTCTGAGCTTGGGGGTGTTGGAGAGAGGGAGAGACAGGAATGGGAAATGTGGATGTCCATTGGGCATGTCCATGGAGCTATAGGACCTGGGCAGTGGGGTGGGGGGACATAACGCCCAAGGGATGAGGAGGGGGGATTGGTGATCCCAAAATGTAGGGAGAGATGAAGAATGGGAGGTGGCTTGGGTCTTGTGGGCAACCAAGCACAGAAACAAATACAGCAAATATTCCAGCTGGGGGCTGCCATGCATCTCCCTCTGGCTGGGGGCCAGCCTGGGTTGGAGCCCACCCTTTGCCCTCCCCAGGGGAAGAAGCCCAAGCAGGATTACACTTGGACTCTTTCCACAAAGGCCTCGCTATTAGAAGGACAGGGTGACCTGGAGACACCCACAGCCTCCCACACGGCCTCAAATAATCGCTCACCGCCATGAAATAAACTTGGATTCTGACCAACCTTTAAAAAAAATTATATATATATA